>JACCIC010000076.1:1172500-1597500 GCA_018907035.1 Sycobia sp. Sy_11
TGAACATTGTTCCAATGCGTTAGGTATAGTAAGCAGCTCGTGCTGTGTGGATTGAGGGATGTTAGTCTTCAATCGAATGTTAGTCGAGTTCTTATTCTCTGAATGGTTTGGAAAAATTCAGTGCACGGTTCTTTTCATGATATATGCACACTTTTATTGAAGACAAATATCTTCTTTTTCACGTGTCTCACAAGAAGTAAAACATAGTATCAAATCATTTTCTCCTGGAATGGTGGATTCATATATATCCGAGTAGTTTATCGAGGATATATTATCCCCCCCCCTCTCTCTCTATCTCATCCTTTC
The DNA here is from genome assembly GCA_018907035.1 of Sycobia sp. Sy_11. Classification (NCBI taxonomy): domain Eukaryota; kingdom Metazoa; phylum Arthropoda; class Insecta; order Hymenoptera; family Epichrysomallidae; genus Sycobia; species Sycobia sp. Sy_11. The sequence goes on from JACCIC010000076.1 coordinate 1,172,807, forward strand.
GAGAATACAAAGTCTCTAACGGTAAGATCGGGGAGTTCCACCCAGAGTCGCGCCCATGAAGGAAATGAACCGATGGAGCGTGAATAAGGAGAAATTTGTCATGAAACGGGAGAACGAGGATCCCGAGATGAAAGTCCTCGATCAATCAATCTTTTCCTTCCTTCGCTTCCTTCCCAGAGAAGTGGGAGTCGCCTCTTTCCCAACGTATCACACTCTGTCTGTCTTTCTCTCTCTCTCTCTTTCTCTCTCTTTCTTGTTCATTCTTTCTGTCTTTCACAGATTCCCCGCTGACTTAACAACGCTCTTCCGGTTTTCTGAGGTATAATATACATCATGTTCGCATGCCCGACAAGCGGGAAAAGCGAACTTGCCAGCAAAGGAAGTAATCCGTAAAATAATGGGTATCCGGATGGTCAATAAATCTATAGCTACTGGATTTTCTAAGGAGCAGTAAAAGCGGGATGATGATGGTAGATGGAGCCTCGAGCTTTTTTATATCCTGTGACTCATTTTAGATCGACTAAAGCGTGCAGAGCATCCATTGTTGTTAGCTTCTCCTGTCATTGCACCATCGTCACCGTGTCTCCCTAGCAGGTACGTGTGGGTGTCTCCATAAGCTAGACTCTCGGCAATGTGATTTGTGAAACAGAGTAGTCTGTTGAGTTGCCTGGCTAGTACGAATCTTCTTGTAAGACAGAAGCAACGAGAGAGAGAGAGAGAGGGGGGGGGTCTGGGAGAGAGTGGTTTGTTCGAGGAAAGCGAGCTTGAATGCAAAGGAGAAGAGGAAGCGTGAGGGGAACAGCGAAGATTGATCTGACGGGTCTATATACGCTCGCAGCTCTACACATATATACTTAGTATATATATAATATTTTATTTAATCTTCCATCTTTCTCTTCCGGGTTCTCTCTCCAGAGCTTTTGCTTGCCTTGACATCGATAATCCTCCCTTGATTTGATTAGAATCCTTGGTTCCGCTCGAGAGAGGTCGGGCATTAAGTTGATATCTGTTGCCGATTGTTTGCCGTATAGTAGCAGGTTTTTGAGACTTGTGTGTGTGTTCTTGTCTTAAATGACTCGTAAGGTACACGGAAGAGAGGTGAACTCTTGAGAACTTCTTGCCTGTAGGAGGGAGGAAGGTCACTGGAGTTGGGACATCCACGGGGCTTTCAATATTCTGTAGAATTTGTAATCTCATCTGGCTCCTTCATTTTATATCTTGCCCGTGCCCTGTTCCAAACCCTTCTTATTAATTCTGAATTAAATAGTATTTGAAAATTTAATTGTGAAACTTGCAGTATACATTTGATTAAGAGGTACTTAATTTTTTGCAAATCCGAAATAAATATACAATTATTTATTTATTAAAAATCACGATTGATATCTACTACATTGTATGTTCTTTTCATTTTATGTGCTTCTCTGGGATCTATAATGAATTTATAAATTTTATATATTTTAAATATAATTAATATAATTATTCTATTTATTTAAAAATGTATGAAAAGTAGCCTACTCTTTATGAATACTACAATAAATTCATAAACAAATATGTATTTAAAAAATGCAAATCGAAGATACGATGTCTTCTTGGTATTTAATAGGTTCTTATAAACTGTTTAATCTTTATAATTTAATTACTTTTTTTTTTTTTATAGATTGGATTATTTTAGTTGTTTTTATTGAATTTTATACGTATATTAATATTATTATTTTTACCCTTTACAATACTCCAATGACATTCTTACGACATGCAGAACCTATTAATCTAATTTAATACGCCTCGTTCTCTGCACTTGCCCAGATTTCAAATTGTGGTCAAACGCCATCTGAGAAATGACGATTAGAAAACCTATTGCTGACTGATCGGTGTATTAAGAAGATGCCGAAATTTTTAATTATAACTGCAGCTTGTATTACAAAACGTACAATAATGTACAGTGCCCATCCAAATACTTTTTAGAATAAGCAAGTGAGTTTTATGAACAAGCACAGTATAACAGAAGACATATTGATCATATTTTTTACTTGTGTGTAAAATATTTTTAAATTTATGAAATAAAGATAAACTAATTAAGATTAATTACACGAACATTCTTTTATAAAAGCCCATTGGAGCGAAAAAGAAGTCACGTACTCGCAACTCCACGACGAAGACATCACCTCTACTTGCCTAAAAAATTAAGTTTAAAGCATCAGGTAATTCGGTGTTCCTTCGCGATTGCCGATATAATGGCGGTGGAATTTACATCATTCGAACTACAAGATAAATGAAGTTTCGAGAGGCCAGATCCCAGACTTTTCTCCCCTCTTTTTTCATTTTGTTCCTCGTCTCGACATTCGGTAATATTTAACATCAATTGAATTTGCTTATAACGAGGAATGATCGCGCATGGTGCAGCCAGCGGCAGATAAAGGGAAAAAGTAGCGCGTAGGCGAAACAGAGGGTGTAAGTAAGGCGAGGAGCTACAGGGCGGAGTGCAGAGGAGGTGAAACACACAGGCGGCGGCACGGAGCTCGCTCATTTCTCGTTCCTTGAAAATTATGGTTCTAAGGGGAGAGAGAAAGAACGAGATGGTAAGGGAAGAGGTGGATTTCCACGCGTCATTACGCGAGGACCCGAGTCATGAGAATCGACGAGTCGATAGCGCGCCAACACGTCAATTATTATTCAAACGTAATGGCTAACAAGATTCTTGTCGATCATCGCTCGTAATGATGTCGCGCGTTGCGTCGCGTTTCGTCGCGCAGCTACGGTAAAGACGAAAAAAGGGAAGTTACGATGGAGAGCTGAGCAAACGAGCGACTTTCGAAATTGCCTTTAAATTCAGGGGCCTGGTCTTTTTCACCTCGTCTGCGCCGCGAACTCCTGCCTCAACTGTACCACCACTACCACTCCTCCTACCTCGTCCCGCTGCTGCGATATATGCCATATCTGGGGATTCCATGTTCAAGTTCGAAAATGTAAATGTATATGCAATGCCACCGCTGCTTCACAGCCGGGTGACGCGGGGGAGGCGTTGGGTGTTCGCGCTTGCGCGAGCTGGAAAATTGCTCCTGGGATACAGCGCGGATAAAAGCGCCGGGCATATATACGTCGGTTTTCTTGAATCTACATATTTGCCGTGAATCGCACGGAGCGCGCAAATGGAAGAAGGGAGGGAGTGGATGAACGCGAGCTCCGCAGTGCAAGGAAATGGAAGGAGGGCGTTCGCTCGGGGGATGAAAGGAAGCGGAAAAAGGAGAGAAAAGAGTGAGAGAGAGAGAGAGAGAGAGAGAGGGAGAGGGAGAAGAAGGGAGGAAGAGAGATAGAGAAACCAGCTCGGTAGAATGAAAGCGAGACAAGGAGAGGCAGAACACGAGTATTGAAAATTCTTGCACCGAAGCAGCGCCTGAAGTGAATTCGAGAGTGGTACGCGCGAGCACGGCTTTTCCGCGTTTTTCTGTACCACCCGATCAGCTCATACCTCTCCAATCCCCTTTTCCCGCCTTTTTTGTGTGTGCCGTCGTGATCGCAAATTTATTCGGAGGAGCCTGTCGTGGTGCCACCCCGGAGTTCGCATAGCTCTTGGAATCGCTTTGCTTTACAGTCGGTCGAGAATCAATAAACAGCAACCTTTTCTCACTCCTTCTCTCTCGCATTCTACTTCTCACTCTCTTCTTCTCGCAAAGTATTCTATCTCTCTTATTACATATAAAAAAATTCTCTCTATATACGTTAAGCTACATGGAGAGCTGCTACTGTTCTGTCTTATTACTTTTGCCTGCTTTTTTACTACATTTCACTTCGTCTCCCCCCTCTCTATCTATCTATCTATCTATCTATCTATCTATCTAACTAGCTAGCTAGTTATCGTGCCCACTACGACCCGATTGTTTATTTGCTGCAATTCCTTTTTTTGAATATTGAAGAATAGAAATGCTTATGATAGATGTATCTAAAGATTTTTCTTTATCACTTGGCTGTACACATTGAATCGTGTAATATAGAACCAGATTAAACTGCGTTTTATAAATTTTTTTTGTATTTACTAAAATTTTTAAACTAATTTTCAAATGATTTCGACTACATATATAATATATATATATATATATATATATATATATATATATATATATATATATATTCGCGCAGAGGGCGAAGGAGGCCAGAAACTTGAGATTAGTCGTCTGGCCTTATGGATGTAAGAGTCCGGTATGGTCGCAAAGGAGCTCCTCTTAACAGGAATTTTACTTAAAGTCGTCTTTTTGAGGCCGATGAGTGGGGTGGTAGGAGGGAGGTAGGTGGGTTGAGGTTTAAATATAGAGGTAAAATCGGGAGAAGAGCGAACGATTTTACACTGCAAGGGGAAAAAGTGCCCGACGAGAATTGCGCACCGCGCGCTTGTCAAAGTTTAATGGCTTTCTTTTGCGCGGAACTCTATATTTCGGATTCTTCCTTTTAGAATCTCGGTACAATGGCCAGGCTCTGGCGTGGATTTAATTTGCCTCGCGAGCCTTTATATCGATTGGTAGTGCAAAGGTAACGATGCGCCTCTGTAATAGCGATATTTGAAATCGTTTTATGCGCAGTAGTAATTGAAAGGATTTTATGTATCATCGGGTACGATTAAATAAATCAATTTTTGTGTCGGTGATTCTGCAGAGAAACGTTGAAGATATATTACTTTTATTATTCTCGTCATTGCTTTTAAAGTCATTATTTTAACAATTCTGCTGAATAGTACAATAATAGGGATCGATTGCATAATATTAATTATGAATTATCTTATCTATAAGATATTATATTTTTTTATATTTTTGACATGCTTTTGATTTTTTTAATTTCAACAATATATTCGTGTCCATCTAAAATGTAAAAGGGAAAAAATCCTCAGATAATAAGAATTAAAACGTTACTTTTCGTGAATGACTCGACAATTTATTCGAAGCAGAGTACCATTGTACTTATAGATGGAATTTGAATCGCGGTAAACCTACTACAAATACCCGTGTCATTTACACTGTAAATGATTAATCCATTCATCCAGGTCGAATGAATTAATCTGTTTCCATTTAATGGTTACTCAACGCTCGTTTGAACGTGCCGCATATTATTTATATTTTTGCAATAATAATGTTAATAAATTTTTTAATGATACGTTCGTTATTTAATGCAATACATTGTATTATCACCATAAGCTTTTCCCTTTAGATTTCCAAAAAATGAATCATGTAAGGATAATAAACAATTTCCTTAATACTTGATGAGATTTACAGATGTACTGAATTGTTGTTGATGCACATTTCTATGCAGAAAATTAAAAATAATTTTTGAAAAAGTAACCAATTAACATAGAAATCTATCTCATTTTTAGTTTTTGTAATAAATCTGCTCACAGGCCGATAGTATTTTTCTTAGAAAATAATATTATTAAAGTTTTAGAGACCTCTTATCCTAAGTTAAACGCATAGTTATTTTGCACTATGTTTGAAGTATGTAGCATTAGTTTCTTCTTTCCTTTTAAAAATCTATTTAAAAAACGTTAAATTATTTGAAATTTTATCAATTTTATATCTAAATTTTATCTAGATAATTTTTTGTACTCACAAGAGGTGATCTGAAGTCTACTCTGAACGTTTAGGCATGATGACAGCGAGTGGTGCGATATGCAGAAAGAAGAATAAATTATACTCTTTATTATTTCATAAAATGCACCATAATTTACAGAATATGTAATCCAAAGCATCTTATATCCAAATAGTTGCAAGAAGAGGAGGAATGGAAGACTTGGTTTAGCTAATTTGAGCTTTTTCAAATAGATTTAGGAATAATTTTCAAAACGTTTTGTACAGTGAGACTGGATGTTGTTAAAAAATAACCATAAGTCATTTCTAACGCACGCAATTGCTTGGTAACGGCTTTACGGATAATTCTTAATACAAGTCATTTTTCCGATTAGTATGAATTTTAACCTAAACTTGATTAGTGCATTTTAAATGCATGAAAATTATCTGACTATCATGAAGAACTTCGGCACTAAAATAATTTGGTTCAACGTTATACCTTTACCATTACCGTCTAATTAAATCGGATACACCGTTTAGACAGAGAAATTTTTGAAATGATAATTTCTAAAACTAAAATACAATTTCAAATAAAGAATTGTAATGAACTTAAATCCTTAAATAAAAAAGTGCCAACAAATGCTTTGTTGGCAAATTTGGAGTTCCCGATATTGTGGGCAATCGGAGATACAGAGGACTGCAGGACTGAAGTTCATTAGAGAATGTTCGCAAATTTCTACTTTTACTTTTCTGCAATATAGCTGTCGTTTTGTCTGTTTTTGCACCAAATATATTTCAATATAGAATCGAATTTTCAAGAACACACTGCTATTCTTTCGTCTACTCTCTGTTCTCCTTCTTATCGTCAACTGCAGTAAGATCCTTCTTTACAAGCCTTACTTCATGCCATCTACTCTCCCGCTAAATTACGATTCGTTTATGTAATTTCCTACATTGCCCGATCTTTATACTGGATGTCTCAAATATGATTGTTTAACTAGTAAATCGGTAATAAGCAGGAGTAGTTGAATACGAAAATTCTATTTATTTTGAAAAATTAAGTTTAAAATTAATTACTAAATATTTTTTGTAGTACGCGCCAAAGTTCATTGGCCAATGACCACACGCTAATCTCGCTCTCGGTCTCAATCGAAGAATACGGAAATTAAGAAGACAGGCGGAGATTATGAGTATAATCTGATGATCAATTAGAGAGATCGGATCACCGTGGCACAAATAAACCAGAGTTAATTTAAAATATACTAGCATCTCCCGTCTCGGCTTGGCGCGAGATAATAATTTAATCGATATCTTAAACAGTTTCATGTTGTGGTGGTACAGTACGATGTTCGAGTATCCCGGAACGATTTCTACTTCGAGCTTGGGATTCAAATGATAAAATACGAAACGCTCCGTAGAAGTCATCCCGTCATACGTGGACATCGTCTTCTACCGTCTGAACACCTAACTCTTCGTAGAAGAAATCCCCAGGCATCTGGACATCGTATTCAACCGCCCGTACTTTTCCCGTACAAGCCGTATATATATATATATATATATATATATATATATATATATATTATAAATAATATATATAAATTGTAACTTAGATACCCTGAATATTTTATTAGTGTGTCAACTAAAATTAAAGCAAAATCAAGGTCTGCGAATAGCACAATTTTTAAACGGACGCTGGGTATCGCGCCTTTTTGTATAGAAATTAGTCGTCAGAAATTATGTTTAGTATGTTTTCGCATATAACTATTTTATAAGCGAAAACGGGGGGAGAGGGAGAAAGACACACACTAGGTGGGAGTAGTGTCAGATAACCATAGAATTGTCTATTAGACCGGGCACTTAAACAAACGTTCTGAAATACATATTGAAGGACAGAGATAGGCCTGGAGTCGTGCTTTCTCTCTTGCTCCGGGGAAAAAGAAGGAAGGCAGCCCAACGATAACAATGGTATAGAGTGTCGGAGAACTACTTTCCTTTTTTCCTCATTTCTTCGCTTGTAAGAGACAACACGACTCCCTGTATTATTTTCTCACTCTGGTTTAGGCTTCGAATCTGTTCTCAGAGTGTGCGATCTAATATATAAGTGGACTAACCTGAAGAACAAAAAGGGCATACTGACTAAATAACATCTTCTTTAGGATACGGAACCCAAAATTGGATATGAACATTCGTTTCAGCTGGCCTGGTATTAATACTTTAAGCTGAATACTGGAGTTGATTTTCGACGGGATTCAAGACGCCACCTGCTGACTGTTGCTGAAACAAAGCGATAAGACCGTTCACTTAATTTATTAATGAAAGTAAAAGAATTTTCAATAAAAAACATAGCCTATATCCTTCCGAAACTAATATAGAATATATATTTTGAATTTCAGAGCAATCGGTTCAGTAGTTTTTTTGTTTAACGTGTGCAAACAAAATCTCGCTTTGTCTTTATAAATTAGTATGATATGATATGATATGATATGAAGTATGATAAATATCATCATCTATAATCGAAATTTTTAAAGATAACAAGCGTACATGTTTTGTCGTTTGTGCATAAGACACACATTTATTCTTTCCTTCGTCAGATTACACCTTTTCTCATTACACCTCGATGGAAAGTCGCATTAGTGTTTGCTCATTGGCTCATGAACATTAGCACGTGGTGCAAAAAGTATTTGCAACTTTCCAATTTAAAACACACATTTTCTCTGTCTCTCTCCCCCCCTCTCTCCCTCTCTCTCTCTCTCTCTCTCTCTCTCTCTCTCTCTCTACATATATATATATATATATATATATATATATATATATATAAATACGCGTCGTCTGTATCTGTGTATAACACACTGTGAACTGTGACGACTTCGTTGCACGATCTCTGGCAGAGAGCCCGTGTTCCAGCGACTCCTTAAGTAAAAATCAATAATGCCTTTATAGTATACTAAATTAACACTAAGCGTATTCTATCTTCTCCGCCGGTCCCGAGAGCAAGCGAGCAGCGTCGTTTCCGACGCCCTGTGCAACATCATAGAGTGGCGCGCGTCGTTATATACGTCCTCTCCCGTTAAAACTATCCTTCCTTCGCCGCTTCTACCCACTTCCACCCCCTTCCGCCACGCGCACCGCCCAAACTCTACTTGCTTCTTCGGTCTGTCGCGTTTTCCAGCCAACCAGCTCAACTCGCCCCCTCCCATTCGATGCTGATGCAGCTAAAATTTCAATTCGCGACGAGGTACGCGCTTTGTGCGCCGAGAGCGAGAGACGAGCTCGCACCGCTGAATTTCAAACTCCTTAACTAGCAGAAAAGTGAAAACTTTCACCGCGCGACCTTCCGTCGACGAACGGACAGACGATATGGCAGTGCCATGGTTCATTTTGTGAATCAAATCGTTCTTATCGTATGCTTATGCCGTTTTTAAATGCGACAAATGTAACCTCCTGAGTATGACGGATATCGTTGAATTTAACTTTTAAACGCACCTTGGCTTCCCGATTGTTATCAAAAAGATTCATCCAATTTTCATTATAGTATATTTAATAAAGTCTTGGTAGAAAATTGATAATGGAATAAAAAATGTTTTTCACGCGGTTAATTAATTTCACAATTTCAAAATTTTATTTATTTGAAACAATTATAGATACAGAATTGTATAGAGTTTAAAGGCTGTTTTCGTTTCAAAGCTGTTTTATGTTATGTGATATAATATTTTTAGAGAAAGGTAGTCCTCACATCAAAACTTCAGCATGATTTTTTACCTCGAATTATGTAAGATACAGTTCAAAACTAGTAGCTGAGCTGATTTTTATTTTTGAAACACGAATAACTAGAGAATTTATGAAGTATTATATATTTATCAGTAGCTGACTATGACAAACATTTTTAAGAAAGCATTCTTAACGAACTATTCGTAAAAAAGCTAAATTAATGTTCAATATGTATTGTTTTAATAAAAAATTATTCGTTTCTCAAGATACTTTTATATAAATATCTCCAAACTGTTTTCATGTGTATAATAAAATAAAATATTCACTAGATATATTTTTTTATATATTAAGTTATATGATACGTATAATTTAAATATTCTAATATAGATATTTGATACCATTGGTCATCAAATATCTTTTGCACATCATTTTTGGTAGTTCATCATATTTTTGTACCTAAAATAAACAAAACATTTTGAGTTTAAACTTCATATATATTAAAAGAGATATACCTTGAACATTTTCAGTGAATCTGAGTAACATAAACAGAAAACTAATTTCTTTATCTTAAACTGTATTTTAGTAGAGCACAATTTACTTCTATAGAATAAAAGAAAAACTTTTAAGATGATATAGTTTATAAATATATATGCAATAAAAATAAAATTACTAACATTGCAAAAGTGTTTTAACTAATAATAAATGTTATATAATTATATATTAATTATATAGTTCAAATTGAAATTTATTTTGCACAAGAATCTAATAAATTGAAGTAAACATGTACAGTAATACAAATTTATTGGCATATTTAAAATAAATATGGAATAATAAAAGAATGTGAGACATATATCAATCATACTTTTAATGGTATTTCTAAAATATTCTTAAATATTTTACGCAATAAAACTGTTTTTAATTTCTAACCTCAGTTCTGATCGTGTGGAATAGTTTTGCAGGTAAATTGTACACATAATAATCTTCCGAGAAAAATTGGGACTAATTAGTAGTAGTATTCTTTGATGTTACAAATCCCGAATGAAATATTTTTACCTACAATTTCTTCATTTATAATCTTAATATAAAATACAAACCACTTTTACATTCGTAAAATGGTCTAGTTATACACTGATATAATAGATACCCTACCTCAACATCATTAAGAAAGCTATAGTATTTATAACTTTTTGTCATAGCACTTAAAAATTATATTAATCAGTGTATGTAGATAAAGTATATACTGTGATTTAAATTAATCAATTGATATTAAAAAAATTTGGTTCCTTTTATTTGATTCATTCTTCATGGTCTGCAAAATATAACTGCGTTATTTGGTCAAAGTACTTAAGAATCGATTAATAAGCAATTCACGAACAAAAGAGGGAACAAGGGGATAAAAGAGAGAGTAAGTTATAAGCCGTAATAACGGTCGTTCCAGTAAACTCATTCATATTTCCGAAACATTATGCAAATTACCGGAAAGAGAAAGAATGTGGGATAGGAAATGGAAGTGCGAGAGAGGGCGGGAAGGGTATTCAACTTCAAGAACACCATCAGCACTGGGCCAAGACATTGTCGTGCGCAGTCCATTTACAGAAAGCTTCGTGAGTGATAATCGAAAGAAATGTATGTGTGTATATATATATATATATATATATATATATATATATATATATATACATATACATATATATTAATATATGCGGTCGAATATTAAGTGCAGTTAGAAAAAGACAGAGCTAGAGATTGAATTAGTTAATTTGTTGTTTGTATTTGTGTGTGCGTGTGTATTTGCTAGCGAGAGAGAGAGAGAGAGAGAGAGAGAGAGAGAGAGAGAGAGATAAGAAGAAAAAAGTGTCTGTGTTGATGAAGAAGAGAAAGAGAAAGTGGGAGAAAATATTGTATACAACGCTAGCAAAAGAGAGAATAATATGAAGTGCAGACAGAAAGAGAATGAGAGCAAAAAAGAGCAACAAGGCGGAAGAGAGAGAGAGAGAGAGGGGGGGGAGAATAAAAGAACGACCGAGCGTACGCCATATAATTGATTGGGTCTAATGAGTTAAAGAGGATAAAGCGATATCACACCAGCAAAGTTGTAGAAGCCGGGCGGGGAAGGGGTGGAAAAATTAAAGAGTTCTAGGTCACGGCGAAACTGCCCGAGCGAACGACGTTACCCGGAGATAGAGTGGGATGAAATGAGAAAAAAGAGGGGGAGAGAAAATACTCAACTTGGGTACTCTTGCCTCTAATCTACAGTCTACCACACTCCCTCTTTTCCCTCATCACTCTCTCTCTCTCTCTCTCTCTCTCTCTCTCTCTCTCTTGTTCCTTTTCTTTACCCCCGAGATGTTACCGAGCTGGTGCCGCTGCTGCCGCCACTGGAGAGCTGATTGCAAATTAGTTAAAGGAGATGTTCTCTATTAAGGTCAGCTGGCAGAGCAGCTGCTGCCGGGCTGCTCTCCGGGGTTCCGCTAATAAAGTTACCTTTACCTTGGAGTCAGTCTCGCGACCGGACGAAGTTCACTGCCACTATCGCTGTCGACTTTTTCTCGGGGATTTTCTTTCTATTTCAGCTTCTCATCCGCTCTCATCACCCCCTTTTCTCTCACCCTCTCCCTCATTCTCTTTCCTTCTCTCTTTTAAGCATCGTTTAAGTTCGGTAAACTTTTTTAGTACGCTTGGCAGAATGAAGGTCGCCACGCGACGAAACTTTTCAATTATATGAAAGGCCAGCGACGAATGAGAATGGCGTTTTGTTTTTTTTACCTTTGTTTTTTTTCACGATGAATCATCTAGCGGTCAATTACAATTTTTATAATCATTTAATAAGATTGATTTATTTATATGACATTCATTAAGAAAAATAACAACGTGGTTGTTGTAACTTATTTTATTTTTAAGCCTTTAACACGTGATAACAAAGAACGTTAACAAAATAACTGTCTTTCATTCCATTTTATGAAGATTCAAAATTTTCTGTTTAGAAAAAAGGTACTAGTACATAGACATTGAACTTGAACTTCTAAATTATTTGTGCAGACAAACACACATACATACACACACTGTAATATACTACTGCTGGGAAGTTTAAGAACAATAAAAGTTTAAAAAACAGTTTTTAATTAAATTGATTTTTAATATATATAATGAACGTAAAATACAAATAGCAATCACCTTAGTGTACAGACGAGATACTAATAATGCCTTCTGCGCTCAAACAGCGCCCTTTATAGACTTTCTTCTTATCGCGGGTCAAATTTCGGGCGATAAGCCCCATTCGTCGATCGCAGCCTAAACACTTCGCGCAGCCGGACGGTCGGAGAACCCGAGGTGGTAATCTGACGCCGTCCAAACCTCTTTCGTAAAATCTCAAGATTTTCCTCCGACTAATATTTGATCACCTTATTTGTAAATCATATAAAAATCAGTTTTCACGAAAATCTTCGATTTTACCCGTCATAGTACGGATCAATTGCTTTTATGGAAGCATAACCAGTCAAACCTCTTTCGTAAAATCTCAAGATTTTCCTCCGACTAATATTTGATTACCTTAGTTGTAAATCATATAGAAGTCAGTTTTCAGGAAAATCTTCGGTTTTACCCGTCATGGTACGGATCAAGCGTATACCTTAGTTGTATACAGTTTGTGACCTTTAACGAAGGTTTGCTCGTGATCCCGACTTCAATAATTAATTAATTTCATTTGAAATCCAATTAAATTAATTCATTGAGTCCAATTCAAAAATTCAAATTATATCTTATAAAATAAGATTTCAAATCGCCAACCGATGATTTCGTTAAGCATTATTCAATATCTCGTATGAACTTACATATCATTTATAAACAGTTTTTATAATTCGTGCGGCGCCGTTTTGTCCGCGGAGATCGCATAACATTTCTTACTCATATATTCTCCCGCGAATATAATATTATATCAATCTTTTATTTACATTATTTCCAATCTTAAAACTAAACATTTCTCGTAATATAATTTATAACTATCTTTAGTTACAAAAGAAATACTAAACCTATGTATATATATAATGGCAACGCGATATTATAAAAATTTCTTAAAAACTATTACGCATTATTTTAATATGTATAATTCCAAAAATCAAAATCATAAATTAATTTTAGCTTTATAATTCTACTATCTTAAACTATAAACATATAACATAAACTATAACATGACTATCGACTATAAAGAAAATATCTTATTTTAAATTTGAATTCAAACAATATTCAAACATTTTACGTGGAACTAATTATAATAATAGCTAGAATAGAATCGAATAATAAACTTTATTCTAGAAATTATAAACGCTAAAGACTTAATACTAATTTTTACATCTAGTTTCGGTTCTGTTCGTAACACACACATTGTAACTTCTATATTTGGCCGTCAAGTATTTAAATAATTTAATATTATTGAAAATGTTTTAATTGTTATAAGAATTTGGTACTATAGTATTTTTTAACTTCCAACCGATGTAAGATTCAATACATTATGTGTTATTTCTAAGACTGATATGGCTTAGAAATTCTATACACAGTATTTGCAACTAAAGCTTCTTAACATACTATATATAAGCTTATTGAGTATAAAAAAACTATAGTGGTTACTACAATAGACCTTATAAAAATGCTTTGATATTATGAGAAGAATCAGAAGAATGTTCCTTCTTTTTCCCAGCGACTCCTTCATTTCTCAAAAATCTTGACGGTTCCGTCGAGTTGCTGAATTAAAAGATTCCCTTCCTCCGTATAACCTCAGCACGACTGTTACTACTGGGCGACAGAGAGGAAATTCATCTTAGATCTAGTACCGGACAGTTCAATCTTGCATATCTCTCTTCCTCTCTCTCTCTCTCTCTCTCTCTCTCTCTCTCTGTGACTCTGGCCCTCTCTGGCTCCTCTGTTCTTCTTGTACGCGTGTCTTCAGCCTAGGGCACCGTCATATTCCTTGCTATCTCCTGTGTCTCATCTAACAATCGGTCCGACAGTCCTCTCGTAAGGCCTCCTTCTCAGCGCTTTTCATATACGTTAAGGCGAGGGAACGAGGGACGTGAACGAAGCAGCTGTCGCCGCCGCGACGCGACCGAAGTGATTTTTTCCGCGAGCGCGCGAGGGCTGTGTCCCACGTATCCGAAAAGACTGATGGAGCGCACGCCCCCGAGGCTATGAGAATGGACGCTAGCACGCGCTCGTTCAATTCATATCGCCCCCAAGGCTATACGAACCTGAGGGGAAGGACTGACGAACCGCGGCAGTTTTGCGAATATAAATCCTGGAACGAACTCGAATCGATTCGATAAAGCTTGTATGAAAAAAGCATTGTCGGAGCGTGCTTGAATCATCGAGTTCTGCTTCTCGGCTGATTCGATTTGAGACGATTCCATTGTGTGGTTGCAGAAGCTATGGAACTTCGTACATCTTTAAATTTAAAATATTAGAGAGGTACTTTGCAGGAAGAACGAACATGAGATTTTTAAATTAATTAATGAGGCTTTAACATTTTCATTTCGACTGACTTTTCATTTGTTTTTTTTCTCTCTTTTTTTCTCTCTTTAAGTGAGTAAGTACGATAGTAATAAGATTTAGGAAAATACCTAGCAGTATATCATTCATGGAATTAAAATATTTGAATAAGATTTTAAGTATTGACAAGAAAAATGTTTGGAGACTAAGCTGTCCGAGTATTCCATACAATTTTGACAGTCTTTTTTATGAAGGAAAACGTTATCAATATAATCCTTCGAATTTTTCACATAATTCGATCGTCGACCTTTTAAGCTCTATACATATATAGAAAGACCATTGGTGCCTCGGGCGACTCAAAGACCCTCGATAATTCAATTAAATTCTTATTAATTCTTATATCTGATTACAATAGTGGAATTTTTTTAATAACAACGTAATTTTATTACTTATCCATAACGTACAGAATTTGAAATTTATTATACAATTAATATAATATTAACATTACAATTTTTCTATTAAAAGTTGTCAATTTTTCTCATAATCAGTATTTTCATATTCATTATTGAAAAAAATTACTCCAGTTTTTTTAAAACTTATTATCATTAAGTTAAGTAAAAAGCATTTATATTTGAAAACACATTTGAAATAAAAGTTGGTGATCCAGGACTCTTAACCTCGATTCGGACAAAAGGAATATCCAATTAAATTAAAAAACATAACGCAATATTCGAATTGATGAAAGCGAAAGAATCTAGAATGAAGGAACCTTTAAACATCAGGAGTGGCAAAGTTTTGTATATATAGTCGACGAGTAAAGAATAATGAATCGACGACTTGAGGGAAAAAAGAATCGCAGTCAGCAGAAGGGGGTAGCGAAGTCGAGAGTAATGCCGATGAAGAGATGCGCGGCCGAGGAGGAAAAGAGACGCAGGTAGAAAGAGGTCGCGTTACGTAATAAAAGAGGAAGACATAGATGTAAAAGTAAAGCTGCCAAGCACGTTAGGTGCGGTGCCGTTGCCGCGGCGTCGCTGCTGTTGCTGCTGTTGCTGCTGTTGCTGCCGCCGTGGCCGCCGTTTCTGCCTTCTGCATTTCCCCCAGGGAAATTATTGACAGTCAGCGAGGAAATGACGTCGTAAATATCAAACCCCAGCAAAGCGAGCCAGTCACCCCCCCCCTCTCCACGCTTCTTTCTTCGTCCTCGCGCTCCGGCCTTATTCTTGTCTTTATCCTCTTCCTTCACCTGCTCCTCCCCACGCTGTGTCTCTCTTTCGTTCTTCTCCCTTATTTTCCTCACTTCCGCTCCAACCTTCTTTCCCTTCTGGACGGTTTGCGAACGCCTCCCCCGCCCCTATCCATCTCCGACTCCTTTTTCATCCTTCCACTTCCCCTTTTTCTTGCCTTTCCGGCACGTTGCCCCTTCGAACGAACTCTTTTGTTTTTCCAGCTTCCTCAATCAGCACTGTACTATACGTATGCAAGATTGCGCCACTGCGATAAAATTTCCCTGTAAAGTAGCTCGCGCCTCTATAACCGCTCCAACTTACCAGTAATTGGCCACATCTAGAGATATTTAGAGCTTTTTAACAATTAATAGCTTTACAGTAGATCGATGTGATAAATATTTTCAAACGTACCGAAGGTGTTTATTGTGAAAATTTTCAATTTGTAGAAAAGGAGGCATATTCATCATTAACATTGTCATCATCATCATCATCGAGAAATTTATATCAAAGATAAAATAAAATATATAAAAATATATTAACGCTTTGCTGTTTGAGTAAAAAGCAGATGATCGCTAATAAAAATACTATTTCCTCTACTAAATTAGTGAATGTTCATTATTTGCGCAGCCTAGTTACAATTTGAATAGTAAAAATTAATAATTATTCAGTGAAATTATAATAAAAATTTTTACTTATTCCAATATAAAAAAGAAAACAAATCAATTTTTTATAATTTAAGAAAAACAAAGAAAATGAAAAATAGTTTAGGTAACGTGTAACTAATAATGGTCTAAGTTGCATGTCTAATTTTTTAAGAAAACGAGAATTTTGAAGATAGTGATTATTGCTTAGGTAATGTATGCGTCTCTATAGATATGATATTTAATGCTTTTTGGTAAATTACTTATTTCACTCTTGGGTATAGAAACTAAAGATCTAGATACTAGTATAACTATAAACTTCCTCCTACCAAGATATCTGAAAGTTCAATTGTTTATTCAAAAAATATCCACTCTTATGTAAAAATAATGCATTCACCGTCAATAAATGTGTTTAAAGTTACAAAAAAGTAAGAAAAAAAATAGCATCGACATGGCGCTCAACGAATCGCGATACAGACTAGTGCGCTCCCGTGCGGGGGACTGATTCGATTGTTTTGTAATGAGTTAGTTGGTCTAAGGGGAGCATATAATGGAAGCTCAATCGCCAAAGAAAAGCTACCTTTCAGTTCCCACCCAATGCTCGGTAGACAATAAAATGAGATATAAGTGTTGGGACTCGGCGAGAATGTCTGTCGGAGATATCCCGGAATCCGTTTATTCAAAAGCATAAGCACTTCGGTAGTTTTCAAGCACAATGCCTGCTTCCGACGTTTGTGTATGAGTTTCCGTAATAAAGTCGTTGAAGACCATGATTTTTCCTCTTCGTATTTATTTAACCCTAAAAAAATAATACAACAATAATTTAAGAAGGAAATATTTTGATAGATTTTTATTGAAGGAGCTCCCATTCAGCTTGATTTGTTTTTCATACAAATATATAAGTTCGAAGAAAAGTTTCTATCAAAATCCCTCGAAGATCTCACGCGCTTATCACAACTGAACAATCGCGAGCTCAGAACTGATCTTTCGTCATTTGCATTATGCGAGAGATGGAGAGGGAGAGGCGCTCAGAGAGGGAAAGACAGAAAGAATAAAAAAGCCCGCACGTGCTCTCGAGAAGCTCAGGAAAGAGAAGACGCAAAAGAATCCAAGAGAAACAGATAGTAAAGGCATTGTGTCCTTTTTTGAGAGAGTAAAGGCGCGGGTGGTATATGCGCGCGCCGTATTCATTACGAATAAAGGATGAAACAGAGAGGCCGAACAAAAGGGGGAGAAAAGTACTACTACTACCGATATACTCCTTGAGTACAAGACCATGAGCATATATACACGCTGAATACAAGAGCGAGAACCAGTGTCCTTTCTTCGTTTCACCTTAAGAATGCGCGTGGGAGAGGGAGAGGGGTAGAAAGAGAATATTCCCGTTCTATTCTCATTTCGTTGCGCTCGCGCGCGCGCCCAGTCCCGAGAAGAAATCCATGCGATGCCCGCGTGGATGTATATGAAGTAAGCGGGAAGGGGGGAGCAAGATGAGCGACGACGCATCTCGTTTTGTTCGTGGAGAGCGAGTGTCCCCCGCGCGTGTCGGTCGGCTCATAACTCGCGCACTTTCATCCTCCAGACCTACGGTCCTATTCGCATTTTTCTCTGTTTTTTTTTTACTTTGATATTTTCATTTTAGGCCCGACCTTTCGACAATAATGCAAGGTCAAGGACTGAGCCAGTGATTTTTTTTGTCCCTGTTTAAGTTGCCTTTTGTCTAATCTTTTGAAAGTTAGATTATTATTCAATCTTAAAATATTTAGAAAAGGAAACGTTTTCTTTTTCTTAATAAATTTTAAGCAATTTTCTAGAATTTAAATTGCAATGTTACAAAAAAATGAATAGTCTACTACTCTTCAATTTCAATGCTGGTGTCATTTTTTATTTAATCTGACCATTAAATAATCTACGTTTATCTATATTAAACTTGATATGCTATAACTAAACACATTTCTTTCAATTTTTTACAAAGAATTTATGTATCGTCAACTAAACATATTGCTCAATTTGTGTACTTTAATTGTATATATATATATATATATATATATATATATATATATATATATATATATATATATATGGAATAGGTGATCCAAATATTGTTAAAAGAAATGATGAAATATTCCAGATTTAAGGAGAGCCACGCATTAGCTGCTGTAAATTAGGTTAGATTTTAAGTGCCAGTATTATAATAAATTTGCATATAAAAATTTTGTATATAAATACATATTTGTAGAATATATTAAATATTATATTACTTTATTTTAAGTAATGGGTCCAACGTATGTTAAAAAACGTTTTCTTAAGATCACTATTGTTCTCGATTCAATTAGAATTAGTATAATTCTTCATACATCACTGGTTTGAAAACTTACCTCATGAGACACGAGCGTATAACTCTTACTAGGTACATAATAAATTATGATACAAGTGTTTAACGATATTTTTCATTACGAGAGCTACAAAAAGCTAAAGTGGCGGCTTTGAGGTTCGAGTGAAAATATTTATTATACAATCAAATATGTATTATAAAAAAATATTTTTATACAATCCAAGCAAACGTTCATTCGACAGCTAATAAAGTCATCCATTTGTTTACTATCTTACAAAAGTTTTAATTTGCTTAAAGTAGACTGTAAGTTCATTAAATAGCGTAATTCGATACAAGTGTACCAAACATGTGATTGTAAAAAAGCTTTTAACAAAAACACCTTTGCATAAATCACCTACTTCGCTCACACTTCGAACTTCAGTTTTTCTTTAATAGCGTCAGCAGCATTTATAATTAGTTAGTGTAGTATCCAAAATCTTCAAGACCTCGACGAGTATGAAGCTTATCACTCGAATCAGTAAAACAGGCAAGTCGGGCAGAAACGTGTGGAGGCAAGCAGACGCGAAATTGTAAATAAAAGAACGATTTCAAAGTTAAAATAAGAGAGGGGCGATAAAATATAAGAATCTAATTTAGTTACTTTTCTCAGCGGTACTCCTCGACAGCAGGACCATTACAATACGCTGGACATTATTTTGAAAATTTCAAGCTGACATGAAATTCATCTCCATATATATATGGTATATAAAAATTTAGTTATTTTCCAGATTTTTTCAAAATCAATGGAATAATTGTGACTCTACAATTATGAAAATTAGTAATGTCATTGCAAAAAAGTTCATTGCAACATTTATATTTGTAGAGTTTTTGATCTATCATCATCCGTTGTATCTGTCGTAAAGAAATTAATTCCACCTACCGGTGGATGTAGGTACTAACTCACCGCTCAAAAGTGCATACGCAAGTAAACAACTATTTCGGCTTTACACATGCCTATATATATACGAGGAGCTTGTGTATATAAAATACATTTTTTACCGAGAGTTGCCACTAGAGTTCTTCAAATCACTCCTATGCACACGTTAAACACGCATAAAAAGACGAGTTTTGCTCTCGTAGTTAACTTAAGACTTATCAGTTAGAGACTTATTATTTGTCTGTATGCCATGAACGTGAGTAGGATTTTTAATATTTATTTTTATTTATAACTTTTATCTAATGTTAAAGATTGATTCATATAGGTAAAATCATCTTTCGAGGCCCTTATGTGACATTACTTATATATATTTTTCCATAAATTTATATTTTTATTTGTAATAACTTTTGTAAAAATTGTAAAAATTTTCAGCTATACTTATAAATACATTTTTTATTTACATACATTCATTTTATTCCAGCTAATTTTTATTCAATATTTTTCTGAATAGCTCTTCATATCTTTCTAATCCGATACTGAAGTACAACGAAACGAGCATTTTTGTTTGAGAAAGAGGCGAACGCTCTCTAAGGTCTATAAGAAAAAAGAGCATTAAGGTTTGCTCGAATATAATTCGAGCCTCGGGTAGGTATTTTAACACCTTGGCCCAAGAAAACTCGTGCCAGCACAAGAGCAGGAGGCGGGATGGAGATGGGTAGCCACGAAAGGGGGCGAGAAAATAAAAATGAACGGCACGCTAAGGGAAAAGTATGGTAGAAATACAAAGTAAGAAAGAGAGAAAGCGAGAGTGAGAGAGAGATGAGAGATATACAGAGACAAAGACAGAGAAGGGATGAGAGAGGGAGAAAAGAGAAGCGCAGAGGTGGCGTAAGGAGAGTGGAGGAGCTCGGGAATGCAAGTCAGCGTCGACGCGGCGGCAGCGGCGAAATACGCCGGAGCTAAGGGTAGTTATTATAATAAATTTGTCGGAGTTTAAGAAGCGGAAACAATTCAGAGCTGCGAGCTCTCTAAGGATGTGCTTATCGTTGCTTTTATTCAAATGGAAGTAAAGGTAGAGAGAGGAGACAACAGGGTAGATGTATGCTCTCTCGCTCTCTCTCTCTCACTCTCTCTCTCTCTCTCTCTCTCTCTCTCTCTCTCTCTCTCTCTCTCTCTCGCTCTCTCGCTCGTCCCGTGCGCCCGCAGATAGGGGATAAAGAAACGAAATACTGCGCAAGGCTCGAATCTACGTTCTCCATATTTCTTGTTGCGTGTACGCTTGTCCGCGCGGCTAGCTAACGAAAGGAGAGAGGAGAAAGAAAACGATAGAGAAAATGAGCAAGAGATAAAAAAGAATGACTGCAAATCAATTTGTCTTTTCGAGATGTGGAAGGAAGTTTGAAAGAGTATATACATATATACGGAATGAGCGCACAGCGCTTTCGTTTCCTCCCGCAGATGTGTATCGTTAAAGGTTTTTCCTCTGACAATAATGAGAGATAAAAAAAGAGTCCAAAGGCAGGAGAAAGAATGACGTGGGAAGGGACTAGAAAATCGAGGTTTGACCTGAATAAACAACCTGAAAGCTTAAATTAATATTATTTGCTTAAATAAGGGAAAATCGACTTACTAAGATTGCATTAGGTGGCGAACTTAGTTTCCGACCTTCACGTTTAGATGGCGACATAAATAGTTTGAAAAATCAGATATGTCGGATCTAGTACTAATTTTTTAATTTTGGCATTTACCAATAAAATTCAGTTAACAGGCGCCATCATATGTGTAAAGATTACAATTTTTTGATCAGTGAAAAATAAATAGTGAATAATCAATTTTTCGACATGTCCTTTTGCACTATTTTGATTTGAAAAAAAGTGTAGCAGAAATTTATCGATTACTACAAGAATGTTATAGAGACTAAGCTCCATCGCTTACAACATGTAAACAGTTGTCTCAGCGGTTTAGAAGTGGCGACACTGATGTTAATAACAAAGAACGTTCTAGACAATCGAAAAAGTTTGAAGATAGTGAATTGCAAGTATTATTGGACGAAAACTCAGCTCAAACACAGAAAGAACGCATTAATAAGTAAGGAGTCAGTGACAGAGCAGTTGGTAAACGTTTACATGCGATGGAAAATATTCATAAAGAAGAAAAATGGATGCCACACGATTTGCCCGAAAGTGCCATTATGAATCGATTCAACTTCGCACTATCTTTGCTTGCCAAGCAAAAAAGAAGAGTTTTCTGTGACGTATTGTGATTGATGATGAAAAGTAGATCTATTATGTCAATTCAAGCTCAAAAAGTCAAAAGTGGACTCGGGCCAACCGTCCACGTCGATACCAAAACGGAACATCCATGGCCAAAAGATATTGCTGTGAATTGGGTGTGATCATCAGAGTGTGCTGTACTACAAGCTGCTATAACCGAAGAAACCGTCACTGTCGAGGTATACAAACGCCAATTGAATAATTTGCAACAAAAATTGATCGAACACAGTTCAGCAATCAATCGCAAGCAATAGGCGCAAAATCATTCTCGTTCATGATAACGCTCGGCCACATGCTGCGAAAGCTGTCAAAAACACCTTGTTGTAGCTCGAAGGAGAAGTATTGCTGCACCCAGAATACTCGCGAGAATAGCTGCTGAATGCAGCATGACCTCGTTGATACGCACTTCCAACATGTTTAAGAAGTACGAAAATTTGTGGATGATTGGATCCCCTCGAAGCCACGATCGTTCTTTGAACGCCTATTAACTGAATTTTATTGGTAAATCCCACAACTAAAAAATAAGTACTACATCCGACACATCTGACTTTTCGTACTACTTATATCGCGATCTGAACGTAAAGGTCGGGAACTAAGTTCGCCTCCTAATATAAGTGAAAGTAAAACATTTAAATGGCTCGCATGATACATAACAAAGTGTACGAGACCTGAGATACAAGGATCATGTACAAAAATTACTATCAATATTTAGAACTCCCGAAAGTTTACTCTGTCAGGAATGATTAAATTCTAAAGATTAAATTTGAAAAATTCCATTTTTAATGTAAATGAATAATTCTACGAAGAATGTGAAAATATTAAAAACTCGAAAATTATTGTGTTTCTGAAAAATCAGCAGCAGGAAAATGTTCTCCGACATATCGAAAAACACTCATTGGAGATAGCTTGTGCGGTATAATTGAATCTTGGACAAAATTATAGACGACTACTTATCGATTTTTCACCTCGAAAGCTCCGGGGGCCTAAGGCAGGAACGATAGCTTCGTTCGCTAAAAAGCTCCCCTTCCGAGAAAGAGAAGGGGAGCCATTCATCCGTATCATATAACTGCAAGTATCAATTACGTACGGTATATATATAATAACGCGCGCTGTTACAGTGGTCATCCACTCACTAGCGCCAATTATTTTAAGATAAATGACACCTTACCTGAATTTGGCGGAGCTCGTCTTCCTGAAATGAGGGAAGGGGATGTATGCTACGATACTGAGTCGTCTATTACATAGACTAATAATAAAATATTTATTTAATTGTTCTTAAAAATGGTACAATCGGACCGGTGAAATAACCGTTGGGCGCCCGCTGCGACACGACTCTCGGCGCGAGCTGCAGTCAGCTCGTTTTATTTGTTCACGTCGGTCACGCAGCACTGCACGAACGTGCTACGCGTTAGGAAGTTGGCCACGGCAGGCTGTCCAGGGCGGCGAATTCCACGCGGTGTAGATGGTGGAGAGAAGTACGTCGCGAACACTCCAAATCGAGCTGGCGCGATACTTACATAACTAACTATTAAATTATACTCATGATCACAGGGCCCCTGTAGATCTCGCGAAATACTCACTCGAGAACAGACGTGAAGAGGAGACCTTACCTCGCGCTCTCCACTCGCCCCTCACTGATCGTGAGCCTTCGATGGCTTCTTACGGCCCACTTCTTGGCTGCCTGGCACCGGAATCCTCAAAACGCTCGAGAGCTCTCCCGCCGTCGGGCTTTGGAACGCGAGAGCTCTTTCCTCCTCGGGCTCCGCAATGCGAGAGAGAGAAATATATTTCTTTAAACCCGTCACCGGCCGCGGCCCTCCCGAAACAGCGTAGCGGGGAAGAGTATTTCTCCCCACCCATCTCCGCTTGGTATGGCTCCCGACTCGCGGGTAATGTGTCCAAGTAAATGCGACCAAAATAATTTATGTTTGTCGTTCAAATTTATTCGGAATGATTATTCGGACCGATAATATTAATATGAAAAATATCTTATTCGCTGAAAGTGTTGTAACGCATTTCCCGCGTTACAATATATATAGGTGTTTCATTGACTGCGAGTGTTAGAAAACCACTAAAATCTCAGAAAACTAAGAACAAGAGATACAGTTTTGAAGATTAAATTCGACGTAGAGCCGGAAGGAGCAGCTATAATTTACCGAAATAATTGTAGTAAAGTAGAAAGTGAATTACACACCGCTCAATTAGATTTTTTTAAATTAAATAGGCACGAGTAATCGTTAAGTTTAACGATTTTCCTATCTTTGTCACGATTTTTATGTATTTATAGCGATCTGCTCACTGCGTTTCTAAAGCGAAATTTTCAATAACGACATGAATACAATTTTGAATCTTTCTCTCGCAATCAGTATTATGGGAGTGGGAGAACTTTTTCGCCTATACTATTGAACGATAAAAAAATATTTAGAAAGCACGAAAAAGGTGTGCGCGTGTGCGCAAGCGCATGTGTGCTTGCGTATTCCTAAAAATATATTTAGCAAATCGCGCTTGACTAATATATAAGAAACACTGTGAAGCAAAACTCGGCAAGAAGCCTTTGGGCCTCTCTCTAACCATCTACCACACCACTAATTGTTATCGTTTTTACTAAACATGCTATCCATTAAAAATTTGTAGGACCCTTCCTATTAATAATAGAATTTCTTTTAATATCTACTATTCTAACTGTATATGATTAATATCTAAATAGAGAACTAACTTTTAAGAAGAAAAACTCTAAATGTCCCGGCATGCCGCTATATTTATAACCGGGCAAACCTATAATTATAACCTACTAAAATATAACATATCTTGACAAGAATCTTGATATTGGAACAAAAATGATAGTATGAAAAATGAAGTATTCATGTTTTTATTAGAACAAATTTTTTTAATGTGGAAGCAATTGTATTTCCGGTCACTGCAGACCTCCCTTGTAAGTGTTGGCTAAAATAGTAGTAAATTTATTTTTATTAATAAGATTCGAAATTATTTTCTTAAATTCCCTGCAGCATATATTGGAATAACATATGCATGTGTTTGTATTCCTATTACGAACACGTCGTCGTACGCCAAAGCATCGTATAATTCCAATATATCAAATCGTAAAATAATATAACATGAAAATTATGCTTTATAACATTATAAAATATCACTGTTTATCAAATAATACTTTAAGGGAAAGTATAAATCATTATTGAAGTTGGTCAGTTTTTAATAACTGTCATAGTAAGTAAAAATATGAAAAAAAAATTATAACCATTAAATAAATAATAATAATTAAATTTAAAATGTAAACACAAAAATAAAAAGATAAGGAAATAAGAGAAACAGACAGAGAGAGAGAGAGAGAGAGAGAGAGAGAGAGAGAGCAGCCCAGTAAGTGTAGGCGTCACCATCCTCTCATAGTGCTCATCACGTTTACTCGCTTCTATTTCTTATTTTTGAATTCTACGGGTGCACCCTTGTGAGCTCGGCTGGATTGTATTTCCCTAGTGTTCGCGTACGCCGTGCCAAGGCTTTCTGTCGTATCGCCCTCCGGCAACGCAACACGCCTTACTTTATATATATATATATATATATATATATATATATATATATATATCTTTGCTTCACGTCTGTAATTTCAAATTGCAATTGCTGTTTACCGAGCCAGAAGCAACACAGCGAAAATGGGCGGGCTGACAACGTATTAGACTTGAGTACGAGTGCTTCGTAGTCCCTTTCAAAGGATGTTTGTCGTTCATTATCCTAAGCTATGTAAAATCTACAAACGTGCATTTCTCCGAAAACATTTTTAACGTTACCGGCATCGGCTACATTTTACAGAACATATATACTTTACTTATTGGATCTGTTTTCTGACAGTCATTGACTACAAGGTGACTATTTCCTATTATTTTTTAAAAATAAGGTATTTTTAAACAAAATTAAGTTTATTGGATTAATTTTGAAATTGAGCTTTTGACCAATTAGTTTCTGATAGCATTAATAATAAAAATACGATCTAATTAATCTTTCGTTCAATGAGATTATTCAGAATTTTAATTCAAACAAAGGACGGTTTTTCTGTGACATGTATTGTTCCCGACCTAAAGTTTAGGTTTTTTTTTTTCTACAAAGTAGAAGTATATTGACAAATAATCAATACTAAAAGCTCATTAATTATTTAATTTAACATTTTTTAATAAGATGTCTATATAATTATTAATTTAGTGAAGAAAATATTTAATACGTTAATTGAAAGCAAAAAATTTTTTTCATATCTCTTGTTTTTGTTTATTTTGTTCAAGGTGCAATTCTTTAAAATACCTTGCTTTATGATATCAAAAAAATGAGCGAAGAAACACAGAAAAAGATGTCGTTCGTGTGAGAAATGAGCAGAAAGCGAGGATAAATAATGCGGACAATCGTCGAAAACGTTAAATTATTACGGCAGTTCTCTTCCTAAATTAACGAGACGCGCATCAGTAAAATGTAAAAAATGAAATTTTAGCTCTGCTCCACGTCCTCTCGTATTATCATTTACGCCGAAATATATATGCTATAGAATGAGATGGCGCGTACAATACTTCTCTACAATTCGCAGCGTGCTTACCTATATACACACACGTGCCATTTTTATTTCAATCGACTCTCGACGAGCGGCTTTTCCTAAACTGTGACGGGCGATGTGGTCGCACGGTGAAAGCTTCAAAAATAAAATCAGCGCGACCAAAGAGAAAGAGAGAAAGAGAAAAAGGAAGAGCGAGAGACGAGAGGGAGAGAGAAAGAGAACAGAGAGAGAGAGAGAGAGAGAGAGAGAGAGAGAGAGAGAGAGAGAGAGAGAGAGACTAAGAGACAGATTGACAGAAATATTTATAAATAAATGGATGTGTATTTATTTGAAATCATAAGTACAAATTAGCATTATAAATTACATTTTTAAAACAATCAATTGCTCCGTCAAATATTTCGTCAATAGAATAAATTCCATAAAATCTGAAAAGAATACGAGTATAAATACCATATTACGATGCACTCAGCTATAATATAGCAGAATATAGAATGGTATAATAACGCAGTTATAACAAAGTATAAATAAAATCTAAACATAACAAATATAACATAGCAGATTCGCACATCTATAAGCCAATGAGATAAAATAAGTAATAAATAAATATATAAAAAAAATATATATATATATATATATATATTTAAATGAGAGAGAGAGAGGCGATAAGTAAGACCTAGTTAAATGGATAAGGGATGCGGGAAAAGATTCCACAGGAATGAGAGAAAGGGCGAGCAACAAAACGGTTCGAGAAACCGATTTGTCAGAAATTATTGGAAAGGCGGATAGTTTATCGTCAGTCCGACATGCTAGATGCTCAACCCGAACGTACAATTCTCTGCTAGATCACAGGAGAAAAAACTTACCTAATTGGCTTTGTCGCAACAAGGAGGCGGTAGTTCTCGCACGCGCGTACTTACACATACAAACGGCCGTTAAGGCAGTATTCTACTTTAGACCCTCGAAAAAAACGCTATTTTGTGAAATTTTTCTGAGAATGCTATTAAAAATATGGATGTAGGATTTTAAATGCTTAATAAATACACTCTTCAAGTATATAAAAAAAATTTTTTAATTATTTTATACATTTTTTATACATGTAAAGTATGCTCAAAGCCAACACCTCAAAAAGTAGGTAACGTTGTCGTGGTCGTAAAATCTTACTGACGGATGGTCTGAAACAAAAAAATGAAATAGTTGTATGTTCAGTAGGACTCCAGAAACCGATCTAGCTAGAATATTTTATGTACGTGCAAAATCAACAAAATGGCGGATAAAATACGAAAGAAAAAACATTTGCCTTTTTTCCGTCTTTTTTTGCAATAAAAATATAGTTAGAATTAAAAATTCAAGTTGATTGTAGTTAGGACGGTTGATACAAACATATAGAATATATGTTCAAAATTTCATAAAGATCGGTTCAATAGTTTTTTAGAAGCCTCAGTCGAGCAGCGGTTTTCTCGAACGATGCGCTGTTGGTCACGCATATTGGCAATCTGCATGGCGGTTTGGCCGATTTTCAGGCCCATAATTTCCATTTTTTTCAAAAGTGGGCTGGATCCTTCAATAAAAATTGCAGGCAGTAGTGAGCCATGCAATTTTATTGATTTTTTTTCCACTGTAGACATGCTTCGGCGCTATACCCCAAACTGTTGAGTTGAAACATTCATTGTTATTTTGAGTGTTTTTGTCCAAACATCTCCATCAATATCGTTTTTGTTAGATCTTCGTAGATCGAAACAAAACACACTGCCCACTGTGAGAGCATGGAAAACACAGTAACAGTAGAACTCGGATTTGTTGCTTTCTCCCATCTGCCGCCTCCCCAGGTTGCAGATAGGGGATGGCTCGCTACAATTTATAGAGGGCACTGAGGAAATAAAATACTCAAGGCGGACAGAAAACGCTAATAGGGAGGGCCTCCCGAACTTAAGGCCAATTATGATTAATGTTTGGTAAATCAAACATTATCATAGACAGTACATTGAGTACTAAAGGAGATGTCATGATGGATCAAGAAATGACGGATCGAGAAATCTCCATCACGCGAAGAAACAATCATCTGGAGCGACTTGGTGAGAAGATCAGCCAACTGTTGGATTTTGTTAAAGATAGGCATAACGTGCACAAGACCATTAAGGATCTTGCTCATTCTATTAATGCCTCATACAAATGCATCAGTATGGCAGAGAATGATCTGTTGCAGTATCACCGTCCCGGTACTCATGAAGTGGTGACTCAGACTACGCCGAGTCTACGCTCTGATACCAAACGAAGTGCAGCCGAAGGGATGGATTCCACTCCCAAAACAGTAGGTGGCAAAAGGACGAAAGAAATATCACTGGGCTTAAGCAGACCACCACAGTCGGTTGGAGTACCTACAGGGAAGTCTGAGGCCAAGAGGAGAAGAATAAGGTTAAGAGGATACGCAGAAATGCAAGCGGTGCCCTTGTACTTCAGTTAGAACGGACAGCCAAAGATGCACATGGGTTGGCTCGCATTGTTGAAACTAAGGTTGGCCATAGCGCATCCACTTCGGTCCTGACTAATCTTATTACTTTGGAGATTAAAGGTATAGATGAGGTCACTACAAAGGATGAAGTCTTAGAGGCTCTGAAAACACACCTCAAACTAAAGGAGACTAATATGCTAATCGCTCGTTCCTTGCGGCAAGCTTATGGGGGTACTCAGACGGCGGTTGTGTCTGTACCATATAGCCACGCAGCTGAGTTACTATGTGCAGGGTATGTTCGATTCGGATGGGTCAGCTGCAGAGTTCGAAAAAAAGCAGAAATAAAGCGCTGCTTCAGGTGTTGGCAGACCGGCCCCTTAGCGGCCGTGTGCTCAAGCCCTGACAGAACTAAACTTTGCAGGCACTGCGTTGAAAAGGACCATCTATCCAAGCTTTGTGTAAACGAGCCCTGCTGTTTAATCTATAAATGTGAAGGAAAAGAGGAGATTAACCATCCAGCATACAGCTATAAGTGCCCGATCACTGTGGAGTTTTTAAACAGACATAAAACATGATAAACAATACTCCAACTGAATACCAACCATTGCGTAGCGGCTCATGACCTGCTGAAACATACAATAAAGGAGCTAAGAATAGACATTGCTGTAATCTCCGAACCATATTGTGACAGGGACAGACCACAGCGCTGAATAAGTGACACAAGCAATAGAGCTGCCCTCTGGATTGGTCAAAATAGGCAGGTACTAAAGCAGTTGAGTCATCGGAGCGAATTGATATCCTGGGCTAAAATACAAGAAATATACGTCTTTAGTGTATATGCTCCTCCAAGCTTGACGGACAAGCAGTTTGAAATCCTTGTAGCTAAATTAGTTGATGAAGCCATGGACAAGAAACCATTATTAATCGCTGGCGATTTTAACGCGTGGTCCACAGCCTGGGGAAGCGCTTCAACGAATAACAGAGGTAGTATGCTGCTTGATGGCCTTAATTCTCTTCAACTAAACGTCGTTAATAAAGGATTTGAATCCACTTTCATTAGGGGAGATAAACAACCAGTCATTGATATAACATTCGCCAGTGATAACCTGATTCAGCGGATCCTTAATTGGAGAGTAAGCGACCTTTACAGCCACAGTGATCACAGGGCGATTTTGTACGAGATTGCAGAGAAGAAAGTAAAGAACAAGTGCAATGAGTGGATGCCCACACGGAAATGGAATATCAGATCGCTAGACTGTGGAGTGTTCGCCACTATAATATCAGAAGAGTGTTTAGAATATGGTGCACCAGGCCATCTGGCAAATGCACTCATGAAGCGTTTGTCTGAAGCATGCGATGCATCGATGACTAGGACTAAGAGCGGATTTAAACATCGCCAATGTGTCTACTGGTGGACAAATGAAATTGCAGAATTGTGCAAACAATGTCATCGCGCACGTAGACTTGCCCAAAGAGCCCGCACCCATCGTGATATGTTTAATAGTTTATTTAAAGAAGCACAAAGAGCGCTTGTCAAGGCCATTAAGGCAAGCAAGCGGCGATGCTGGCTTGAACTGTGTGCAGAGGCCAACAATGACTTATGGGGACGATCATACAAAACAGTCATGGCAGGATTGAGTACGGCACCAATACAACCCACTAGCATGGTATTGATTGATAAGATTGGAGACAATGCTGTCCCTGGCCCTGATGGTATCCCTAATGCTGCAGTTAAGTTGGCGATACAGAAAAATCCATCTATATTTCTAAAAGTATTTAATGCTTATCTTCTTAAGGGTATTTTTCCTGATTGCTGGAAAACTCAAAGGTTAGTCCTGTTACCTAAGGGCAATAAGTCACTTGATGATCCGTCATCATACAGGCCATTGTGTATGCTCGATACGGTAGGTAAAATATTTGAAAAAATAATATGTAGCCGACTGGAAGCATTCACTGAAGGATTGCACTGCTTATCCTCACGCCAATTTGGATTTCGGAAATCAAAATCAACAGTCGATATTATTAAACTGATAGTGTGTACTGCAAGAGATGCAATCAGTGGTAAGAGGTGGAATGGTGGCACTACACAGTGCCATTGTAGCTCTATATGTCAAGAATGCCTTTAATTCAGCGCGCTGGTCTTCTATTATGAATTCTCTTAAAGAGTTCGGAGTACCTGGTTATCTACAGAATGTCGTGGCCAGCTACTTTGAGAATAGGATAATATTATACCGAACGGATGAAGGCATTGTATCGCATAAGGTTACTGCGGGAGTCCCCCAGGGCTCGGTTATGGGACCTATATTGTGGAATATTATGTATGATGGCGTGTTGAGGATTCCACAACCGCCTGGTTCAATAACAGTAGGGTACGCCGACGATATCGCTCTAGTAGTGACGGCTAAGACCCTTGATAAACTCACTGAAAATGCCAATGAGGCAATCAGCAACATCAATAGATGGATTAAGTCGGCTGGCCTACAATTAGCGGAATACAAGACAGAAGTAGTTCTTGTCAGCAGTCGTAAGAAGGTAGATAGTATTACTCTTAAAGTTGGTAGCTGCCGCATTAGTTCTGCGCCATCTTTACGATACTTGGGTGTACAGCTTGATGTCAGGTTAAACTTCAAAGAGCATCTAAAGGTATCTGGCGAAAAAACGAGTTTCAGCTGCCTTGTGTCGGCTCATGCCTAACATTGGTGGCCCACGCCCACCCCAGAGGAAGCTATTAGCTTATGTTGTTAATTCTGTCAGCATGTATGCAGCGCCAATCTGGCATCATGCATGTGGAATTAAATTGTATTATGAGCTGGCCATTGCGACCCGTCGCCGCTCCTGTATACGTATTATTAGTGGTTACAGGACAGTATCCACCGACGCTGCTGAGGTACTTGCCGGAATTCTTCCTTTCGATTTAGCTGCAGATGAAGTGGCTAGGCTGCACAACATATGTAAGGCCGCAGTGGATTCTCTACAATGTGCTAAAAACGTGGAACGACATCGTTCTAGAGAAATATGGCAAAAACGATGGAACGATTCTAGCAAAGGCCGATGGACTTATCGTATCCTTCCAGACATACACAGATGGATCAACAGGAATCACGGGGAACTAGATTTCCACATAATCCAGTTGCTGACTGGACATGGTTGTTTTAGGTTCTATTTCCACCATTTTCACCTGGATAATAATGATGTCTGCCCCATCTGTCCGACATTGGTCGAGGATGCCGAGCATATATTAGTGAGATGCCCTCGTTTTAGAACACAACGTGAGCACTTGCTGAACATCATCAATAAGCCAATAAGACCAGAGAGCATCCTATCAATAATGCTGGAATCTTTTGAAAACTGGAAGGCAATAGCCAGTTTCACAAAAGAGGTGATGACCAAACTCATAAATGCGGATAGAATTAGGCGAATGGCCCAGGATGAACCAGACTAGCTGATTCTATTTTAAGATGCAGAGGATGACACCGGACCCCTGATCACTTGTGCGGATGGGGGACGTAGGATAGTGTCATAAGAAGAGGAGCCGTATAGGCTAACTAACAGCCCCGTCGAAGTAATATTCCCGGATAGTTCTGGCGGGATGCTGGTTTCGAGAGGCCACTAGTGCAGAGCTTGCTCTGCCTATGCCTAGTAAAACACACACACACACACATATATATATATATATATATATATATATATATATTTGCCTCCTCTATAATAATGCAGAGGTAGCGTAAAAAATGCGCCGCTGAGGGCAACACTAACGGGGGTCTGTCTTATGGAAGGAACTTTCAAAGAACGGTTATAATAAGAACGTAGGATATTTACAAATTTTACATTTCTTTAGAAATATCACATACTATATGTAAGATTATAAGTATAAGTGTATAATTATGATAATCTATGATAATCAATCCTTTTCCATGAACTTTGGTGGACTTGACAAGAAGTTTAAAAAGCGTCTAATATATTCTAAATCTACATTTTCGAATGCGTAAAAAAGCTGATATGAATTATTTTCATTTAGACAAATCGGAATAGGTTAACGTTCCAAGTTGAGCATGGATATGCTAGAGTAAATTCGCAGCTTTTATTTTGACTATTCGCATCATAAACTAGTTTTCGTAGCTGGAATAGAATGATACTATTTTATATGAAAAGAATTTTTTAGTATTCATTGGTGGTATTGACATCTGAAACCTACCGAGTTAAATGTTAAATTGATAAAATTACTTGTTAAATTTATTATTATCGATTCATTATGAGTTCTCTTGACCTAATACAAGTCCTTTATTCTTTTAAACTCGACTACCATATAATAACAAACTTGTAAAAGTATATATATACAAACGACTTTTACGGGGAAATTTTGTTTCCCCTTAGACTTTCATGTGTCTTCTGACGATTCCTACAGGGTATATCTTAATCAAGCTGTAGAATAGGATCTCCAGGTATTTCGGGATCATATCTAGGAGGAGTTATAGAGAGATATACGTATCATTTTTACATTGTTACTAAAGTAACTTCCTATTTTGCCTTTTTTTCGGTGAATTTGAAAAAAAGTATAGCCTATATCCTTCCGATGATGATATAGAATCTATGTTTCTAATTTCACAGAAATCAATTCAGTAGTTATTTTGTTCAACATGTACAAGAAAAAACACGCTTTGTCTTTAGAAATTAGTATGATATAATTATCTAATTTTTAGTATGTATCAAATTTATCCATACCTGGACTTTTCAAAGTAACAATATTAATATATTAAAACAATGGGCATAATCTATAAGACAGATAGTAAGACAGGTAATATTCCAAAAATGCTTTTTATATTTACAAATAAATGATTCTAGTAATAAAATATTTGTTTAAATAAAGAAAATATTTTGTAAAATAATAAAATAGCTTCTGAAATCAATAAAATTTATATATATATTAAAAAAGATATTTGTTTCAATCGAAACAATATTTTGTCTGTATTTTAAAGTCAATATTTTTTTTAAAAAAATTATTTTTACTTAATTTATGAAAAAGTTTTATAAACACAGATTAAGTATATTATTCTTTTAATTGAAGAAAATTTCTTTCAATAACAAATTTTCTTAACACAAGAAATAAATAAAATATATATGATATAAAGATCATCTAAGAAAACTTATAGAATTTTATGAAAAAGGAAAATGTTATTAACCAGGAGAAGAATTGTAAGTATCTTGCGAATATGTTACTTCATTATAAATTTTGCAAATATGTTTGACGCACGCGAAGGATAATAGAGGTCGATATAAGGGAAATGCCTCCGAGAATCTCAAATATTTATCGGGAACGATTCGTATACCCGTTCTGTGTATAATAACGGTGTCTCTGCCGACAGAATAAATATTAAAGGATAAGT
The DNA here is from genome assembly GCA_018907035.1 of Sycobia sp. Sy_11. Lineage (NCBI taxonomy): Eukaryota > Metazoa > Arthropoda > Insecta > Hymenoptera > Epichrysomallidae > Sycobia > Sycobia sp. Sy_11. Next base: position 1,207,315 of record JACCIC010000076.1, read on the forward strand.
GTGCAGCACATCTCCGACAGGCAAAAATTCCATCTGGAAATTCGCACCGTGTATATATACACACGTGCAAGGAATCACGTGTGCGTGCGTGCATGCGCGTGCGCGTGTGTGTATGTGTGTGAGTACGTGCGTACGTGTGTACACGAGCAAGTGCACTGGAGGGCACGCGATATCTCTAAACCGCCACTTTGCAGTACACAGCACGCGATGACCTGCGGACACGCGTGTAAACACGTGCACGCGCGCGCGCACACACACACACGCACACGCGGTATTTTGAAAGTACTATATATATATAGTATAAAAGGATCTGGGAAATATTTTGGAAGTGGATGCTACTTTGAAGCAGCTTTGTATATGTAAACGATTATAGGTAAATTATCTAAGAGTAATAAAGATTTAAAGATATAGAATTATTTACATAGATATTATTGAACTGTTTAGGAAATAGTTTAAATTATTAACTCAAGCAACACCGAAACAGGGATGATCGCCCGAGATAATTATTGAACCCATATCTGAAACAGTTCAATTATATCTAATTAACCTTTAGACTGCCGGAAAATCAATATTTTGACGCAACAAAAAAACTTCTTCAATCTTTATTTTTAGACTAAAATATGCATAACCTTAATAGAATTTTTACTTTTTACAACCATTTAAGATAAATTTACCCCTTTACACGCCTTTTCACCCACCCGACATTCCTTAAAACTATCATTTGTACTTTGCACAAGCGGTTTTTTCTTTTTATCGATCTGACCATAATTGCAACGAAATATACTTTCAAAAAAGTTTTTGTTACTACAATCGAATACAATTTCATATCAATTTATCTCTCCCCAACCCTTCTTTACCCTTATTTACCCATCTATGCTTTGTGCTACCATTTGTATTATTTTTTTTTTAAAAAATGCGTTGCTTTGTTTGCAAATATCTAAAATTATCAATGTAATATATTTTATTATTTTGATAAAAATTTTAGTTACTGAATTTTTTTTTCACTTCAACCCCTCCCCTCGGGATCCTCCCACCCTCCTATATTTATGATGCTTTCATCTTAGGTTTTTTTGGAAAAATATTTTGCTTTGTTTGCATGTGGCTTATAAATAGATTTATTTTCATAAAATAATTTTTATGAAAAATTAACGTAGTGAATCAGAAATAAATTTATAAATTATTCTCTTGCATAGGAAAACTGGGAGATTGAACCCCAAATTTATTGAATTTAGATATTTTTTATTAAAAATACAGTATTTTTTTCATTTTATTTCTTATTATACAAACTGCGTAATACAATGAATGTAGAAAACAATGTTTGGAGTAGTGGAGAATCAGAGCCTGAAGAAGATGTTAGAGATAGAGGCATTGCGAGTGATATTGATTCAAATGATGACTACGAAGCACCTGACGTATACTTTGATCCTTATTTTTCTCCGTCGATAAAAGATTTTCCTGACAAAGCTCAACTACGTCCTGAATTGTCAATAAATAAAATAACAACATTAGAATGTTTTAAATATATTTTAGACCCATTTCTTGTAAACCTTATTGTAGAACAAACCTATTTCAAGAGCAAAGTCCTGAGCCAACTCGAAAAAACACGAAACTATTATGAACTATGGAATTTATTAGTATTTATTTTAACTATGGATATTTATTGCTTTGTCAATAAATATGGGCCATGTTGTGGAAGGACAATTGAATCACTATTGGAGCCAGGATCCATTGTTCTGTACTCCAATATTTGGTGAAACTATGCCCCGAAACCGATATCTTCAAATTTTAAGATATCTTCATTTTTCTAATAATTTAGAGGTTTCTAACCACCCTTTGAAAAAAATTAAACCAGTGATTGATTATTTGAAAAATAAATTTTCTAGCACAGTTATTCCAGGTAAAAAACTTTGTATAGACGAAAGCTTAGTCTTGTGGAAAAGAAGACTTAAGTTCAAACAGTTCTTACCTTTGAAAAGAAAACGATTTGGACTGAAGTTATTTGAATTAGTAGATTGTGACACAGGTTTTCTTTTAGATGTTATTGTATACACTGGTGCAGACACTGATTATGATAAATTTGATTTAGGTAATTCTGGTGACATTGTTGCACATCTTATGCAACCATATTGTAATGTACGACGTCAATTATTCACTGATAATTGGTACACTTCACCACAACTTGCGGAATATCTCCACGATAAAGAAACTGGCCTTCGTGGAACTGTGAAAAAGAATCGAAAAGGAATACCTACTCTTGACTCGAAATTGAATCGTGGTGAAACACAAGTTGCTCACACCGATAGTTGGATGGTGATCAAATAGATGGATAAAAAAGAAGTTTATGTTTTGACAAGTATTCACGAATTTGAGTACTGTGCCACTGGTAAAAAAACATTATAAAACTAATGAAGATATTATGAAACCAAGTTGTATTCATGACTATAACAAAAATATGGGTAAAGTTGATATCGACAGACGATGATGATGTTGATGATGTCTATGACAGAGACAATCCGAAAATGTATGAAATGGTATAGAAAACTATTTTTTCACCTTCTTGACTTGATGTTGACGAATTCTCATAAATTATACGAGATGCTGACTACAACTGAAATTTCATTCCCCGATTTTCGATTCAGCGTAGTGAGAGAAATTCTAAAACTAGACATTGAAAAAGTTCCAACCCTATCTCTTGCACCTGGAATTCGTCTAAACGGTCGCCATTTTCTTAGAAAAATTAAATCTGAATAGAGTGATAAACCATTACCACGTCAGTGTGCTTTATGTCATATGCTCAACAAAAAAAAATCTTTACCATAAGTTAGAATTCTTACACCAAAGTATTTCAACTCCCGGCAGTCTAAAGGTTAAAAAGTACTCTATATATAAAAATCTATATTACTAGAAATAATTTACCATAATTTACCTATCGTAGCATCTGTATAAAAAGTTGCTTCAAAGCAGCGACCACTTCAAAAAGTTAATATTTTGGCGATCATTTTATACAATACAATTTTTTTTTATTTTTCAATATAGTCCCCTCCCAGCTCGATACATTTATTCCAGCGGTATTCAATCTTTTTTAAGCCTTCCAAAAAGTAACTTTGTCGAAATCCTCATAATAATCATTTGTGGCAGTCATAATCTCTTCATTCGATGAAAATATTTTACCACCAAGCCAAGTTTTCATGTTTAAAAATAGAAAATAATCGGATGATGCTGAATCTGGAGAATAAGGTGGGTGAGGAAGTCATTCGTAACGTAATTCTGCTAATTTGACTGTTGCTATAGCACTCGTATGAGCTGGTGCATTGTCGTGGTTGAAGAGCACTTTTTTCTTCACCAGATGGGGCCGCTTTTCCTTCAGTATGGCTTCAAGTAATGAAGCATAATACTGTCCTATAATTGTTTTCCTTTCTGCAGGTAATCAATTAGTATTATATCCCGCGAGTCCCAAAAAACTGAGGCCATGACCTTACCGGCTGATGGAACAGTTTTTGCTTTTTTCGGAGCAGGTTTTCCATGTTCAGTCCACATTTTTGACTCCCGTTTCGTTGTGGCATATAGTGATGAATCTATGTTTCACCAACAGTAACATAATGGCGAAAAAATTCGGTTCGATTACGCTGAAACTTTTCTAAACATTGTTCAGATGCAACAATGCGTGAACGTTTATTGTCGACTGTGAGCAAACGCGGCACCTATCTTGCGGATAGTTTTCTCATATTCAAAATTTCATGTAAAATATGAAATATGCGTTCAGTCGAAATTCTTACAGTGTTACTAATCTTGAGTATCTTTAATCGACGATCTTCGAGTATCATATCATGCATTTTATTGGCCATATCTTGATTAGTCACCACCTTTGGGCGGCCAGAACGTTCAGCATCATTTGTATTCATTCTACCTCAACGAAATTCAGTAAACCATTTGTGAACCATTTCATATGATGGAGTAGAGTCCTTATAATATTTTTTAAACTTTTCTTCAGTTTCCTTAATTGTTTTTCCACGCAGAAGGAATAGATTTCCACGCACAATAGATCCAGAGAAGTCACGGACTTATCAAAGCATCCTCGTATATTGTATAAAATGGTCGGAAAAATATCAACTTTTTGAAGTGGACGCTACATTGAAGCAGCTTTTTATACAGAAGCGACGAGAGGTAAATAGCAGTCAATTATTTATAGAAATATAGATTTTTATATATAGAATACTTTTTTACTTAGATATTATTGAATTGTTTATGAAATCGTTGAAATTATTATCTCGAGCGAAGCCGAGATGGGGAATGCTAGTGTATATATATATATATATATATATATATATATATATATATATATATATATGAGGACCTGCGCCACCTAGCTCCGCCGTTATAATATAGAACTACGCAATGAATCTCGCTCACGACATGGTCAATTTGAATATAAATTGTTATCCAACTGTCGTACGGCAAATATTATGCGGTACAGCCCTGATGAGGCGGAACGCATGCGCGCACATATTGTATTATATACGCGCACGCGCGTGTGTATGTGTGTGTGTAAACGTGTGTGTGTGTACTCTCGCTCTTATTTACGGGGTTGGCTCGATGAATGATCCCAAATTAGCCGATGTATCTACAGTTATATGCATACCATATATAAGAAGCAAATAACTGGTTAAGCCGTGACAATTGAATCCCGTACAGAGGAGGGGGTTTTTGTTTGGCGTGTAGGGATTCATTTTGAGAATACCTCTAAATTATTGGTACGTCACTTTCAAGGAGCTCTCATCCCAATAGGATTGAACGATAGTGGATGCTGAAAAGCCTTAAAACAAGATCAATCGATGCCTATTTTTAATTTTTGGTACTTAATATAAATTCTGTTTCTGTAAGAATAATGCTAAAATTTGACGTAATCATAAGTTCAATAAATATTTGCTCTCAAGCTTATACATTTTTTTATGTAGAAATATCATTATTACACCTGACGATACTACAACACAGTCTATTAATCTTAACTGACATCATCTCATGCGTTTCAGAAGGACGCGCTACATCAGTATTTCAGTGACAAGGAGAAAACATCAGATATTGGTGATGAATTTAATTCTGATTTAGCGAAATCACTCTAAATAGTTTAGGATTTTATACTGTCTCATTCCCAAGATATACAACTTTCCTACTGGGAGTTCCAATACTTCTTTATAATTAAATTAGATATATTGTCTTATCAGATGAATTATTTACATGAAAATCTGTACTTTGGCAATTATATTTCTAGAGAAAGTATCATTTAAGACAAATAGTTCTTATGAAGTAATAACTCTACAAAAGTAGAATTTCTTTAGTTATTTATTAATTGTAGCTCGAGCGTATTCGACTAAACAGATATTTAATTTAATTATAGGAAAGTATACTAATTAGTAAGAAAGTAGCATATCTTGAGAATGGGATAGCGTGACGTATTTAAACTTAACACGAAGTGTTTTTTGAATGAATCAAGAAAGTTGTTTGATTTCAATTGGACAAAATTCATGGCCTAACCTGATATATAACTCCAAATAACTGCCACATCTATTTGAATCTTATGAAGAAATAAGACATCGGACATGGATGTCACATTTGGTCTAGATTAGGAAAAGTTATAATCGTTGCGTCCAAAATGAATCCTAATAAATGTATAGTTTTTAAATTATAATCAATTGAAGTGCGATAAAATGTATGCATGCCAGAAAACCGATTATCCAAGCCTCCCATTTGATAAATTCACTGGAAAGTAATATTCCTTTTAAGAAATAAATTAAAATTTGACGATTTATCAGCAATCTTCTTTGGATTAGTCTATGAAGTAATATAAGAAAGTTCCTAATTTAAGTATTCTGATTTATATTGTTCAATTTGCATTTTTTTCATAATACGTTTAAAAGATATTCAATTTGTAATATAAATTACATTGAATTTCCAAATACTGAAAATTATATAAATTATCTATCACTGAAAAGCTGAAACAATGTATGAATAAACACATCCCTCTTTTTGTTTCGTATCAAGCAAATTTCATTAGTACTATCAATAAAAGTTTCACGGTCGAGCTTCCGTGACTTTTTTATACATGAAACGTATAAATATTTTGCCACAAGTCCAAGAAAAATTTATGATCCGATCGATCCTAGATATTCTTACGAGAAATGAAATAGATTTGTCTCGTTAAAATGTTTGAGTGAGGGATGAACCTCAGTAAAGGTTAAGAGCGACTAGCCGAAGGAATCAAAGGGCAGAACAGGAAAGAGAAAAAAGAATATGTTAAGTTGCAGGAGTCACAGGTGCAGCTTCGCTTGCAGAAAGAATCTGCCTGTTTCTCTTCTCTCTCTGTCTCTCTGTCTCTCTCTCTCTCTCTCTCTCTCTCTCTGTGTCTCTCTCTCTCTCTCTCTCTCTCTCTCTCTCTCTCTCTCTCTCTCTCTCTCTCTTTCTGCGTGCACGTAAGTAGTGCAATGACTTGGAGTTAGTTCTGGGGATGGGAAGAAGAGAGAGGGAAAAAGAGAAAGAAAGAGAGCGGAGATGGGACGAAGTAGGGAGAGAAAGAGAAAACGTCTTCCCTATAGATATGTTCTCATTGTGATCGAATGATATAATAGGGGTAAAAGTTCGTGGGAAAGCGGGATCAGGTCTGCCTGACGCACCTCCGGCGACGAGGTATATACCCCCCCCCCTCACAGGATCCCGGTCACTACTGTCGTCAATTGCATTTTATTGCTGTCCCTGTCTGTTTTTCTCTCTGCATCTCTATCTAAGGAGGGCAAAGCCATACGATGTGGCACCGTGGATATAGCGCTGCGTTTCTTGATCAGTGCCAAGTGGCTATAGTGACAGAAAAAATAAAGATTGGTATAAATAGAATAAGCAAAAAATAAAAAAGTTACTTTTGTTGGTAAAAAAATAAGACCAAGATCTCTATTTGTAATGTCAACTGAAAGAGAAGCGATATTTTGCACTTACCTTCCTCTCTCTCTCTCTCTCTCAATCTTGCAAGTTTTCACCTATTGTTCACTACGTGTCTTCTTTTTATTATATTTTTCACCCATTCTGCGCGACACAATTTCCATAAACACTAATCACATTGTTATCTTCTTTCAATTACAATATGTCCATGCGATCACAGCTGAATGTATTCCTGCATACGTGTGTGTGTGTGTGTGTGTGTGTGTGTGTGTGTGTTTGTGTGTAATCGTACGTACCCATCTGTTTACTATTCTTGAATAGAAACATTAGCCTGCCAATGTTAATACCGTAGCGGTTTTGTCGCGATTGTCCTATAGACGCTGTCTTAAAAGGTGTTAACGCCCTGCTCACCTCGGGTCAGTGAAGTTGACAGTTGTAGATACACATGCCTGCATATAATTTGCTTTGCAAAACATTATAAAAATATGCACCTATGACAGATCGAGTGGGAAAAATTCCGTGCGTTCTAAATTCTAAACGGGATCGCTTACATAGTTATATATATATATATATATATATATATATATATATATATATATATATATGAATTTATTTATACATTGAGTAGTAAACTTATGGAAACGCTTACCGATCCCCCATTCGACGAGTTAACGTCTAGCCTACTACATACTCTTATAGTGCACAGCACAACAGATCCAGTGCAATTGAAGTCGACGCAAGAAAATTATGTATCCAGAGGAGTTTCAGTGGAAGTATATTTTTTTCCGCATACGCAATTTTGTTTGAATGTCTGTGAATTTGTGCGGACATTATATGTATATGTACTTACTGGTGCATTGCTTTCTTTAAAGAATTCAGCGAAACGCATAACTATGGGCAAAATGTTTCCTTACGCGTTATAATAGATTCTTAAAAAGTTGATATATTTATATATAACGTTACGGTCAGTTATTGAGATGAATAGTCCAAGGTAAAAATTAATGGCTATATATTAAATAGTTTTGAAGTTGCACAATAATACGAATAACTGAGACATCAATTATCCTGCCTTTATTTGGAATATAAATAAATAACTCTCCGAAGCGCAACTATTTCCCAGTAAACGACGTGGGATATGAATTAACAAGCTATGTGCGACGGTACAAAATTGAACAAACTGTGTATGCTAGTTCTCCAATCATTTGTACAGCATATGGACAATAATATATATAATTCGCACGCGCGCGCATACAGACACACATGCGACGTGGATACATGCTGACGATCACCATAATTTAAGTTAGAATTTCTTTGTACAGTCGATATTATTAATTTTACCCGTCTAATTGTGTTCGTTCTAAGCAGATGCTTCTACATCACGTCGTCGATTCCATTCAAACATATACATACATGTGCATGTAACAATCCCAACTAACGGTTAATTTTTCCTCAACCCTTTCATATATAGACGAACGTGTTCCCCTCGTTATACATTACCGGACCGTTGCAAAGGAACAACAACACACACACACACACACACACACACACACACAAAATAATGCATCGTAGCAAACGAACTGCCCTGTTGCCGAGCTAAAAATATAATATAAATCGGCATTCTTGATGACAGTTAATATAGCAGGTGCGTTGCACACTTTTGGCCAAATAATATGATCCCAAAATAATCTATATATATATATATATATATATATATATATATATATATATATATATATATATAGATCACGAGTGCGATGCGTCAGCTGGCGAGTCGTTGCCTCGCGGTGGTCCTTCTCCCCTGAAGATGCATATCGGAAAAAAACCGAAAACTGAAAATGAAACTTCGTTCACTGCATCGGGAATTGTTTCGAAGCTGCTGCGGCGTCACCCCCGTTGTTTCATTTCTCTTCTAATGATCTATTAAATTGAAGAAAGCGGCCGTATTTGTTCGTCGTACGATTCTAGTTCTCCTCTGCGGAAATATATAATACCCCGTACAGAAATATACTCGACGTACCAGTAATTCGGGCTAGATCCTAGTCTGTATTACTGATGATTTCCTCATGTAGGTAATACTCGCCAAATCCGAGTTAGATATCCCTACAATTATCTAATAATCGTCTTATATTATTACTTTCTCGGTTCTATACAGATTTCCTTAACTATTTCCTATTTTGGAAAGAATAACGTATTTTCTAATCGGAATCTTCCAAGTAGAAGAATTAAAGAAGTGAAGGCTTTCTATTTTGATTCTAGTTAATTTTCCACAACTTTTTTCAATATTAGAAAGAACGAAGCATTAATGAAGTATGAGTTTTATCATTTACTTAAATATTATATATTATCGTAACTGCATGTTGCGATTTAGCATAGTGAATAATGTGTTAGCTTGCAAATTGTAAGGTCGTGGGTTCTCGATACTCATCGGAAACCGAAAATTTTTTAATCGAAACAAAATATTTATATGTTCAACAAAGGTGTTTAACATTAAAATTTACGATAATTAGTGTATAAAAAATATATTAATAATTATTAATGGTTAATTATAAATAGTTAACGTAATAATACATATAGAAAGTAGTTTATAAAATCGAATTAAATGATTTGCGCCATCTAAATGAAAATTAGAACACTATATAAACCGTATTAATTTCTGACTAGATTTTGTTTAGTTTCTAACTAGGTATACTTAACAGAATCTGAACTCGTTCCTTGACTAAAATGCCAATAAAAATAGGACAAATCGGAACCAGGATCAGACTAGATTTCCTTTCTCGATCGTAACATTAAATAAGGAAAACTGATCCGATACTAAGTAGATTCGAAAAGGAATTTCTACACAGGACATTTTCGTCTATATATAAGATTCGGGTAGCGCATAGCGCCGCTGCGAAGAACCGGTGGCGGGAGCGTTTGAACGAAAGTCGTAAAAGTTTGTTTGTATATGTGTAAATAGCATTGCGGACTCTATTGCGATTATGTGAAATTGTCATAGGTCCGACGGGAATTCGTAGTATTACGTACTACGGGCGTCAAGAGGCGTCAACTTTTCAAGAAAACTTACTGTTTTAAAATGAAGCTCTTCTCTTTCAAAGAGATTTCGATTGTCTTAAAATATACGATGCTAGTGGTCTGTGTATTTTTGAATTCCAATCTATAAGTATTATAGATTCGTTTCATTTGTGGAATTCAAACAAGCTGTATTATAAAACAACAATCGACTTAATGTACATACGAGGTACGAATGAATTTTCGCGCTCAGGCAGCGCCTTATATCTACTCGTCTTCACCCATATGACGGGTCAAATTTCGATCGATATGTCCCACTCGTCGATCGCAGCCGGACGGTCGGAAATCCCGAGGTGGTAATCCGAGATCGTCCCTACTTCTTTTAAAATTCTCGAAATTTTCTTAAATCTAAAGTACATTCACCTTATTTATGAATCTGTAGAATAGATTCTACAAAGAAAATTTCCAAATTTTCCGTCAAAGTAACGATTTAATTGCTTTGATGGAAGCATAGCCAATTCAACCTCTTTCGTAAATCCTCAAGATTTTCTTCTAGCCAGTATTCGATCACCTTATTTGTAAACCATATAAAGGCCAGTTTTTAGGAAAATCTTCGGATTTACCCTTCATGATACGGATCAAGTGTATACCTTAGTCGTATATAATTTTTGTTTGCTCGGGATCGTTACTTCAACAAATTAATTCATTTGTAATTGAAATTCATTCCGAAATATATATTATTCGACAGTCTTTCAAACTTCGGTCAAGAATTTCGTTTAAAATCATTCACTATCTCGTATGTAGTTACATAACTCATGACAAACAATTTTTACAAGTTTAATATTATGCCGCTTTGTCCGAAGAGTTCGAATATATATTTATTTCTTAAAACTAACCCACGGATGTCATATTATTTTAAACTATGATTTAGATAATTAATTTAAGTTCAAAACAAAGCATTTCTTATATTATAATCTATCGATATAGAATTACATAAAGTAATATTAAACCTATTTACAAATAGTTTGAATGCAAGATTATCCAAAACTTCTTAGAACCATTACGCATTATTCATATGTGAAACTAAATACTTCGATAAAGTTCAATTCGTAAATTTTACCTCACATCTTATAATCTACGTCAGTTACTTAAAATTGTATACGGATATATTATTGAACGATAAATCAAATATCTTATTTCTAATAATATATTAACATGCACAATAAAAAACCCTTTTTTTATAAAACTAGTTACAATGATATTTAAATTTTAAAATATAATATAAGTTATATTTTAAATTACAAAACTATGAAAATGTATTATCGAGCTTAAATATACATTCTTATAACTAATTCCGATTTTGTCCGTAACACTACTGTTATATCCATTTGCAGTTAGCTTTGGCTGCTCATACAGTATACGCATGTACATTAGAACGTTCGAAGAAATAACTAATATCAATATCAAAAGTACGCATTTATTTAAAATAATTTTCACTGCTTAAATTGTGACAACATTACTGGTGAAAGACCTTCAAAAATATTATGTTTTGTTATCTTATACCTGTTTCAATTATCTGTAATTAATTAAAGATATTATTTTATTTATTCTCAAAATATATAATTAACTAAATAATATAATTTTATTGTTTTTTGAAATTATTTTAAAATTCGTCTGAATTTGAGTTTATATCGGAACTTTAATTTATGCAGAGAGCGTACATTGCATGTTTGGTGATTGGAGACTCCCGCAAGTGACAAATAATTACATTGGTGATTATAATATATAAGTTCAATTAAGACTTCGTGCATGTCTAATATTATATGCGAATGTGTAAACTATTGTCGATACATTTAATATGTATTATATATGTTAAGTTAGAACTAGCGTATAAATTAATTCAATATTCAAAATTAGGAATTCGATATAAATTGTAAATTTATTAATTAAAGTAACTATCAACGTTAATCAATTTATATAATAATGCATAACAATGATAATAAGTTTTTAAAAATGTTATATATTATACCTAATTTCAACCTTATTTGAAGGTAAATTTTAGTCATAATCAAAACTACATTGACACGAAACTAACTATTATGGGTCTTAAATAGCTAAGAAATAGATTTAGAAAATGTATCTAGAAATCTGCCGAAATGACCGGAAAAAAACGTTTCATATCTTTCTAGTTACTGCTGAAAATTAATACCGTTTTTCTAGGCTTCTCCATATCGAAATAGCTTGTTTATGGCTTAGAAATATTTAGCATTTGTACCAGGGTAATTATAGTTATGATTTATACTTTATTTTTATACTTCATTTTTAAACTTCCGATTCTCAGATTTTTCAGGGTGGCTATGAACAAAGGCAGTCCAACTATCATTGTAATAGGACTATCAAACCAATAAAAGTATTTCTTAGTTGGTTTAAAAAATCGACATAATAATTTGTAGTTTTTCAATAAATATTGAAAATACGAAATAGATCATCGCATGAAGCTTAAATATATTGTCTTTTTTTAGTATTAACAAATACTAAAAACACTATATGCTTTATGTGATTATTTATTTTATATTGAAATTCATGAATAAGCATTTAATTAATAATTAAAAATTACAAATTTCATATATATATATATAGATTCAAATAATAGAAATGTAGCATTTCAATTTTCAAATAAACAAAGAAAATCACTGGTCGCTTTTACTTTAAGTTCTATTTTTATATAATATTAATATAATATTTATCGGTAGGTAAGAGAAAGTGAACTATCGATCGACAAATCCTATTAGAAATTTGTTTATGGAAGACTATTTCAAGTAATAAAATGCATACGTTATATATGCGAGTGTCGAACTGATTTTCTCAGCAAAGTAATCCTATATTTTGCGAAAAAAGCTATGGGGGCATATCCCCTGATCAAAATTACTTTCGTAATGGGAGTACCGTTTAACTTTATTATTCTTAAATGCGCGTATACATGTATATATATATATATATATATATATATATATATATATATATATATATATATATGCATAGATGTGTATAAGTCGAAAGACGTGTTCGCGCTGCACGTTGCGCGAGTAAATAAGTCAGTAGCGTGGGGCTCCCGCGGCATATTTTCTCTCAAAGGAAGCCGCGCCGTACCGTGGGTTTCAATCCAAAAATTGGACACTCACCCATCTCCTCACCCTTTTCAACTCTTTGCACTTTCATATACCCTACCCCCTACCTCCCCTCTCACTTTCACGGCTGCGATATACCATTGATGCATTCGAGGAGCTTTTGCGCCCAAGTATTGAGTCACAAAGCGGGGCTAAGGAAATTTCAATAATAAGAATAATAATAACGATGTCGGCGCCCGTTGATTGCCAAGATCATTTTCAGGGGAATTCTAAATTCTGTAAACCATCATTTATAAACCCGTACTGGCGGGACCGTCTTGCATATATATATATATTGTCGTGGGCTGTCCCATATTATATGCGCGCGCGTGTATATATATATATATATATATATATATATATATATATATATATATATATATATATAGTACACATAAGCGCACATACTCACTTATTCACTGTCCAGCATTAAATGCCAATTTACGGGGAGCGGCCCGCGCAATTTAGCCTTTTGGAGTTACGATCTAATGACAGCTGTTCCCTCTCTCGTCGCCGCTACCTCCCGTGCCAGCGATACAGAAAACTCGCGCTCAGCGTACCGCTACCCTGATGCTCTCTCATTCTCTGGCTCACTCGCACCCGCGCACTTTGTCGAAGATTATCCCTTTGCAATTTGAATAATTTTAAGTTCTCTTACGCTAACCTTCATTCCCCTCACCCTGCGACTTTTTACACGCGGAGCGTAGTATGCGCGTCTATGTTATTAGCTTTGCAAAGTGAAGGAATAGGCGTAAAAGATTTGCAATGAATTCTACTTAAAGGCGATCAAAATACCACGGGATCAGCGAACGCGCGGAGTCGCTGAAAAATTAGTCGGCAGCTGTGAGACGAGCTGCAGCAATTTGCCGATAAAAATGAGCCCCGGGGGTATATAAAGTTATTAATGCATGTATTCTATAATTCCGAGGGGTATAATATATATATGGAATATTTTATTCCAAACAATAAGTATACGTATAAGTTTCACAATGGATGTTATAAATTTTTTAGAGAGGCATCGTCATACATTTATAACTTTTCTATACAGGAATTCCATCGATTGTAATAGACATGAATTACACACATTAAATGCCACTAAAATGTTTTTATGGCAAAAGCAGTATAATTATTATTATTGTACTAAACGCTTACTATCTTGGGATGTTTGATTAATTTTTAATTAAAAGAAATTCGAAGTAATAAAAATATAAAATATTTATTATAAAATTAAACTGAAAAATCGAGATAATATAAAGTTATATTAACCTGAACAGAGACGAGAAAGTAATGAATGTTAGTGCTCTTTCGGCGCGTTTATATAGACTCGAGGCCCCTTCTCGCAGAGTCAAATTACCCAAACTCTAACGCAGCCTGATGGTCGGAGCGCCCGACGTGGCAAACCGAACACGTCAACTTCTTTCGAAATTCTCAAGATTTTCACAAAGCCAGAATACGATTCACTTAAATGTAAAATCTGTAGAAAGTCTTTTTTAGGTAAAATCTTCGAATTTCCCGACACAGCACGGAAATTGCTTATATAAGCATAATCGTTTACCTCTTTCGAAAACCTCAAGATTTTCCTTTAGCAAATATTCAGCCACCTCTTTGTGAAACCGTATAAATGCTAATTTTCAGTAAAACCTTCGGTTTTCCCGTCACGGCACGTAAAATGTGTACCAAATTTGTACACGGTATGTGGGCCTTTAACTAGAGTGCGCTGGCGATCACTTTTTTCTAACTATGAACTTCTTTTCATATTTAATATAGAAATTAATATATTTCTTTACTGAAATTCATTTAAGCAAAACGACGATACATTATTTCAACATTCCCGAATATTCGACATTTCACGATTCTGCTTTACATGATATTTCATCGTTTCAGACAACATTCTTCGACGCAATGCCGCTTTGTGCAGAGATTTTAGGTTTTAAGTTACAGGGATCACATATCAACCAAGTCGACAATTGATATGTATACAAATTCGCACCTACAAATATGAATCTGAAAATTATTACGCATACAACCGAAGATTTAATCTAATAATATTTTACATTAACTTCTACGAAACAAAAACGTATTTATCTTACTATTTAAACAAGTCAATTTTATAAATGTATCACGCTTAACACATGTGCATGAATTTATAGAAATAAAAGAAATTAAAGTACTATATTAATTTTATCACGTGTAACACAAATTAAAATTTATAACGTACAGAAATCTTTTATATTAAATAAACAAAAATTCTTGGCTCGAAAACAATTTGGACTATATTCGCATCATCTATATATAAGTCACCGACGCCAGATCGCGCACAAGTTTGTACGTCAGTTGGAATTCTAATTTCCCGCGGCACTCCCACGTGCGCGCGAGTGGTTCGATAGAAGCAGCGAACGGGGAACCGTCATTATACGCGATAATAATTTCGCGGCCAAATGTAAATAGGCGGCTCTTAATAATAAGAATAATGCGCGCGTTTATTTACGCCACGCGAGGTAATCTCGGTGCTTTCCCACACTTGCCACCTTCTACCGTGCCCGGGGCCGTTTCCTCCTTTTATTCACCGCTCCTCCCCGACCTTCCTCTTTACCCGCCATGCGTCTTTCGCTCGGTTCCTCCGGCCGTCCAAATTGGCGAAAATTTCGGTCCGAATCTGGCGTACACTCACAAACCTGCAATTTCCGTCGAGGCAGATATGTATAGTTGGCGGCATCAAACTGTCGGTCGTTTTCTAATTCTGTAGATCTCCACGAAAAATGTAGAAGAATCGCTCCCCCCTCAAAACTGGACGAGGTCAAATTTTATGTATCTATATATGTTGTTATTGTAGTTATTATTGTTGTTGTTGTAGTTGTTGTTATTCTTCTTGTTCTTGTTCTTGTTCTTCTTTTTGTTCTTCTTCTTATTATTATTATTATGATCATTATTATTGTTGTTGTTGTTATTATTATTAGAGTTTAGCCCCTGAAGATGAACCGGAACGGTTCGAAACGTCCGACGCAGCATTCTGAAAATATGATAAATTATAGGGGGTGAGAATAGTCAGGTTGTTCTTTGCTAACTTCGATTGATAATTTTTATTTTTATTTTTTTTTTTAGTAGTAACTTTTATATCTAATTCTACGGAGTTAATTATAAATAAAGACAGTTTCATTGTTATTAGAATTATATTATTTTATAAGACTGATAAAAACATTTGTTAATTATACCAAATTTATGTATGTTCCGGAATTTGAGTCAGCCGATTCAGGGAACCTATTTAGCTATCGCACTTCTGGCTCCCCCCTCCTTCTTTTAGTTCGAACGAAAGCAACATTTCAATAATATATGCAATGCTGTTGCGAAATCTCGACGAAAAATTATTTATTTTTCGACACCAATGATAATTCAGTGGCTAGTGCTGTCTGGCAAACGTATATATATATATATATATATATATATATATATATATATATATATATATTATTTACCATGCGGTCAATTTATGGTTACACCTCAGTGAGGAAAGAGCAAGCGTGTTAGCGCTTAGTGCCCTTTTTCTTTTTATTTAGTTTTTCTTCAAGCGAAATGTATTTGCACAACGCTAGATTAGCATTATTACTTGACTCTCGAAAATTAAATCAATGGAAATCGCTCTATTGTTTCATAACAAAGAAATTTATACTGTTTACTCAGTGTAAATCGAGATCATACTGATCGATAGCCATTGGAGTGTTCACTGATTTACGAGTGAGCATTTCACTGTCAGTTGAAGCAATTTCTACTAATTTCACGTCAGAGATTTGAAATTAGTCCAAAAATAAGACAAAAAAATCTTCTGAAACCAATTTTCTAAAAATTGTCACTTCCTAATATCTTTATGTACATAGAATTCATGAGAAACTTGTTATTACGGTGATAAGATCGAGAACAGGTCGATAAACTCGAAACAAGGTAAGCGGATATTTCGTTAGACAGCCAATACAGTGAAGTAACTTCTAAAGCACATTGAATGGTCCTAGAATCGCCAGAAAAGAAAATTAAAAAAGATATAAAATATAATATATATATCATCAGGTGTATTGTATATAGTAGACATTTATGTACAGAACGGTAATGTATGTGAAAAAGCCCTGTTTCTGCAATACTTTAACAAAAAAAACTCTAAATATGTTTTTCTCGAAACAACGTGTTTCGACCCGATTGACATAATTTACAAAGTAGTATTCATTCGATGGTGCTGAAATCGAAATACCAAGTTGTGCGTGAATCCAATTAGTGTTCTTGGCGAAAGAACCGTTTTACCTATAAAAACACCACGTATGTGACTATGCAAAATGCTAAAAGACACATTTTCTACTTTTGTGTGTGTGTGTGTGTGTGTGTGTGTGTGTGTGTGTGTTTATAATAATAATGTTTATAATAAAATAAATTACTCCTGTACTAAGAAAATGAGAAAAAAATTATATTAGCCTGCGTTGCCATCTATTCCTGCAGACTTTCCCGTCATTAAGGCACATTACTCAGGAGCGAACATATACCTGATGTGGCGCATGGTATTATAGACTATAGAAGCCCTAAACTCCCACCCAGTTCTATCCAATCAGATACAACGCATTAAGCGACGTCCAATACGAAGCGCTCTATTAAATTGTAATATTAATTTGTATGAAATAAATGTGAATAGGAAGTATCTTCGTAAATGCTAAAGAGGAAATGTATGAGATTGTTTCGAGACACGCTCTAGTGCAGATCTAGCAGCACAGAGATCAAGTGTAAATTCCTGCACATATTGTAGTATTCAAGATATCTGTGTATTGTTATAATAAACATACATTATATACATAAATAGAGTTTATGTCAAGTTAATATAAAATTATTCCACTTGTCCTTAAGTGTCCGAGTGGATTGAATGAACGATACTCGAACATTTATTGTTTATAATTATAATCTTTCGTTCACGATACAACATATTTTAAGTTTTCTTGGAGATACTCGTGTTTTTCCATAGATGCTTAAAATTTATTTTTCATCATGATCTTCGGATGGTTGATAGATGATCGAAAGGTGACCCACATTTCGAGAAGATCTTGCGGGATACCTTAATCCGATTGACTGACGATAGATCCTGTAATAAATTTTTGCCTTAATCATAACAGTTACTATAAATTTCAATGAGTCAAAAATTCGAACAGTATCAAGGACCACTGTTATCTTGTAAATAAGAAATGCGATCCAAGAAAGAAGTGTTAAATAATAGTTCATCTGTTTTTATAATTTTTTTTTAATAACACGCGCGCGCGCGCATATACACACTTCGTGTCTCAGAGAGCTTGCCATATAGATAGCGCGCCATCCGTCCACCAAAGAGGCCGGAGTCTCTTCGAAACATCTAATTCGTTTCTTAATCTAATTGAGCGCTCCCACAGTCGTCTCGATCTTCTACAAGCTCTGGCGCCATCTCATGTTGGAACATTGTCGTTTGTCTTGTTCTTTTGTGCGCCTTCTCGTCGTATCGGCCGCGTTCGTCGTCGATAATAATGCAGATATCTCGGCACCTATCACGCCCGTGAAATTAACACCATTGTAAGGAGAAAGCTCTTTACATGCTACTTTATAGGCTATATACATGATACTTTTTCTCGGGGAAATAGTAATACTTTCAGACTATGAATGAAGTAATACTTTCAGACTACGATATGGCTTGAAAGTGCGACAATTAACAGCATACATAGTTTCTATTCGGATATATACTAATGTGCATACAAATTATATAGTCTTAGATATTCATTCAACTTTGATATTATTTTTCAAGGGTTATTAATAAATTCTTATACAAAAATCGAATAAAGCAACGCGAGGTTGGCATCTTTAAGTCGACAGAAAATTTTGTTGCAACTAAATAAATAACTACTTGACAGAAATAGAATGAATCTAAATCATTAGAAATAACGGGCTTACCGTTCATCGAAGTAAAAAGCTGTTATTTTTAATTTTTGTTTTCCGAAAAATTAATCATAATTTTTTCTCTCAAAATCATATAGTAATTTTCTGGAATAAAAAATTACAGTTCATGAATTTTTAGCTGAAGCTTCAGATTTTGTTTTATTTACCAATAGTACTAATCGTGTTTCTATACGGTTAGTTATATACAGATTATATGAAAAAGATTAATTTACATTTTAACTTCCTGTATATATTATTCCATAATTCAATTGAAAAATTAAATAACAGGTTAATAATATTATTTTAATAATAAGTATATTTGAAATAATCTAATTAGTATTTTTACACCAATCGCTGTAGTAATCAAACGTATAATGTCAGTTAATTTTTTAAATGATAATTACCTTATATCTTATAATATTTATATGCTAGTGATAATAAAAACCATGTTTTTATTTTTTATGCTGCAGGCACGTTTGGAAAAGACGTAAAATTTTATTCCTTGCTATAAAATGTATTCGATTGCCTGTATTCTGAAAAATATTATCCTCATATTCGTAAGCATAAATGATAATTCTTTTTTTATTCGAGTATGTATAATACGATTAATTAAGCGATAATTGTTATGGTTACCTTTTGAAACCTTTTGTCGTGAAAAAGTTTTGGCGCGCAGAATGTAAATTTAAATGACTTGTATATAATTTATGTACCTCATGTAAATGTATTGTAATAACAAATATTTTTTCTACAATGATTCGAAAATGAAATATAAAAGTTTAGAATACTTAATTGTGTACGAAGTGAAATTCTTATAAATTCCTTTAACAACATGATTTTTATAAATGTGTTGTATGTATAACACATTTCTGTATTTGAAATTTTATGATGAAACTTAAGGATATTCGAAAGTAAAAAAATTAAATTGATACTTATTCTAGATGATTTCATTAAAACTACATTTAGTACACTAATTTAGTACTATTAATTTGTTTCTCAGTCAGCTGAACCGAGAACTGGAAGCTGGTTTGATTGACGCACGGGTTCCATTTCACACAATCTGCTAAATTTCCATTACAAAAAATTACATCATGTTTGCTTAACAAACTTTATCATAGCTTTTACGTATCTTATGATCAGCGCTCCAATCAAAGCATAGAAGTAAAAATGTTCTTTATTTTTCTACTATTTAATATATTTCATTCTTTTTTAGTAAAATACATACTGTATAGACATATTAATTGTATAAATTTTTCTGAAATCTAAAGAAGAAATTTAAAAGCAGATTTGACAATGTTTTAAAATTTCCAACGTTCTGTGACGTTTTCTTCGTTACGCGATTACTATGTTGATTAAATTACTTTTATATTAAAATATGTTTCTATCTACTATGCAAATATTCGATCTGTTCGAACATTTATCACATCCCCGCACAGTACTGTTAGTAATTAAAATGTCCAAAGGATACTTGACGATTGCCAATTTATCAACGTTTTAATTACGTATCCCCGTCTCAGCTGCGCGCGTGGCGACGTCCCGCGGAGTGGGTCACGGCTAATGATCGAGAAGCAGGTGCAAGTGTAAAAACGGGAGAGGGAGAAGCGTTGAAAATCACCTTTGGAAACGATCGCCGCGCTAATGCCGTAACAACGAATACGTTTTCCACGATACGACGGCTTCCATATTTTTGATTCTCGCCTCCTACCTTGTATTTATCAAATATTTCTACATACATATGTTGTTCGTATAGATATGTAAATAACTTGCTCTCTCTTTGTTGTGAAACCGAAGACTTCACGAATGCCAATTTGGCTATATTTCAGTGCACAAGTGTCTATTACTGTTTCATATTTATTTTCCTTGTGGACGCATCCACTGACACCACGGAAAGATAGGCTGGTATAGAAATAGTATCGAATTTCAACCGCAATCTTTTCCCCCACTCGTTGAAACTATAGTGTTTTATATATGGGATTTATTTTTCGAAAAGAAGGAAATTGGATCTTATTCAACTTACAAAAATAAATATCACGATAAGCGGACCATAAATGAAAAATTTGTTTTATCCCAAAGAAGAAAAGGTGATCAGTTGCACGCAAAATATATATTATAATATATATTATAATTAATTTCCAGAGTCGCCATATAGATTATTACAGCGTCGATTATGTTTCATATTCTCACCGAGCAGCATCGATGTACCTTAATAAAGATGTAGTAATGCGTAACTAATACTCTCATCGTTATAAGATAAGCAAAGAGCACGAATTCAGCTCACTTTTTTCAGCTCAATAATTTTCCTGTTGTATATAAATCTACCAACGCAGCCTATGAACCGTTTGTGGTATATTTATTGATTAGCGCGTCGTTAAAATATAATAAGGATTGTCCGGGATTGCCGGGGTGCGGTGTCTAATATATATCCATGGGGACCACACTTGACACGCGCGCGTGTGTGTGTGTGTATCATATACGTGTCGTTATATATGCGCATATAACGGAAGCCCGGAGAATACGTGGGGAAAAAACGTAAATAATCAAGCACGTGGCTAATTACCGAACACGAGGGCGCAACACAAGATACACGCAGTACACACCGCGAGTCGTTTAATAATACAAGTATCCACGACGCGATACCCGCGGGTGCGATCCATTTAATCGAGCACGTATAATGATATGATATATACTCTTATATCTTAAAACTGATCACGGAAGGGCGCGCTGCACTGCACCGAGTAATGTAAAATCTTCGTCTGCGATCGAAATAAGCGAAAACCCTAGGGGCACCGAGTGAGCACATGTCGCTCGCTCCGCGGTCGCGGCGTCGAACGACAAGCATCGCCATGCCGCAGTCGCGCCTGCGAAGATATAGATTATTATACATATGAAGTCCACGCACATACATATGCACATGTATGTATGCAGGTATGCATAATCGAAAACGCGAGCACCAGTCGTGCACGCTCCCAATTTATAAAAGTCCCGCACTGGAGGATCTCAACTTATCGCCGCAGAGTTTGTCCGTATATTCGTACATTATCGTCTTGTTCGGAGAAGGTGTATACATTGTCAGCGGCTGTACAGGTGCGCGGAGTCTTATTCAGTGACGAAAGGAAGGGAGGAGCGAGCGCGAAAGAAGGAAATTACTCGAAAGGAGGAACGTGGGGAAGGTGTCGTCGCTAAAATTGACAAGTGCCGGCGTGACGGCGTGGCTTTCGTTGCGGCGGAAGTGACGCCTTCTGCACATTCTGTAGTGTGTAAAAGCCCTGGGCGTCCACTCTGTTCTATACCCGCTCCAATGCGACAAAATCCTCCCGCGTCTTAAGACCCAATCGAGCCTCTTTATAGACAAATATACGTAGGCGACCTCGCATTTTCCCGGCGCGTTTATCCGACGCTCCCTTATTAAACCGACTCGGAAATAATTTTTCATTCGTCCCGCTCTCGCCTAACAGAGCTTTTTACCATTCATTCGACTAACCACAAGGCGCAGAAGTCCCATCGTCTCTTTATATAGACAGGAAAGAGCGGCGAGAGATGAGAGAAAGAGTCAGAACACATCGGAGAACAACGAACCTCACTGCAGCGGTATTATATATAGTAAACGGACGATAATAATTATTTTGTAGGACCTCTCAAGATTCTACGACTTCTATATTGCGATAGCGGAAGTTGAACACAAAGTGCCGTAGTTGTACACTGAAGCGAAAAATTCTGCAGCTTCGCACGTTGATATATATATATATATATATATATATATATATATATATATATATATATATAATGCGAGAGAGAGAGAGAGAGAGAGAAAGCTTAGTCCATATATATATGCGTATATATCGCCAAGATAAAGATCCTCGATTTCATCTTCCGCATTGTCTTGGATTATAGAAGATAGAGCTTCTGGGGACAGCTTCTTCTCTCTGACCGCAAAACCCTCTCTCTCTCTCTCTTTCTCTCTCTCTCTCTCTCTCTCTCTCTCTCTCTCTCTCTCTCTCTCAAGTGTCGGAGAAGAGATCGTCTCTGCCTCGCCCCCGTCCCGCTATATCCATTTCAAAGGACAATATCTCATCCTATACCCTTCGCTCGTGCTCTCTTCCAGTCCCGTTGTCTTTAGATTACAGGCCACGGTGGTAAGAAATGGAGAGGGGAGAAAGAGAGATAGCGAGTGAGAAAGAGAGAAAGAGAGAGAGAGAGAGAGAGAGAGAGATAGAGAGAAAGAGAGAGAGAGAGGGAAATGAAGAAAGAGGCAGACATCAGAGTCAGACTCGTTGTTGATTACTACAACCTGCCGGTAGAAGTTGTCCGGAACGAAGAAGAGAGTGAGAGAAAGGAAGGATGAAACAAAGTGAATGTCGTGCGATGGAAGGGGGTAGGTTCAGAGAAAGACGCTCGAGGGAGAAAGAAGATACCAGATGGACTACCGTCAATCACACTGGCTCAGCTGTGAAAGCTCCTATGTTCCTCTCTCCAAAGATGATTTCGCGTTGCATCATTTATTGACAAATGTCATTTCTCGGGCAATGTCACGCGATTGTGACGTACGTATAATGTATGTATATAGGCATTGAATAAGTAACTTACGTGCGTGTTCGAAAGCCTCTACATCGACGTATTTGTTCTCTCTTTAGAAAGAAAGAGACAGAGAGAGAGAGAGAGAGAGAGAGAGAGAGAGAGAGAGAGGGAGGAAGAGACCAGTCTATGGTCTCTGATACCTGGCGATAATCGCTTTGTAATTAAGGCTTCTGTAAGCAACCAGTTGCTCCGAGTCTGAGGTTTTAATTAAGCTAATTTTCGACTGTTTAGCGTATGCAAATAGGCTTCGCTTACATACTAAGTTGATGCGGTTACACACACACACACACACACACACACACACACACACACACACACACACACACACACACACACACACACACACACGCACGCACATTCTTTCTCTGTTTCTCTCCCTCTCTCTCTCTTTCTCCTTCCTTCTCACTTTCGCTTCTCTCATTCAACTTATGAATACATATAACGTTCGCGCGCTCCGAGGAGGTATCGGTATAATTATTTTTAAAAAGTTCAGCAGCCGTGAATGGATAACCGACCAGACCTGCTCGTTGAATTACGGGCATTCATTATCTTCTGGATAATTGATTGTCTTAATTATGCGTATGGTAATTGATTATTTTCGTTTACAAATGCGTATACGCTGTCGATATAAAACAGTAACCGTTGGGTACGATTGCTTTTCTTTTCTTTTAGTGCGGCTTGTTGGTAGTTAATTTATCGGTTTTTCTAACTAATTCTGTCTTAAATTTTTGTGATTAACAATTTTGTTTCTATGGCAGAGTATGGAAAAGCATACCAGTGGGGATAATGAAAAATCACACGTACTGTCTGAAAATAAATTTAATTTCAGTAAAAGAACAAAATCTAACATAAGTTAAAAGTTTAACTTGTTTAATTATTAATTGTTATTATTTGCGGCAATTTTTTTCTTATTTATTATTTTTTTATCTTTTTTGATATTCATCCTTCAGCATTGCGAAAAGGTTGATATTTTAATTATCCGTACCCTCGGGATTTTTGAAATTCACAGTTGTGTACGTAACTCACAAGTCACGATGAAAAAATGACAATTATATATCCCAAGAACACTGTAAAAAGAATTAGTCGTGAGAAAAGACAAGAAAGAAGGACAGTGGTAGGTGGGGGGCGGAGACGGCTGATGAAGTAAAAAAGAAACTCGCGAGGGATTCCCGTGCAGACAGGCGCCCGGAGGCGACCTTAAAAGTCCCGCGGCGAGCACGCGACTCCCGCATCGCAAATTGCGGACTAGCGCGGTCGACGCCGCGTTACCGCGCGCGCTCAGGCACGCAATATACATCATGTAATCATAATATAACGCGCAAGGAACGACGGCGAAAGGTGTATACGAACGGCAAGATCTTCGCGCAGGTGCCCGGAAATACCGTGGCGACAAGGGGGTGCATTATAAATATAGCGACGCGTTGGGGAGGCGATTGAACGCCACACGATGCATTGCCCAGCTATACCCGACTTCGCACGGACATTGTTACTCGAGAATATTACTGAGAGGACGATCGAGGATATATGCGCGAGTCCGCGGCGGGTTCTTGTGTACGGTAGAGCGCTTTCAAAAGCAATAATGTATTTTTAAACGCTTATCTATTTGCTCAGAGAAGAATGCTACTTTTTTAAAACAATTCTGCTAATTTTACTCTCGTAATTCGTAGACTCAGTTTAAGAACGTAAAATTTTCATTCCTAAATTTGAAGGGTTGAAAATTGTATTTTATGCTTACCGTTGTAAAAATAGAGCATATACGAGGTGGAATTACGTTTCACACTCCTCTGCAGGTGAGCGTACTCCTCCGGCGCTTTAGTCGCCGAAAATTCAATTTGCATTTTATGTCCATAATATACAACATACTAGTTTATTTAATTACATATAATTCTTTAAATTTATATACTGCAATTCGCTGGAAAAAAACAGTAAAATCCTGTGAAATGTCGACTCATGGCTACAGTCAGGATTTCAGTGGATTTTCAATAGATTGCCACGTTCATTGCCGAAATTCAAATTTTGGCAGTTCGTAATAAATCAAGACGCACATTGAATCATTTAAAAAATTAATGGCTAATACTCAATAGACCGAAT
This sequence comes from Sycobia sp. Sy_11, assembly GCA_018907035.1. Classification (NCBI taxonomy): domain Eukaryota; kingdom Metazoa; phylum Arthropoda; class Insecta; order Hymenoptera; family Epichrysomallidae; genus Sycobia; species Sycobia sp. Sy_11. The sequence goes on from JACCIC010000076.1 coordinate 1,233,009, forward strand.
AAAATAAATGTATATACATACCAATATATATATATATATATATATATATATATATATATATATATATATATATATATACGGATAGGGGGTTTAAATCGAGGGCCTTTTAACTTCATAAATCAGGTCTAGCCTAATTCACCAAAAGAGGCTCGAATCGAACCGAAAATCACTGTCATAAACATCTACTTAAAATAGGCTAACAATGAAATAATGAAATTGCTGAAGTGTATATAAAGTCTACTCTCCCTTCCGTCCCTCGACAATGCAGGGCGCGGAGCTTGACACAATCCGTGTGTCGTGGTAGAACAGGTAGGTGCTTATAGGGAAAGGCGCTTCCCTGCACTCCATCGATTAATATCAATACAATAAACGTCAATGCTCCTGAGGCAAAATCGAAGGGGGCCCAGCGGACTCAAAATCGGTACGTAAGCTTTATGGGCGTGTGGCGAAGGGGGGGGGGTGCAGGCTCCATAAAATAGCACTCCATTTGCCAAAAACACGCAGCATCCCCCCTCACCCTTCGGTCGGTGTAGATTCAACCATCACGTCGTGTATATATCTATATGTTTCCGAGCCTGTCGAAGCCTGGACGGATATTTGCGCATGCTGTTTTCTTTTCCCTCCTCGCCGTGAGGCGCCGCCGCTGTCGATGAGAAAACGAGGAGCAGGATCGGCTGCCCCCCTCTCCATGCATATCGATAGCCGATCAATGGCTCTTCATTGTCGGCTACTGGTAGGGGATAAGCGGAACAATTGGCCGTGCGGCACGTTGCTCGATTATACACGCTCGCGCACACGTACACGCAAGCACGCACCCGCGCATACGTATACAGGCGTGCGCGCGCGCGCACACACACACACAAAATACGCGCGTGGATTTGAGACTCCTGCGTATGCACGTTCGTGGCATCATGAGGCGAAAGAGGCTGCCGTGCAGGTAACACGTCGTTTCGATTGTGTCCCTGACAGCGATTGATACGGATTCGAGTTGAATTCGACAACGTGGAGATCGAGAAGGGTCGCTCCCCTCTCTGCTACCCGTTCCGTCACCATCTTTCGCATTGTTTCCGATCCGAATTCAAGAGGGGTCGAGGGATAAAGAAAGGTGGGGGGGAAGCAGCACTTTAACGATTATGTCGGGAGTTTTCGATGCTTGGATTACTGAGGCCGAGTCGATTTCTCATCAAGGAGAGCGGAGAAAGGGTTGCGTGCCCGGGTGACTGCACTGTCGGCGGGCGACAAATGAAAGTCCCGAGGAATTATGATCGCTGGGGAGAGAAAGAGAGAAGGTCCGCGAACCAGCACACGATAAAAGTAAGAAATGAGACTGTGGTATATTTATAGGGAGCTTTCAGGTATTGCGTTTGGGAATCCATCATTCGGTGGTTCGTTATTGTACGCGAATCGCGCATATGTAGAGCACGTAACGAAGCGCTCGCGCAAGTCGTTTTTCCAGTTATATTGCCATTCGGCTATTCATCAGGAGTTGGTCCGCCAGGCGCATTGAAATGCGGCGCGTTTTATTCCTTTTCATTTGGTCGGCTTGCTTTTTTTGTTCGCGTGTCAATTGCTGCCTCGCATCAACTAATAATAGCGACTATGCCTTCTTGTTAGATGATGCTATTAATTTATAAGTACAAAAAGTGATATACAGTGTTAGTCAACGTCATCTTCAAAAACCAACAGTTTAGTCCTTGAAGATAAACAGTAGGGTTACGAAACGTCGGACATCTAAAGTAAATTTAAATTTAAGGTGGCGGATGACGTGGCGGGAGCTGTCAGGTTGTCCTTTGATAACGGACAATATAGTTCATTTTTATTATTTGTATTATTTTTAACGTTTAATCTTATTTAATTTTATTCTTCGTAGTAATGCATATTTCAGATTCTTAAGCAGGGGGGGGGGTAATTATAAACAAAATTAGTCTGACTATCGCTATATTAGTATAATAACAGAGATATTATTGTATGAAGACTGTAAGAACGATACAAATATTTATTAATCTAATTCAGAACAGTCGACATAAGTACAGTTATTAATTTTTATTCTCGTATTATACGGGACTGCATTCCACTGGAAGCAATAATTCAAAATTTATATTTCTCGTTTCTTTTTTCGTTTTTATTTTAAACACATGTGCGCGCATGCACAAACATGCACATACAACACTTCATTGATATTAGGTAGAATAAGGGGATATACGCAGTAACGGGGAAACTCATAAACATTGAGTGAGAAAATGTATTTTGTCTATACATTGGAATTACTCGGTCAGCAACTACTCGGAGGTAGTGTAATGCGCATGCAGCTGAAATATTTTGCACGAGTTGTTTATATGTATTGCTTGCGCGATCGAGGTATCCATCCTCGCACGCAATAGCTAATAGCTAATAGCGCTCGACCTCTTCGCCCGTTAACATTATTTTCTCCACGGTTACCTTATCGGTGGACTCGCTCGTTCGGGAAGTCCTATCGTTTCGCTTCCATTCTCTGGTATCGCAATTGGGATGATTGGGTGCATGATCACTGAGTATGTGGAAGGGGAGAGATGCGTTATGTCGCATGCGAGGAATTTCACGGGCTCAAAACACATACCTGTCAGAGTCTTTCCGGGCGCGCGTGTACTTTAGGGAGTAGCAGGTAAAGTGAGGATCCTTCGACGGCGTCCGGCCTCAGTGCAAATATTTATTAAGCTTCCTCGATGTTCTCGACGCCATGAGTTTGGGGTGGGAGGGTAGGATTACTAGCACCATGTGCACTATAGATCGGTTACTTCTGTCCGACGTGTGCTGCGAATATTGGTTATGGATCTCAGCGTGAATACATAGCCTGTTATGGGAATTTGAATCTGCTGTACTGATAACGAGCGGCTAAGGTTACCCGTAGGCATGACTTGAGGAAACCTGTTTTTTCGAACGTTATTTTTGATTGAAAAGGACTTTCATAATTTTGGTGTAATTCATGATTGCTGACAAACGATTTTTTATTTTAAACGTTTAGTATCCTCAACCTGCGCAGTAATTTGTCATTATTTCTTCTATTGAAGAGAATTATTCAAAGTATCTGAGACAATTGCAATTCATTTTTTTATTTTCTTTTCGTAAAACATATATGGATAAAGAACTTCATATAGTTACAATAATATGATCAGATCATTAAGTAAATCATATCATATCATATCATACTAATTTATAAAGACAAAGCGTGTTTTTGTTTGTACGCGATAACCGAAAAAACTACTGAACCGATTGTTCTGAAATTTGACATATAGATTCTATATTATCTTGGGAAGGACATAGGCTATGTTTTTTCTTGAAAATCATTTTACTTTTAACAATAAATTAAGTTAACAGCTTTAGCGGTCATTTTCACTAGCGGTCACTAGGTGGCGTCTTGAATCACGAACATCAACTTAATGTAGTCGGCTTAAAGTATTAATACCAGGCCAGTTCAAGTGAATATTCATATCCAATTTTGGGATTCGTATCCTAATGAAGGTGTGACGTTAGTCGGTATTACCTTTTTTGTTCTTCAGGTTAATCTGACACTACTCTCACACCTTATGGACATCTTTTGATTTTTGTAAATTTTATTTTCTCTTACGTGGGAAAATCTCTCTCTCTCTCTCTCTCCTTCTCTTATAAAATAGTTCTGTATGCCAAATCATACTGAATATAGTTTGTGACGACAAATATATTTTTATTTTTGTACATTCTATTAACTTCAGAATGGTGACAAGAGACTATGTTTTTTTTATTTCGAACAAAAGAAATAATGGCAAAATAGGATTTTTTACCAACAACATCAAAACTATGTATATATAAATAAAATATATCATCACTTCTGCATAAAAAGGCAATATCCATCGCCTATTTAAAAAATATGCTATGCGCATACCAACATTTTGCTTGAATTGAAGTTAACATCACTACGAAAATATTCACGGTATTTAATTGAAAAAACAGAAATATAAAAAGTATATATATATATATATATATATATATATATATATATATATATTGTATGTAGATTATATTGTACATGTTATATATACATATTTTAAATACGGTTTCTACTGAGTAATGTTGTATTGGCGTGTACGGGCGGTTGATTACGATATTCCGTTGTCTCAAGACGATTTCTATACGCACTTGTGTGTTCGGATGATAGAATGCGATGTCCAGGTGTCTCTGGGCGATTTCTACGGGGAATATTGTATTTAGTTGATGGAAAACGAGATCCAGGTATGAGGAAATCAACTGCTATAGGAAGATTCGTGTTGAGACGGTAAAATACGGTATCTAGGTCTTTCCAAACGACTTCTAAGGGGAGTATTGTGGTTAGTCGTTAGGAAGCGATGCTAGCTTTCTCGGGCCGACTTCTACTGGGACGATCGTGTTTAGTTGGTAGGAAACGATGTTTAGGTATGTCGGGACAACTTCTAGGGGGAGTTTCATTTATTTCCAGGTATTCTGGAACGACTTCTATGTGGAATTTTGTATATAGCTGGTGGGAAACAAAATCCAGGTATGCCAGTACGACTTCTATGAAGAGATTCGTATTCTATCATTCGAACACGCATACTCCCAGTAAGAGTCATCCCGGGATACCTGGACATTGTATTCTACCTCCCTAACACAAAACTCTATATAGGAAGCGTCCTGAGAAATCTCCTATAATCCGAACATTATACTCTCCGAAAACGTCGTCTCGAGAGACTTGGACATCTTGTTCTACCGCTTGAAAGTACAATTTTTCCCATAAAAGTCGTATTTAATATGCATGTGTGTGTGATTGTATAAAATAGTCGGCAAAATATTAAGTTTTTGAAGTGGGCGATACATTGAAGCAGCTTTTTATACAGAAGCGGCGACAGGTAAATTACGGTCAATTATTTATAGAAATATATATTTGTATATATAAGAGTACTTTTTACTTAGATATTATTGAATTATTATGAAATCGGTTAAATTATTATATTATCTCGGGCGAAGCCGAGACGGGGGATGCTAGTATATATATATATATATATATATATATATATATATATATATATATATATATTAAAAGTTATAACAGTATAATACGTTTCGATGGTTTCTGGATGAATTAAAAAATTTTTTTTTTGATAGTGCATGCTTGCAGTACGATCGCTGCAATATAAATTTCGCGAAGATTTTTTGATAATACAACTTGCTCCAAGGCTGTTGCGATCATGCGTCAATCTAAATGCGTACTCGCAGCAAGCTTGCTCCAATAAAAATTGCCATGTGAGTCCATAACAGAGATCGGGGATGAACTTCCGAAAAACGAACATAATCGATTTGTCGATTGTTTTTGGATGTTGATTAAAATTATGATAGTGGCGTTTGATGAAAATTTAATTCTCAAGTTAAAAACTATAAATTAGAGTCTTTTGGACATTTCTGTGGAAAGATTAAAATTTACAAAAATATATTTTAAAAAATCGTTGTACATCTCATTAAAATACATATTTTTTATTCTATTTAATTCGTCTCTACAAGCAGTATTTCTCGAAAAAAATGTATACGAAGATACCTGTATTGAGTATATGCATGGATATGGATATGGGACCATTCACGAGACTCTGAAATGGAATAGTTGAACTTTGTCGAGAAATATTATTTGCACCGAAAACTGTATAGATTAAAAAATATGTATTTTAATGAGCTCTATGATTATGGTTTAAAATTTTTACAACTGTTTTTATTTTCTAAGATAGATTGAACATACCATGATCTTTATCGACTTTGCATGGATTTCGGAATAAATTTTCAATTTCCGTCTAAATGTTCAGAAAAATAGTGCGGGGAAACTTTTTGGAACTAAACTGAATACAGCCACACCACTGACATTGTTTCGGCGAGTCCTGAAGCTTCATTATTTTTTTCTGCAGATATTTAATATATGATAATATTATCATAAGTAAAATTATCTAGGCAATATATTTTTATACATTGAGTATTTTTTACACAAATAGTATTTAAATATTTGATAAGTTGGTTATGTTACTATCTTGGGCAAAGCCGAGACGGGAATGCTAGTTATATTATAATACAGAAAGTCAATTAACTATGTTTAATTATATAAAATGATTGCATACATAAACTTAAATTAATGATCAGAAATTTACTATAATTTAAAAATATGAAAATCTATAATAAGAAATGTAACGTAGATAAAATATAAATATTTATGTTTAAAAATGTAAGTTATCGTTCGGAATAATTCTTTGCTTGATGTCAGCGTACTTTGTGAAATATATTTAAAGTCGTCTCAATGTGAGAACAAAAAAAATTAATATCTATAACCTATAGTGTAATTAATATCAAATATTATTATTATTATTATTATGCCTATGAGCCAGAGAAAAGCCATTTTAAAAACATCAATGGTAAATAGAAGATAAAAGTCGTAATACCTATGACTACGTGATATTGATAATAAATTTAAGCGACCTATGATATCAGAATAATCGTGATCGGTAAAATTTATTGTTGAACTCATTTTATAAGCGAACAACACAGCTAAGCTATCAATTACTACATTAAGTTTATGATTAAGAGGATACGTATGTGGAGACTATATACATAACATATACGTAGTTATAAATAGAAGGGACACGTATCAAAAAATTAAAAATAAATTGATTAATTTTTTAACATATACCAGAAAAATCCATACAAGCGATGAAAGGAATTGTGAAATGAGTTTATACATAATCTTAGTCTAAAACAGCATTTTATCACAAATCATACGTGAAATTTTCAAAACATTGATCTTGGAAAAAAACTATTTTTAACAATATTAATAAATCTCATACTCAATCAATATTAATACATATGCTGATACATGTTAATACAATAACTCGATAGTTAATTGAGTTCATCAAAGACTCGTTATCATCCAATCATAAATAAAATTTTTCAAAATTTCTTTGACATTTGGCAATATTAAAAGGATTAAAAATAGTTCTACATAGAAAGCGTTAATACTCCAAATAAAGCTTCACATTATCAAAAGATAACCTATTATTAGCAAACTTCGAATGACGATCTTTTACAAAAACGTTCTGGATGTCTCAAGTATACACTCATAAAATTGAATATATATTTTTGAATTGTTTTATTTTTTCAGAACACCTAATTCTAATCATGACCGCAGTTGCTACAGTCGAATTCGTCAAAATTAATAAATACGAATAACGAGGTAGTATAAATGGTTTAGGTAGTATAAAACACGAACAGTATCTGGTAAAGGAAAACTTTGCATAGCTAACGAGTTAAATATATCACAGGATGTACATTTATTAGTTTGGTGGTCATTTTTGGGATAAAACATCATTTAACTTACCATGTGACACGTCCTTAGTCTAGAATTATAGCATACTTTTTAGGTCTGAAAAGATTTAGAGTTTTGCAACGTATTTAGGAAATTTGAGCATATGAAAATAATTTCATATGTATGTTGCGACGAGTTGGCGATAGTAGCATTCAGGGCAGAGCAATCTGTTGTAAAAGTTCAACTAAACGCAGAAAGGTTTATTTTTTTAATTATATTGAGTTCACGAAAGTAGACTGCAGGACCTACAGAAGGAGATTCGAACTTCTTCTACCATCTATAAAGGTATGGAGTCACTTATTATCTGCCATATATTTATTAAATGCAAAATTTGTTTGATTCATATTTGAGAGATCTCTATCTACTTCAACATTAACAAATATTTGTTATATAAGAACGTAATAGTCTTGTGGGTATATTACATGTAATTGTGAAGAGTGATAAGATATGCATTTTTCTTTGACAAATTTTAGACAGTTCCAAATTATTGAAGGCTTTGATGTTCTGCTTGTGCTTAAAATATCTAAAAACCAGTGAAGTATTTTGAACATTACAATTTTTTCCAAATGGTTTTTCGTGGAGTTTTCCCTTTTCCCCAGAATTGTTTGAAACCTGGGCGAATGCAGAAATAAGAATATTAATTTTTATAAGAAACGAAAGCCGCTCGATTCTTAATATTTATTTTATATTGTTTAAGTCATTTATTTTATGTTATATTATAAAAAATTTATATTACATTACATTTAATACTGTTCAGATTTAGAATGATTAAATGATTGATTTATAGTATTTTAAAATTCATAGTTAAATATCGTTATAAATAACGAGGCCTATGGTGACTAGGATTTCCACGACCTAGCTCGGACTGTGCATGGGTTCGCCCATGGCCTGGAAGCCATATGTGCGGGCCGGGTACATCCGAGGCTCGCGACTATTCTTTCCGAATAGACGTGCACGAGAAAATGTGTTGAAAATACTCGTGGCCGTGAAGGCTATAAACCTCAACGTAAATGTGTTGTTGAGGTTCTCTGAGCGAAGCCGAGAAGAGCCCGAAGTCGCGCGCCCAAGTATACATATATGGTATATTGTGTTCGGAATCGGCGAAGGACCGTCGTGTCCGATGCCCTTTTTTCATGGGGCAAGCGATGTATAAAGTAAGCTATCGAGATTCGAGCGGAATTCTTTTCGCGTCAGCTTTCCAACATGTATGTACACATCGTCGTAATAACATTATTAATAAAGTTCTTTGTGCTTTGCATTTATATTTTAACTTTTATTCTCCTAACACCTTATCCCAAATCCAGTTCTCGTCTGTTATAACTTCCATAAAAGTCTCACGAGTAGCTAGGGAAATAAAAGTCCGCCGACACAGAGCCCCACATGTGCCGGTAAGGCTATATACTCGGGAAGGTCGCCCAGTGTTCCTGAGGCATCGTTTACGACCGCTACTACCCCAGCGGCCAAGTCGGTACCCTTCAGCACGATAGCTCGCACCTTGGGTTGGGGGGTTGGATATAATATCCATTGCGCCTCCTTTCGGACGCAATAGCGGGTTGCCCTTAGCCTCTGGGGTGTCCGCCTGGCTGTTCTCGAGAATCCCGAGGCCCAGCTCCGGCTGCGAGTGAGACCTACGCGGGTTCCTTATTCAAGAACCCTACCGGAGTGGTTACTCTGGCGCCCGAGAGGCGGTTTGCCTCATCAGCACCTTTTCACCACCCAGCCCGCCCTAGGGCAGGGCCGCACCCTCCCAGACCATTGCCGGGTCAGCCGCTAAGATCCCCAGACGAGCCTCCACACCGGCCTACAAGAGGCACGCGACAAGGTATCAACCCCTGGTGGAGGACCCAACAAGTTAATGCAGTGTTTGTTTTCAATCAGACAATTCTTTTTGGAATAGTATAGTGCATGTAATTGTAGTGCCCCATACTTTTTTTGAGAAATTTATTCCTGCAACACGATAGCATATAATTATATTGATAGTCAGCACAGTGTTGATGATTTTTCATATCCAAATTTCCATTTTTTGATGAACGATGTTTAAGTTAATAGATATAAATTTTGCAAATCTTCTCTTCTTTTACTAATACGTCTAGTAATTGTATGTTGTTTTATAATAGCGATTATAAGTCTTCGACTATAGAGCTCAGAGTTTCACTGTTTATTTGTTTCGCATTCTGAAGAGGGATCTTCAGTTTAGTAATAATTCTTTTTATGCAACAGTGCAAGGGCTCTGTTTAAATTATTGTTTGGACTTCGATGAGTACCTTCATCCGTCATAGCGAGGTAGAAAAAAAAGAAAACTTTAGAAATTCCAAAGGAAGGTCTAATATTATTTGGGGCTATAAGTTTTCCGAAAGCCCATGTTTTACTATTCACAATGAAGTCCTTTAAAACATTGAACATAATTGCATGATCATTTGATAAATTTAGTGACTGTTAGGCAATTGTTGAGTAAGTTTAATCTGGGGTAGTTGGAACTTTACATTCAATAAAGTATATAGAAGTACCCCTGGCTGGAAGACTCCTTCCACGCAACAATGGCAACAATTCTCCGGGTGAGAATTACTAGAAGGCCTAAAGATTCCGTCATTAAATGCAATAATAAAAAGTCTAGTTGAATAACAATTTATAAATTTTACACTTATGAACACGTTTGATCTCTGAGACAGCTGAGACCGAATTCCATACGTCAGTAGTATTACTCTAATCTAGTCAGCTCTTAAGATGGTAGCTTATTCAATGAATTGAGCAATTCTAGAGTCAATGGCTAGTTTATTATTTTCAATTTATGATGGCGATCTCAAAGTAACTACGCCATTCTCTTCGTTCATTAGGCATGGTTTCATCATCTAATCCCATCATCTATGCTATGGCTCAAGTTTGAAAACTCGAGAAGGATAATGTCATTGGACTAGTTTCAAAACTGTAATCACAAACTTCACTAGGCCCATTACTAAATTGTTTATTCGTCACTCAGTGATAATTTTATATAGACTATTCAATTAGTTGAGCAACAATTGAGCAGCCTTATCAAACAGTAAGTAAAGAGCTATACTAATTAAAAAGAGACCAAAAAAGCTGAGATTTCACCCGAATCATTACTGAGTGGTCGAAGCGGTCTTGAGTTGTATATTCAGATAATATTAGTCATTTTTTAAATGAAAGCAGAGAATTTTTTACTATTAATTTAATATCATGCAAAAATCATGAGTAATTTTCTAACTACTATACATTCGTCGCCCATCAAAAAATAAAAGTAGCAAAAATGAATTTCTATACTTACTCAAGAAATAAAGAAGTTTTAAATTATCATTTTAAATTTAAATTTCGTATATTGATGTTAATCGATTTCAAATTCTTTTTCGATTACTCAGATAACTCGAGGAAATATTGTATAATTTAAATTTAAAATGATTTTGAAAGTAGTAAGCAAGTATCTATGGTAGACGCAACCTATCCGAAACTAGACAGAATTTGTCGAGAATTAAGCCTACGGAGCTGCAAATATCTATGATCAGGACAAAAGAAAATTCTCTCTAGGGTCGTAAGTGGTTAAAAATAGCAGCAGACGAACGACAGACCTGTAACGCTCAAGTAATCATTCATTCAAGTAAAGGCTGTGATGAATACTGTCCTGAACTTCATTCTTAGATTGAATCGTAGTTGATTATGAACAAATATCTGTAAATGTAGATTTTGTTAGTTAAAGTCAATTGAAGATCATATGATTTAGCATGCCAACTAATAGTCAATAAAAATAAAATTATTCATAAGTAACAGTTACCAAATGGTATTTTTCTGAGCCATAAACATTATTTCCTCTTTAAATCTTGTATTGTGAATAGGTGATTTAATTTAAGAATTTTCTTGATTACAACTTTCCTTTATTCCAACTAGATGATACATCTACTTGAATCAGAGGAAAGTATTAATTTTTCATCAAGAATATATCATATCACGATAAAGAATGTATTGGGTCTTAAGATTTTACAAAGATAATTTGAAAATAATCAAAGTGACCTCGCTTAATTTGAATAAATTCATCGAATAATCGCCAGCTTTCATTTACTACTAAAAGAATGAGATCTAAAAGTAGAGATAATTGAAAAATATTAACTGAATCATTTGCTCTCGATTTTAGATATTCATTCATAATTTGCATAGATTCTTCTATGAACTTAACTTAAATTTTCTTTATAAATCTTTATGCTTATATCAATACATTGGTAGAAATATCAATATCTTGATTTATTTAAAATTATATCGGAGTGTTATTTATTTTTTTATAGTTTATTTAATTAGATATTTAGATTTTTACCGAAGGAAAAGGAATACATTTTTTGGTAAATTGTACTTTTAGGTATAACTGCGATGTATATTTTTTATAGAATTGCAGTATAAAATGCAGTTTTCTCCCCCTAGACTTCTTAAGCATTCACTTGAAGTTCCTCCAAGAAAGTTCGCGCAAACGACTCAATTTGTCAGAAAGCGTGAACAACTTAATGTTTCGGAATTTTTAGATTTGAATTTCGCCGGAACGTTCCTCGTCAGCAGCACTATTGCAAACTGGACGTCTCAAGGAGTCTTTAAATCGAGCGAGAGAGGCATTCTTCTGCGCGGAATTAGACTGCGCGGCATTGTCAGTGAAATGGGCACAGCCCGGGGCTCCTTTGAGTACCTTTTTGCCTTTCTCTCTATAGACGGAGAATTCTTTCGTGAACTGGAGTGGACCGAGGCAACGGTGTTTTATGCTTTTATATTCATTCTCTCTTATTCTCTCTCTCTCTCTCTCTCTCTCTCTCTCTCTCTCTCTCTCTCTCTCGCTTTCTGGTCTCGTTTATCCTCTTTTCGTTCCGCGCCCTCTTCCTCCCGTCTATTATTATCGACTGTGCCCCTACCCCATTCCTTGCTGGTAGAGGGTTTTTCTCTCTTGCGATATGTTAGCTGTTCCAGATACGGTTTGTTTCAGTCGCAGGGAACTTCTAACAGTAATCTGCATATAACGGAACGAATGACCTAAGCAAATATTGGCTGTTCGATAGGGCACCACGCCATCGCTACTACTTCCATGTTTAAACCGATTGTAATACGACTCTTGATCTTTTTGCTTGCCGAATGTCATTCATTCGCTCTCTTAAGTGCGAACTCGTACTGTGCGCACAATGTGGGTAATATATATTATGTATAAAATTTTAAAGTCAACATATTTCTTAAGGCAGTAATATGTAAAAGTTAGTGCACGTAAAAACGATTGAACCAGGATTATTCTGTTGCTAGGTTTATGATTTATTACTAGTAAAAGTTTTCTAAAAAAAAGCCATAGTGCTTTATTCTTTTTAGAATAACAAAAATCCTCAAGATCTTGAAAGTAAGAGCAGATTTCAATAATGAACTCTTCATATGAATTATATGTTTTATCAACCAACAATTTTTTCAAATTTGGAAACATCAAATAATGACAATAATAAATCTGGAGAATATGATCGATGGGATGTAGGTTTGTGTCTAGTTGGTAAATTTTTGCCACGATAACTACAAGCGTACGTATCCGTGCATTGTTCTGATTTAAAAATCCCAATTTTTCTTCGTTGAATGTGGTCATTTCTTTGCTTCAAAATAATGTCAAGTCTGTTCAACAACTGCCAATAATATTCGCCAGTTATCATTTTTCTCATTCAACCTGATTTGTACTAGTATTTACATACAAGAACTTTGTAAATCATTTTAAAATTTTTGAAATGAATGGTTCACTGTCTCCACAGTAGTTATCAAGTTTTCTTCTTGACATCCATAATTAGTTTCTTAAGCAAAAAGTAACGTTAACATAGTACACGAAATTTTCATTTTCTCAATATCTGTAAATTTTATAGTAGTTTTGATTGAAGTAGTTTGGCATAAAAGTTACTACGCGAAAAATGCGGCATAAATCAACTTCGTACTTCTTAACAACTTGAACTTTAGAAAAAATCTATAATAAATATTCAACTGGTCTTCTATCTAACGTCTTTTAACTAACAATTGCTGTCTCGATTTTTTATCTCGTAGAGAAATTGCACCGTCTTAGATACTTTAGAAGATTGCTCGCGTGATTTCTATTCAATATGAATTTTTTCAAACAATTATTATTTATCATATATATTGTGTTAACAAATAATGCATATGCGTTATGTAATATGGATATGTGCCGATGCGACAGTCTGGCCCAGTGCTGGATACGCGTCAGACGCATGCGACCTTATCGACACGCTTTCATCTGCGCGCGCCATCATCACCCTCGTTAATTAAGCAATCACCGCGAGCTCGCGCGCGCGTGACTTTTCAATGAATGATTGATGAGCGGATCGGATCTGCAACTTTCTCTCTCTCTCCCTCGACTTCTTCGCTCGCGGCGCTCAAACGATATACGGGATTAAGTAACCGCGCTCGCGCGATCCTTGCTACTCTTTCTTTGCTGTTCGTACGACTTTGCGTAAAACTCCTGGGCGCGCAGATCAAACCTTTCGTCGAGGCCTTTATTAATACGTACGCTGTATATGAGTCGGTGTAATCACGGAACGTTTGCGCACGCGCGCATGTCCGCAATTTTCGAGCCGATCAAGGGAAGGGAGAAAGGATCGTATTCGCAAACATATTATAAGAAGCGAAAGAGAAGGAGAGGTGAGCAGTAACGGCAGCACGCGGTAAAAGAGGAAAAGGAGAAGGAGGGCGTGCAATCGATCGATCGGGAGGTGGGCGCCGCATCGGGCGCTCGTCAATCGAACGCGTGCACCATGGTTAATAATATTGGTTCTCTGATCGCACGATTTAGCCGGAAGGCGCGCTGTTTATTTCGCAGCTCCACGTGTGCATAGATGAGTAAGAGGATAGGATGAGGAACAGAAGCGGCTCGATCCACAATGCTTGACATAGGGCGCGGCGGCGGCCGCTGCTGCCGTCGCTCCTCGGCTCGCCAGCGGCGAAGATCTTGATGACCGCGATAATGGTGATTATGATAGCGATGCTAATGGCCGTAATGATGAGAAAGCGCGGGCGAGAGGCGGTTTTAAGTGGAAGGTGGGAAAAGAGTCCATGATGCAACTGGAAGCTCTCTCTCTCTCTCTCTTTCTCTCTCTCTTTCGCTTCCGCGCGCGCGAACCAGCCCCCGTTTATCGCTTCATTCGCGCGCTCGGCTCGCCTTTTGCGGACACGTTCATTTCTCGCTTGCATTGCGCCCGCTCGCTTGTTACGAACGATTAAAAGTCAATTATCCGGGACATCGTGGAAACCGAAGCTCGGCTTTGCTAATGGCAACGGGCTGGATTTTGAAACCGGTCGATCGATGTCGTCTTTTTGCTGGTTTTTGTTGCTGGATGCACGAGCAACGCTTTCTCGAGTTACTGCATTTTTTTCGTTCTTTCCACGCCTGTCTTAAATCTTCCCCTTGGAAATAGAATCGCGAATTATGCGATTTGTTAACTAGTATTGCTTAAATCGCGAGGGCGCTGACCCGTTCTGTCAATGTTCTCGATTGGGATTGGTTCGAGTTGTTCTTAATCGAGCGAGGGGCAAATCACTAAGCCGGGAGCCCAAGAGCCCGAAAGAGCCGCAAAGAGTTTTCTCGGGAGCCGCGAGAGCCACACAGAGTTTTCTCGGGAACTCCAAAGAGCAACAAAGAGCCGTTTCACGGAGCCCGCGAGTGATTTACCCCTCGTCAGAACTCCTATTTCGTATATCTCTATTTTCGTATATCCTTATTTCGTATATATCTTTATTTCACGATCGACGGAAAGATCGGACAAGCTAAATTTTCCAGATTAGGCGATTAAAAATTAAAACTTGGTTTGCAGTTAGTAGTGGGAAAGTTGAGCAGTACCATAGAAAGAGATACTACTATATTCATTGTTTTTGAAGCATTGCAGATGAATATATAGTTTAGTTTACGCTGATTAGTTGAAAATTCATTAAAATCTGAAATCAAAATATTAAATTTAAATTTAAAAAAAATTAAAATATTAACAAATTATATAAGCTATATTCTCATTATTCTAGTACATAGAAAGGAATTATTATTATATTAATATAGAACGAATGCGTGTTACCCTCACAGTACTTCATTATTAATTGTTTGACCAGAAATTACTACTACAATTGACGCCGCGATTTTTTCCATAATGATTGTTACAAATAAAACACATGCTGACATTTATTAAAAATGAGTACAAAACAACAACAAACGTTTCAATAAAGTAAGTTTAATATATAAAAATAGTAAATACAAAGACGATGCGTACCGCAGCAATGACGAGAAAAGCAATGACTGAAACGCTCTTACGGCGCTATTTTCTAGACTCTTCACTCCCCTTGAAAAGGAGTCCAATTACTATTAGCACTTATAGGACGGATCGCTCCTTTTAGGAAGCATAATCATTTGACAAAATGATAAAATCTCAAGATTTTCTCAATAGAAAATATTCGGCCAGCCATTCGTAAAACCGTATACAAGCTATTTTACGGGAAAATATTCGGTTTTTCCGACACGGCACGGTTCAAGTTTGTACCTTATTTGTACACGTAGTTTGGCCTATAACCAGAGTCTGCTCGCGATTTTTAGACGTCTAATTCATCCACTTCTGTTTTTAAAGTCGCTTCGTAATATAGAATTGTTCTTAAATTTAAGCATTTCAAAATCTCTCTTTTTTGTCTTTGCTTTAAAAACTAAAAATGTCGTTTTATTTAACGTCTCGTGCGATTATTTATCTCGCAGTCGCTTTTGTCCGAGGTAATCTCGCACCCGAGTCAAATTGTATACATTTTTTTCTTTAATTATAAACACAACATCACTCGCTAACATAAATAGGTATAATATCATTCGCTTTATTTCTTTACATATGTTTCAAATTTCGACATAAATTTAAGGTTTAATATTACATAACTTTGAAACGTGATATCATTAAATTATTAAGAAAAAATAACGCTCTCTTTCTGAACTACACTAAATAAGTCTAAAAGAATTTGTATCTTATTTTCAACGAAAATCTATCATTTAATTTTCTTTTAGCCTATATTTTAACAATAGTTCTCAAATTTAACAAAACGTCTTGACGTATCGACAAAACTTACATATATTTTTAGAAATTTTATATACAATTCATGAAACGATTTTATTCTATACGGAATATAATCAATATTTATTACAAAGTTTTCTCTGGAAACTTAAAATTAAAACTACAATGTCTTAAAAATAATTTAGTTAATCAGTCTCTCTTAATATTTAAACTTAAAACTAACATTAACATTTAATATTTCAATTTAATTTAATAATAAAAATTTCAACACTATATGAATTAGTAACAATGATATTTCTGATTTATATATAAATTACTAATCGATACAATTCTTAATTTATTTTTAATTAATAGTTCATTTGACTGACTAATTACGATTTAAGTTTTTATTAACTTAATAAGTGAATTGAGTTATTTGATATTAACATAGTTAATATCTCAATTTTATAATCAATTATTTCATATAAAGTTTTTAAAGGTTTTAAAAGGCAATAACAAATATAATTCGATACTTAGCGTTGGTTAATCATAAAATTTATAGAATGTACGAATAAAAATGTGTAAATAGCAATTGTATAGCAATCATTATATTTATAGTAAATGAAAAGCTATAAAATTATTATTCGGAACCTATATTTGACAAATCCAATTAAATAATTTTATAATTTTTATTTAAAAAATAAATAAATAATTTTAGCAAAATATTATTGAAAATCGATTTTGAGTTTACGTATAACTTTTCTGCATCAAATGTTCACAACAGTATTTTGTCCGTATAAATGACTTCCGGGGCTGTACTGCCCATCACTCCAAATTTCATATAGATAACTACAGTTGTACATGAGAGGAACGATGAATACCCTAATAATCAATTGCTCAAACTCTCCAAATTGAAGTTTAAATTCTCGAATCACGAATTTTAACCCGAAATCTTGACAATCATCCTCGTTTTCATTCCTTCCCTATCCCAATTTTCATTATTATCCGAGAGCGCATTTTTCTTTTTTACGTAAATGAATAATTATTCATCAAATAGTTACACGTATTATATAATTGTATTATTTATGAAAATATTTATATTATATTTAAGGTATAAGTACTTGTTTCAAAAATTGAATAATTTACCTTTGTTACTAATAAAAGAATATGTCTAGAATCAAGGTTTAAAAATATATATTTAGTTTACTATTCTATATTATATTATAAGTTAATATTTAGTTTTAGTCAAAAACCTAATTATTCGTAAAGCAAATGTTAAAAAATTAAGCAATTTAAATCTTCAGTCATTAATATTTACTTCATAAAAGGTTGAATATTAAAAATACTTTAATTGTGCTTATGTCGACTACTTTTATATAAAATTAATAAACATTTTTCTTCGTCTTACAGTCCAATTAAATTAAAAATAATATATAATTATATTAATATATGCTTATATTAATATTAATACATATAATATATAATTAATTAACAATTATAATAACAGTCAGACTATCCTTGTTTAACATCCCCCGTAGACTAATCTGAAATAAAGATTTTATTAGCTGAAAAAATTTTTTTATTAGTAAATTCCAGTTTGACTGTCCGCACCACTTTTATCTAATTGAAGATCTACTGAAATTGTCCTTTTTAAACGTTTCGAGCTCGCTACGGCTCCTCATCAGGGACTAAACTAAACTTTATATTAATATTCTAATCTATATATACTCCTATTCCCACTAAAATAAAAAATTTAGTAATTTGAATATATAATCCCCCTTCCACACAAAATGTTCAAAACCAAACAATTTAATAAAGAATGATAAATTTTATCTAATACTCTTGACTCGATTCATTGAAATGTGAATATTTTCGAGACTCTCCCTTTTGTAATTATTATTAATACCATGCTTCAAAATATCCACATTCACAAAATGAAAAGAATGTAAAAACTTCAAACAATGTTCTATTAAACAAGAAGTAATATGTGAACGACGTAAACAATATTTATATTCATAAATTCTCTTTTTTAAATATCTACCTGTTTGTACAATGTAGTATTTATTACAATCCATACTATTGATTTTGTAAACAACTCCAGGTTTTGAACATAGATCATCCTTATCTTTGCAATTATTAAACAACTTACTTAAATTATTGCTATTTTTAAAGAAAATTTGACTGTTATATTTTTGAAAATTTCTTTTAATTCTTTCTGACAATCGTCAGTAACATATGGTAAAACAATAATATTACCCTTAGTAACATCAAGGCGTGAATTATGTCTATTTGCAGTATTATAAATGTCAAGCAATCTCTTAGCAATTAATTTATTAATAAATTCAATTGGATATCCATTATTAATGAAAGTTCTCTTACTATCTGCAAATTATTTGAATATGAAAAATGGTTAAAAAATGGTAAATTATTAGAATTAGTTCAAGCAAGAATCTAGTCTTAATACCAACGATTAATTTTAATAACAAAAAGTTTAAATCAACATTAAGTATAAATATTCAAAAAGCAAAGTAAAAAGTAAAGAAAATTATTATTTACAAAATATTAATTTGAGTTTAAAAGTTAACTCCCAATGCACCACAATATAACATGGTTGAAAAGAAAATATTTTTTATGGTTTAAGGTCATACTCAATATTTATGTCCAGTAATTTGCCATTACTTAAACATTTCTATTTTCAATAAGTATTTTACTTTTACTTTAATCTCACGAGTAAAATAATTAACTTTAAATTCATTTTGAGCAGGGATTAAAACTCTGATCTATTATATATATATATATATATATATATATATATATATATATATATATATATATATATATATATATAGAAAGAGAGAGAGAGAGAGAGATTATTAAATTTATTCGCATGCAGCTATTAAATTAAGTAATTCATGGCCAACACCAACTTCATTTTATTATTGAACTTATGCTATATAGTAGTAATTTTTTTTTAAATTATAATGCGATTTTTATCCATTTTCATGATCGAGTTTGCAACCATTTTCCTTATTAAGCATTTATCTTGGTATAAAATT
Source organism: Sycobia sp. Sy_11 (assembly GCA_018907035.1). Lineage (NCBI taxonomy): Eukaryota > Metazoa > Arthropoda > Insecta > Hymenoptera > Epichrysomallidae > Sycobia > Sycobia sp. Sy_11. Next base: position 1,252,451 of record JACCIC010000076.1, read on the forward strand.
GCCCAAAACATGGCGAAGTATTTTAGCTCCAATAAATGGTATTAAATTATTGAAGAAAGTTTTACATCGATGACTAATAACATGGCATTTTAACAGGCTGAATATTTATACTGTCTTTAAGTAAAATGGCCAATTATTATCTTGTAATTGTTTTTGATTTCCACCAGGGGAATTTTCAAATTAATAATGTTATGATGCAGTAATTAATTTTGTTTTTAATGATAGCTAACTTTTTTGTTATTATTTGAAGAGATTTTTCATTATTTGGAGGATTGAAAAAAACTGTGTCAGGTACTTCAAATGGAGACATACGATAGCACGTATATCTGCTATATTCGACTATGGCTGATTGCGTAATTGCTCTACTGAGTAAAATGATTTACTGTCATGGCTAGTAATTTTATGCACTATTGAAGAATAGTAAATTAAAGTTGCACGAATATCCTCAAGAATTTTTAAACATTATATTTTTTATGTGTGCAGCATCCAACATCGCAAATAAGTGCTTGATCGATTCTAATAACGAATTGTGGATCGAATAATAAACCATTTCGAATATGATCCACATCTATTTAACAGCAGCTACTCATTTTTACGGGTCTCCATTAATTCATCCGAAAACAAGCTGAATTTGCCATTGCCGGAAATTAATAACATGCTGAATTCCTTTCCTTCCCGGTATGCAAAGAAAAGAAATACAAATTACAAGGTAGAATTATTGCATATTCATATAGCTTGGGGCTGGAGTGAGCCACGTCCCGAACATTTCAGCCTATCGTGTCCCTCGGTCTCAGATCGACCACAGAGAAAACCATAGTGGTAGCATCGAGCATTTAAGCTTTCAGGGGACGAACGTGAGGGCAACATTTCGTCCCACTGACGGTAATCCGAGAAACAAGGACAGGGCTACGAGGGGCAAAGAGGAGTTGCAACGCGCAAATGTTCGAAAGCTCTACCTCTTCGCGAGGTTCGGCGGCCTTATTTTGCACAATCTGGAATCGGATTCCGCGGTCTTCTGCTCTGGCCGAAAAATATTTCGCGAGTCCTCTCCCTGATGCGTGCTGGCTCGAGTTTCGCTGGCGACGCAACACGACGCACTCTTATATTGTCGCCTCTGAGAATTTCTCCTTCCTTTTCTGTCAGTTAGATAAAATGTATGCTACATCTAGATCAAGTCACACCAATGACGTGTTGTTTACTGCCACCGTGCCCATTTTGAAAAGAAAGAAACAGTGAGAGAGAGATAGAGAGAGAGAGAGAGAGAGAGAGAGAGCAAGAGCAATAGAGAGAGAAAAGCACGAGTCGGTCTAAGACGCCACGCCTGCTCATCAGAAATAGTTGAGAGAGAATGAACCTTAAGTTATATGGACAAATTGAGAGTGATTTGTGAAAATTTGATGTGCTATGTGAACTTGATTAAGATCTTTTAGAGGGCTTAGCTCTGCGGTTGTGGTAAAAAAATTGTTTTTCCCCTGGGCTGAAAGAAAAAAATTAACTCCAACTCGTAAATTCGTCTTCGTGGTTTCGCTTCTTTCTGAGATTCGTCATAGACATAAGTTCTGAAGAGTGTGGATTTAAATCGGCTTAAGCTGCTTTTCAGCTTGAGGTTTGTGGCTAAAGCATAGTTATAATCAAAATTTTCAAAAATATGACTGTATTATCTTTATTATTATTGCAACTGTTATTAGTATCATTACTTACCAACGGAATAAATATATTAAAACTAAACATCGCAATTTTCTAGCATTAGCCTACTGTATAAAATTACTTTATATTATTTGCTGTGAAATTAATTGAAGTTTTATGAAGTAGCAACAATGTTTTTATCTTCAAACTAAAACTAAACTTTTTTTATTTGTAATGTAACTTGCTCATTTTGATGAATATATGAATATATGGATAATAATTTTATGTTCTTAATTTTTTTTTCATTAAGCAGGAATAGCATATAAATGACCACTGATTTTAGCACCTAAATTTTATATTCAACAATTCACTAACCTGAAATATATTAATCTCTTCATATTTAATAATTGTGAATGCAATAAAATCGTTGTAGTACAATGCTAAATCAATTTAAAATATCCTTAGAAACAATGAATAAATAACGATAAAGTCACATAAAGTTCTATAATGAATATTTGTGGCGCTTTTTTATAAATCAGATTTAAAAGAATGTTAGAGCACTGAAGACTAGAATAAGTTTGCAATTAGGTTTAGATACTCGGTCAGGAGCAGTCCGCTTCACTGGTGCATGGCTCTAAAAGCTTTACGTGTGGTTTTACACAAGAAAAAACGAAAAGAACACGTTAGATAGTGAGAGAGAGAGAGAGAGAGAGAGAGAGAGAGAGAGAGAGAGAGAGAAAGGGGGGTAGAGAGAGAGAGCGAGAGAAAGAGAGCGAGAGATAAAGTAATGGACAGGCTAATCTTTTTACACGAAGAGGAGAAAATTGACATTGACAGCTTGGCTTGTTGACGTGTGCCTGTAAAGCGTTATTTTGCCTTGCCTTGTCCCGACGTCCGTTGAAAGTTATAGACTTGGAACAGTTCCACGAATACAGAATTTTAATTTTTAGGTTATTTCAGTGAGGGATCAAAGCGCAACAGTGCTTGATTATGCAATCGATTTTGAATTTTGCGTTTTCTGAGCAATTTTCATCTCATTCTACCACATTCGTTTCCTTGAATTTTGAACAACGAGAGAAGTCTCACGTTATTAATAGAGTTGCCTGAAATAAAGCTAAAGAAGTACTGTCAATTTCTCCCGAAAGAGAAGCTAATGGAGAATGAATAAGTGGGGAGGTGCTGGACGTACAGTGACAAAACTAGAACAGTTAAAATTGACAATTTCCATTTGAAAATACGAGCAATACAAGTAAATAATTATTACTAAGAGAGATATATGAATGGTCAAATTGATTAACAGGGGACATACTTAATCCTGTTATATATAAGTTCTCGATATTTTATCTTTGCCAATTAAAGAAGATAATAATCGACATTTTAAATTTTGAAGTTTTTTTCCATATTTTTTCTTATAATATGTTTATTGTGATAAGAATAAAATCTTTTTTATGTCTGTATTAGATATTATGTCTGTATTAGATCAAAAGATTAAAATCTATATCCTGGTCAACTTTGATGAAGAAAAATAGTTCATTGATTCTATTTGTTCAAGTGCTTGCTAGAGTTCATGTGTAATTTAATACAATATAACATTCGAAATAATAAATTTGAAAAGATAGAGAATTTAATTAATGTAAAATATTTGAATCTCATGAGGAACGACGAAGTGAATCAGGAAAGCCGAAAATACGTTGAACTCCGCTATCTTGAATGAACATCTTGCACATAAACAATTTTACGCAACTGATCATAAAGCATTCGTTAAAACAAACGAGACTATTTTAACTCTCGAGAGCTGCTCTTCTCTTCGTATAGAGTAGTCTCGGAACAGAATCCTGACTGGGACTCGTGCACTTATAGTCTTTCGAGGGCACGAAGAGGAAGAAGAAAAGGAGGAGGAGAGAAACTACAGACGATGCGCGCTGTTCCTCGTTCTGGTAAGCTTCCAAATTGAAAACTATAGACGCTCGCCCACGCAAGATGAGCGGAGGAAAGCATTTCGTTGCATCGCGACCATTTACTCTTTCCTCCAATTTAGCAGAAAAGCGCTATATTCTCATTATTCCTATTTGAAAGTTACACACGGAATAATGTGTGAGGGTACAAGCTTTTATTCTATAATCAAGAGATTTTCAACAATAACAATAATAATAAAAACAACAAAATAACAAATTTCACAAAATACTTTGAAACCAATTTATTTTAGCCGAGGAGAGATAGATAAGATAATAATATGACTGCGCGAGATCTCGAGTAGCTTTGTCGCGTAGCCTTGCGGCCCGGAAAGAAATTGAGTCTTTGTTGAATCTTTACACTTTCTAGAGATTTAATTTATTCAGCTGTCGAAAATAACCAGATCATTTGATATGTAAATGCATGTACAGGGTAAAGTAGCTTTGGAAAACTTAAGTTTTCCGGGCATTACGTCAGATCTTTCAAGTATGTAGATTGTCATCTACGAATGAAATGGCATTTTACAGTCACCTCACTGAATACATTACAAAACTGCTCGATATCAATATAATTTATTAAAAAATTTGTATATTGTCTTCGAATATTGGAACGAGGTTAAATTAATATACATAATAGACCAGTTCGAATTTTATCAAATTAATAAATATAAACTCTTCTGACTTTCTTTGCATACATATTACACTTAGATATTACGATGTTCCTTTATAAAATTATACCGATTAAAAATTAAACATAACATATAGTTGAACAAATAAAATTAAATCTAAATTTTTTTATATTTGTTATTTATTTCAAACTATGATTTTTAAAGTTTTGCGTCTTATCTTAGGTAATATTATCACTATAGGCGTATAGAAAAATAATTTAGCGATTAGCATATTATAATATGACGCTACAAATAAGCATAACCATTCATAATATTATAAATCTTATTCATTAAGGTTATTAGGTTATATTATACTAAATAAGAAAAGATTAAATAAAATAAATTACTTACCGCGAACTGATGCATCTAATCGCATATAGCTGTTGGTAAATTACAACCTAATAGTATATATATATATATATATATATATATATATATATATATATATATATATAAGAACATATGAAACGTACATCTTCTTTGTTTAAGTCGATAGATTATAAAATGATCGTAATATATTATATGATAAATATAAATCCAGAATAAAAAAATAACATATAAGATCATATATAGTCGGCAGCTTATTCATTAAGTATATCATTTGCGCACTTAATTTTAAAGGCGAAAATCTATTGTACTTATCACAAATTAGACTCTTTATCAATATAAAATCACCATTATCCGTTCACGCTGGTAAGGGCTGTATTCATCAGGAATGTAATTATAGATAAGATTGTTTTGCAGTATTATAAAAATTGTAATATATAGAAGTCTCAACGATCAACAGTAATGCATATATTTACTTTTTAAAACGTAAAGAATATTCAAAAACTGTATAAATTTGTAAAAAGTATAAATAATAATGAAATAAGGAGAAAATTTAAAGAAGCAGAAGAAATTCCTGTTAGCACGTTTAATAATAGATACCCGTATATGTTTTTCTAAATATATATAATTTGTCAGAAGTTGGTATAGTAAATATATTGGCCTTCACGGTAGAAATGAGAATTATAATGCCAGGCGGATAGGAGTCCCTAACGAATGGAAGCGTTTTGCGCGAAAATAAAGCCCAAGAAATGCCGGTTGGAACGTATAAGCCACGTTCGGCGGACAGAACGACGAGTGGTAACGACTCGTCATCGGCAGTGTTTAATTGAGGAGAAATTACGAGCGGGTTACCTCATTACAAAGCCAGCGTATCAAACGCAAGGGCAAGAGAGCTCAATGAGAGATGGAGTACTCACGTACGTATGCGAACCATTGCACTCGACACGTCCAAGTTAATTACCCGCGGGACGGTAGAATCTACGATCTGGCCGCGTCTGTAATAGGATTTTGGGTGGGCTCGAGAGTAGCGACCAGATATACGCATATATACCCCCGTGCATGTACACGCACGGGGTGCGCGCCGATTCTTTGACCGCGTCTTGGCTGCTCGTCGCGCGTAAGTTGGTCTTTCATTAATTTCATTTAAGAGGCACCAGGCCGAGCGTGGGCCGGCGAGTGCCATCGCTACGGTCCGCGCATTTGCTCTCTTTCGCGCCGAGACAGCCGCTCCCTCTGGGACATTTTGAATGATCACACAATCCTAGAAAAGTAGTGCAATTGAACTCGAGATAAAGGCGTGTTCTTAAATTACTTTATTAATATCCCTTTCAGTTTTGTAACCTAACTTGTGTTTTAGTTTTATACATTTAGGCATTTTTGCATATTTTTAATCTACACACTTTTTCTACTGTAATTCTACTTTTTTCTTTTTTTTTCATGTTATAAGGAAGAGTTCGAAAACAATAAAAATAAAGCGATTTCGGATGAGCAATCTCTCTTCGCTGGATTTGGAAACAAGCGACAGGGAAGTTGTTGAAAAACTTACGAGCTAGTGACTTTCCATCACTCGGCTTTTCGTGTGTAATTAAAATGAAACATTTAAAAACCATCGAGCGTGACCGAGTTTCAGAGCCGATGCATTAAGTTTGGCTCGAAACGCTCGTTCGGCCGCAAGCGTGTGCAACCAACGAACCGCAGCTCGCGTTCTTCATATTTAGCGCAATTTTTATACCAGACGTAGAAAAGTTGCGAACGTTCTCCACGGCCCTCCGAATAATCTGCCGTCTATTTTTACCACCCACACTTGGTGGCGCTTCTTGTTCACTCGTTTCAGTAGAACAGACGGGGGTCACAACCTGGAGCGCCACGTGATCGATTCTTTTAAAGGTAGAACCAAACGCTAGGGTCACACGGCTGACCTCGTCGTCGCGAGCTGCTGCAGCGGCGACAGGATGGGGGCGGGGTGCGACGGGTAGGCCGAGCGGGTGTAAAGCGGCGAGAAGCGAGAAGGTCGACGACCCGCGCGACGCGACTGATTTGCCCTTATTTACGATGTGAAAAAATTCAAGCACATTGGCCATAATTCAGAACAATAAGATCAGAAGCAAGGGATAGGCGAGCGTCTCCGCTAACAGCCATTTCTATTGCTAGCTGTTCGACGGCGATAAATGAACGTTAGATGGTGCCTACGGTGTAACCTTCATTTCTCATCGAATACGCCACCGTTACTCGACAGAACTTCGCATTTTCTGGACGCTCAATGCCAGAAGTCAAGAGTCCTCCGCGAATTTTACAGTCGGACGCTCTTATTGCAAGATCCATCGCCGATGTATATGATTATAAATAGCTATAGGATGCCGATTAAAAGTTCTCAAATCGAATATCATTGACCCGATTATAATGTGTGAGCTAGAAAATGAGAACTATTGATGGTCTTCGTGGATTTGCGAAGAATGTGAAATCGTCTTCCTGGTTTCAAGATCCTAGTTTCAAGACGTAATTTTTTTCATTTTCGTACCGTTGATCTATCGAGGATTACATAAAATGAGATTGTGCACGGCTGTACAGTCGAACATTGTCTAATTTGTAATGTAGATCGAGGCTCTATATTTAACCTGAATTTGATCGCCGGTGCGCAGGTTTATATTTGAGAAATTCTGGATTGTTTTTTTCTGATATTTTCAGGTAATAATGAAATTTTAATAATCTGTCTGCTATCTTATTCATACTTACTTAATATAAATTCCAATTTTACTTTTTGAAATATATAATTTCGAATAGTATCAATTAAGGCCTTTTTCTGTCTTCTTTCAATATGATTTCTGTACTAAACAGAACAGAATCTCGCGCAAATACCTTTTAAACATTCAAGCTAATGGTTTAAAGAAAATATGTCCTACACAAAAAATAGAGAATGAAATATAAATTGCAGTGCAATCGGCTAGAGCTAAAAATTATATGATTTTATGATGTAATCTTACGGTGTCGCAAATCTCCTATATTTATTTCATCTACATAAAATTAGTGGGAGCTCATAAAATATTTTTTCATTAGAATAGTATTATTCATTATATTCATTATAATTATTGATTATAATTGTTATTATTCGTAATAATTGTATTTAAGCTTAAAAATTTTCAATACATAATATGGTATTAGCTGTAACTTTTTATACAAAATTATTAAAAAATAAATGCTTTTCAAGCTATGAATAACTCTAAGGCTATAAAAAAGTTTCTCGATAACCGTGATTTTGAATAGAATTGCCGAAATAAAAAAAACGATAAATTTTCTTAAACTAACATAGTGTTTCCATACTGTTCCTAAGATGGTTAAAGAAATAAGAAAACTTGACGAAATACCGATGTTTTTAAAACAAATATTAACATCGGACATTAAGAAACCTGTTTTTAGCTTACAAACTGACCAATTCAACGAAAATCGCTGCAATTTATCGAAAACTAATTTGAATCCCCGACGAACCGCACGGAAAAAATCACCGCGAAAATAGCGCGATCGACCAGTCTCGTACGGCATAGGATCCTCGCTAAAAAGTCGAGATTAAGTCGCGTCGAAAGTCGGAGCAATAGCAGCCGTCTGCGAGCGCGACGAAAGAAGAGAAGCGCGACTCGGTGAGGCGCGAGGCAGGCCGACTTTTACGACTATTTGTAAGATGCGTAATGCATTTAGAATTTAATGCTGACAAAGCGCTCGAAACGGACAGGTTGCACCTTTCGTGGGTTGCGAGGCTGCGGCTTCACTCTCTCTCTCTCTCTCTCTCTCTCTCCTCGCTCTCCTCCATCCCTCCCGGGGTTTCGTTTCTGCCCATGCGCCCGATCCTCTTCGCTTTCGCTCAGCTCTTTTTGCGGAACTGACGTCCCTCGCTCGCACGCGTATTTATTATCCTGGTGCGCGGCTCGAGCAAGCCGGGCGAGCGAGCGCGCGCTCCATCTCTGCTGCTGCTGCTGCTTCTTCTTCTTCTTCTTCTTCTTCTTCGTCTTCCAGTACTTGGCCGTCCTTCTGGCCCTCTTCTTCTCTTGGCGCTCGCTCGCTTGCTCGCCGGCTTCCTCCCCGGCCAAGATTTATACCGAGACAGCGATAGCATCTCATCGGCTCCCAGTCGGTAATTGAACTTGGACGTTTTCGGCATGCTGAAACTAGAAGGTGGACGCACCGGCGGATTCGTTTGGCGCGCCCCTCGCCCACTGACCGAGGCAATCATAAATGTAAAAATATACCGGATCTCCGGCTATCTAAATGCATCGGCATTAGTCACCGAGGCCTGTCTTCCGTCTTCTTTTTCTCCTTCTCGTTTTTGGATCGCGCGGCGCGCGCGCACACGCGTATGCTTCTCTACCTCCCCCCTCCCTGTTTCTTTTTGCTTATACCTCTTTGCTCTCTTTCTTGTTCTGCACAGGTGCATTTTTTGTACTCACGAAAGCAAGAGGCGCGTATATACGCGTATATGTTCTCGTTCGGAGGATCCATCGTGGCAGGAATGCTATGTTAAGTCGAAAACACGTTATGGATGACCTCAAGCGCTGCCCGAGCCCTTGCTCCCGTGCGCCGTTCGTTAAAAATAAAAAAAGAAGAAGAAAAAAGAAAAAACGACCGAAAGGTGGACGGCGCACAAGGAGCGCATTGCTCGCGCGCAATTTATTATTCATTATATATTATGCAGATAATGATCTCGTCATTTTCTAAAAATATTCCGGAGGAGAGACGATACTCGGTCGACGCCGCGAACGAAACGACGGGGCTGTATACGAGCGCGGATTTCCGAGAGAAGCCCGACGCTATCGACTAATTTGCATGGAGTCATTTGCCGAGATGCGCAGCGAGTGCTTCAATATATAATAACCCGCGCGCCTGAGGTTAACTCGCGTCGGGTTTTTTGCAAATCTTGCCGCTTTTATTACTTCCCGAGGTGAGTGACTTCTATACTTTGCACGCATCTATATGTATAAAATAGAAATCTTGAAACCATACGGACCTAATGGCATGTAATGACGTCGATTTGAAAAAAGTTACGACACAGGTCGTAGCTAGTTTGGGTTACGTGTTAACAGAAGACATCGATCATTGACGTTCTCCTTTAATTTATGTATTTGAATTCACACTGAAAGTGGCCGCGAGAGAGAGAGAGAGAGACGTGAGAGACGTGGAAGCAGGATCAGTAATTAAAACCGCATTACTTTAACACGATTACCTGGCTCGGCGATCATAATTCCCTCACGGTGGCTGGCATGATCGAGTGCTACTCGACGCATCGATTGGCCGCGACCACCTCTCGCCTCCGATGGCAGTATCGATCTCGCTATATATACAACGAAGAAATATGCTTGGCAATCCATATTTCCTTCTGAAAATATCCGTGTGATCTATATATATTTTTCTCTATTAGGAGAACTAGTGTCTCGCTTGCACCATCAGTGTTCGTGCGAGATTAGCACTTTAAAGCGATCGTATGCTTGTAATTATGGCCTTGGCCGATCGTGCATAAAGGCCCATAGAAATATATCGTGCGTCAGCAACGAAACGATGTGTAACCGTGAACTGTATCGACTGGTAAATATTCTCTGATTCATTGCCGCTTCTTTACAACTCATCGTTCAGCCTCTCTCTCTCTCTCTCTCTCTCTCACCCTCATCCATCCATTCTGTTCCCTCTTGCCGCCTCTATCTTTATAGTTGAAGCATCACGAAGTGCTCGTTCACTTTCCACCTAATGACTGACAGTCCTCTTTTCTTCCATTCGTGTTTTCAGTGTCCCATAGACAATTTAGTGTGTGCGAGAATCTCTAAGAGTCCATTATGGCTTTTGCTCAAAGTCTGTATTTTCTTCCGTATCATTAAATTATTATACTTATCGCTTATATGTTTCTCTTTTTCTCCCTCTGGGAATCCATTCGTTTTAACATCTCGCTGAGTTGACATCTGACAGGAGCTATCTGTTCAGTTACAGAAAATTATACGGCATGTACAAGAGTATGGTCGAACCTGAATACTATGTCGATGTTAAAAAATATGTGATTCGTTTTTGCGATTGCACGAATTCTCTATTTATACCCGTATTTTCACAAATTATTATATCTAAATCTGCAATATTTACGCGAATAAGTTACTATAATTAGCATCAATTTCAAACATAAAATTAGTTTTTTATATACGTCTCTATCAAAAAATAGAATTTATACTTTTGTTTTAAATATAAATCCTAAAATTTCTAATAGTTTTTAGAATTCAATTGATTTATGATAATTAATTGTAAGCTAATATCGTGTTAAATTTGATGAAAACTCTGTACAGCAAAGGGCTATTAGTACTTAAAAATGAATGAAACTCATAATAATATTAATGACATACAATTACATTTATCAATTTTCGAATAATACCATAAACTAAGTAATTCCCAGTCTCCATTGATGTTTCGGCATGCATTACAAATAAATTTCTTTTGGGCATTTTTACAACTAGAAATAAATCAGAATATCATGTTTTGCTCAATGATAATAAAATATACGCCGAATGAACAATCCTTTTAAGCAAATAAACTGAATTCGACTCTGGCCCCACAGAGATGTTCGACTACACTTATCAATTAAAACAAGCAATCGCGTAGCGAGTTCGACTGCATAAATATATGCTCTACAGCTCTCGGTGTTCTCCCCATGTAATCAGCATTCTTCGTCGATTGCGCAAGCACGCCCTCGACGTTCGTCTATAGCGGTCAGTCCTGTATCGTTAATGGTAGTAAGTATGTTATATGCAGTATACAAATGCGCTGCATATCTATCAGTTGTAGCAACGCGGTCGAGTGAATGGATCGTACTGCCACCATCATTCGAACACGATATAACGAGCACAGCGTTTTTCCCATTGTCAAGGAGCGCGAACGGAGCACGTGCGCGTGCTTGCCCACCCTAATGAAAGTGTAAAAAGTCGCATTATCATATGGTATACACATGGTCCACGGAATGCGCAAGAACGAGCGCCACCGAATGCCATGCTACGACGCGCTTGCCGTTATCCTACATCATAATCTGATGGTTGCTTGATGCTTATACCGTTCGAGGCCATATCTGTCTTTATCAACGCCTCGCTCTTTTTGTCCTCGGCGTGTGTTCAACTCTATCTTCGTAATAAATTTGGAGCCATTGCCGAGAAATGAAAGTACGAAGGCTATTCATAAAGTAAATTTACTTAGTTAGGCATTTCTTTCTGCCGCCACCTAGCGGAGTTAGCTGATATAGTTTTCAGTTATTGACATAGTTTCAGTTCAGTTTCTACCGATAAGAGTGAAATTGGTTTTGGTGGTCAAGAATTCTTGTTCCGTCGGTACGAGCTCGTCAATCATGGAGCTACCAATGCAAAACGGGCTCAATTATGAATTACTTGGATTTATTCGTTTTTTAATTGCAAGTTATGGCACACAGATTTGGAATAAACGTGAAGAATGTATTTTTTAAGGATGGTTTGTTTAAGCTTGCAGACAGATACCAAATATATATTAAAGTCCAGTGCGACTATGTATTATTTTTATTGCCTAAAACTAGTGTTTTAATTTATTCTCAATATAGAGAACCTTAATTTTTAAGTACATCTAATAAGGCTTATAAGCGCTGCTTTACTTTACTTATGCACTTAACAAGCGATTCAAAAAGAGATGTAGATTAATATTCGGTATGCAACTTAAAATGTTTTTTAAGATGTATTATCGATGAAACTTAGAGATTTATTTGTTTAATAAAATGAAGAAATATATTATTTAAAATAGCTTCCATTACTAGTAATGGTTTTTGCTCAAATGCAGGCAACTCATGGATTCAGTCTCTCGATTTGAAGCTACTAAATACATCTGGTTAATTTTTTATACCGTCAGATGAAGTAAGGAATACTCCGACGAGGGTAGTCTGCATTGTTCGAAACAAGTGGTACATAAGGTTTGTAAAACGAATACGCTTAAATTTGTCATCCGCTGTTTTCCAAAATATTTTTGATACAAAATGAAGTGTCGCCGAGCATTGCCATAATGTATACTCAGTGTCTACTTTCTGGTCTCCTCTCGAAATGTGCAATCGTATAAATTGTGTTTGGTAAAACAGTTCATCGACTGTTTGACTGTCTTGAGCAGTTCATAGTAAACCAATCCCTTGTAATCCCGCCAAAATATATAAAATTAATTTGTGTGCATGGATTTCTGACTTTGGCTGAATTGCTCCTTGTTCATTGGGCTTTATCTATGATTTTGTCGACCGTCGTAATAGTTCTATTTTTCTACTTTTCAGCAGTAATTCGATGCAAAAATGGCTTCTTTTAGTGATGCGGAAGAAAAATGTTTCGAAATCAAAAACTTATATTCTACATTTCTCGGCGTCAGTTCGTGCGGTATATAATTTCACAAACTTTTTGTTAATTTTTAGTAATTTTAGCCAATCTATTTAGCTATTCGATTACAGTTTGAAAAATTCATAATAACTTAATTTTAATATACATCACCGGTAAAGTACGATTAACTTTTAAAAATAGAAATAACCTTCTTGTTTTTATGTACTTAGACGTACTTACTGTAACTAGACGTACTTACTTTATTTACTAAATATTGTATTATCTGCCATAATGATCGTCTTTAACATTTATAATTGTAATTACCTTGAGATTTTTTCAAATCATGATAGTGTTTCGATATGAATCGTTTCAACTGAGAATTTTCTCTACGTTTTCCAATATAAAACGTACTTAAGTACTCAAAATTGTTTTATATAAATACTTATATCTCGCTTGAATCGTAAGTGCGTTATAAATAAATTCAAATTTAATTAAAAATATAAATTCAAGCGTAAATCTTTTGTCTCTATCTTGACATAAGAAAGAGAGAGAGAGAGAGAGAGAGAGAGAGAGAGAGAGAGAGCGAGCGAAAAAAAGAGATAAAAAGCGGAGGGAGGGGACGCAAGAGGAAACTGCTACAGGCGATACATCATTCACAGTGTATTTCTAAACAGAGGGAACGGTATAATGTTGTAAATGATCCAGCTACAATTTCCCTTTGTCTGTAATTTTTTACTATTTGCTCCACGGATTCTTCAAGCACTTTTTATAGATAGCATACAATATTTATGTAGATGAATGAATTCGTCACCACAGAAATATTCATTGCAACGTTCAAGGTCTTCGATTTATTTGTTGTATACTTTCAGTGGTTCGTCGCTCTATGTAATTGATGCTTTACTTGCTGTGTTTGATAACGACGCCGTGATCCACGCTGATTGCGGAGCTTTTTTAAATTATATCGCGTAGATGAAAATATGACGCGAATAAAATGAAATAGAATTTCATAAAATATAATGTTGGAGCAGTTCTCGGCTTTGTAATAAATTCATCGCTTGTGAAGATGAAATGATTCAGAATAAAAAGCAGTGTTTCCTCTAGCTTCACAGTCATTGACTAATTTATTAATATCGATTGTTCTAAAATATTGAAAAGAAAAGCAAGGGCACTTCGTAGGAATCTTGGAAGATAAATATAGTCGCTTCATTGTAAAGTCAAATGAGCAAGGCTCACTTGTGCGTGCCGGTGTGTGTGTGTGTGTGGGTGGGTGGGTGTGTATGTGGGTGTGTGTGTGTGTGTGGACTTTTTTTATCTTCGTAGTTTAAATATGCAGCATGCGTGCAACGCGCCCGGTATGTCGCTCAACGTTTCTTTTCCTTTTCTTTTTTTCTCGAGCTAATAATAGACGAAGCCATTTATTGTCATCGCCATGTGGTTTATTATCCTTGACGGGAAAAAATCTTAATAGATGCTGGAGACACCGCGGGGAACATGATTTAAAGAAAAAGGAAGGCCGGTTGCTGCAAAAATGACTTCGTCCGATTTATAATATACCTTCCTTCGATTGCAGGTAAACTGATTCGGATGCGAAGCGCTAGTGACAATTTGACTGGCGGCTGGGGAGTGGCAAAAAATTTGTCGGCAGCAATAAAACTCGCCCGTATATATATATCATCGTATGTGCGCGCATGTGTCTGTTTTTGGCCCGCTTTTTCCTACTCTCAGTCAGACTATTCATTCGCTATTTAAATATTTGTATAAGACTTTTTTTGGTTAGCGGGTAGCGCCGGAGCAATGATTTATGTATCGCTCGTGGCATCGCACCGGCGGTTCACCTGTTTTATTTCACATACATAAATAAACAACAGTTAACATCTGATCCACCTCCGTTTAATTTATGTAAAGATACTTGGGCTGTGCTCCACTCTCCTCCGGCCTCTCTCTCTCTCTCTCTCTCCTCTTTAAACTTTCATCAAACTCGGCCGTCTTCATCAATCATTAAAGATGCCATTCGTCGCGCTCGTCGTGAATTTATTTACGACAAATGCGAGAAAAATAAAACAGCACCGTGTTGGCGCAGAAGGAAGAGCACAGAAACGAAGAGAAAGAGAGAGAACCGCGTTCTGTTCTATACAATGCTAAAAAGAGAGGGAGCTGTGGATGCTGTTGTCGACGCCGTGCTACTATACTCACGCGACCATCAGTAACAAAAAGAGAGATGAAGAAGAGAGATAAAGAAGCGAGAATAGATAGCTATATAAGCAGGGGGAGGCATCTGAGTGTAAAGAGACGTGGAAAGCGCATGAATTAGTTCTGTAGATTGGTTAGACGTGCGGTGAGAAGTGTAGCACGCCCCGCGCCTTTTCCCACGCAAGATTCCGCGCTTACATATGCTCGCTCTTTATCGATAATTAATTAATACTTTTGCGCTCATTCGCGCTTCGAAAGAAACCTGAATTATCCACAGTACAGAGTTGCTTGAGCTTTCTTAATGCCGTGGAGAAATTCCACAGGCTACATATAGTGATTGACCTCTGGTCTCACGGCAAATTTCTATTTCTCTTTAGCACAGTACGAGTCGGCTTTACAGAGGTTTCCTTTTCGTTTTGCAGCTGCAAAATCAGGTGTTTTATTAAATAGGTTGAACCGTTTCTTTACTAAAAACTTGTGCAAGTTACAATTAATGATGTAGTACATTATTCAAGAGAGAGTATATGTATTGAAAAAAGCATTCATGCATAATTCTAGAACAAATTATTTTTTTCTCATTGGCTTGCTGTCATAAAAATTTGCTCTAAAAATGATTCTATTACTCTCGTGCATCGAAATAATGTGTTATCATTATGAGTTAAGTATTGAATAGTTTTACATTTTTAATATTAATATATTAAAGCTGTTAAATATAATTGAATAGTTCGAAATTACAATTTCTATTAAACAGCACATACCTACGCAACTCTTAACAGTAGCAGAATCCATTATATTGTGTGAAAGTAAAAAATAGTTCTTTTTGATATATGTATATATATATATATATATATATATATATATATATATATATATATATATATTCCTATTACAATTTTTTTTTTAATTAAACAGATTAAACATTTAACAAATGCATAATATGTATTTAGTCAGATTTCTTTTTTTTAATATTTTAATTAATCTCATAGGATAATTTTTAGTACAAATGGTAAGAAACAACTTGCCATGCATAAATAAAATGGAATGTTAAAAAACAGGGTATATCATATTATGGACCCTATAAAAGACATGATTTTTCATTTTTCGTTAAGTGAATGATAAATTAGGCAGAAAATATCTAGGTATTAAAAAACAATTATCTTTTTATCTGTTTAATATTTATATTATTATTATAAAATAAAAATTTACTTCAGCAAAAAATTTATTGCCATTTTTGTCATTCTGAAGATTACGAATGTAGTATCCTTGAGGTATTTGGATGATTTTGTTATTTGGTCATGCTCATAAAATTTTTCCTTGATATATCAATGGCTTCTTTTCTAGCTTTTTTCGTTATTTTCAAATAGTACATGAAGAACAGCTTTATCAAAATTGTTGCAATAAAAAAAAGATATGTACGTTTTATTTTATTCAAACGACAATTGTTTATTAATATAACCGTAAAATTTATGTGAGATATTTGGATGATTTAATATTATAATTTAAATCTATAAACTAACAGAATGAAAAATCTATAATTGCGATAACAACAACAAAATCAATGATGATAATGATGATGATGATGATGATATCATAATAATATTATCATAATGAATAAAGCGGACTAAGTGAGCAATAAGTTATATGTACAAAACAGATCTCGACGTTGCTCTGTTCATTAATCACAGTGGGTTCCGCTGTCCCTTATGTATTTTCCGAACCATTCCGTGTACCACTTGGCGAATGTCAGCTTTTCCGAGCTCTCGGCTCTGACAAACTCTTGATGGAGTTTTACTTGGTCGTGCGCGCGTATATGCGCGTCGCAACGAAGTGTTGGAGTCGTCCGTTCTTGGAAAGTTCCTTTCGAGGAAGGTGTGCCGCCGCTGTCGTCGCTTCTCTTCCGCGCGCATCTTTACCGTCTGGTGCACTTTAAGTCCGGCGTTTTTTCCCGTAATCTCGCGCGCCCGCTTCCCATAAAAGTGATTTACATCGCGGAAGGCTATTCTTGACGCACGCTGCCTCCCTTCCCCACTCTCTCTCTCTCTCTCTCTCTCTCTCTCTCTCTCTCTCTCTCTCTCTTCTCCCGTAAATCCGCGTAATGCTGGGGATAGCCACGCGCGCGCTTGCTGAAACCTTGTATGATGCGGAATCCCAACGTTTTTGCGTAAGCGCGCCAACCTGCAAGCGAACACGCGAGCACTTTTTTCACATTTTCGAAAACTGCCCTCTCGGGTTTGCAGAAGATTGCAGTCTTTTCTCTTTAACGCGAAGGATGTAAAATTAAATTACCACATCCGTGAACGTTCGATCGTAATTAAATTCAATATATCTATCTAAAAATTTACGAATCTGTTCGAAATCGCCCCAGAATGTATCAAATAAAATTTTATATCAAATAAAATAACAAAAATAAAACTATCACTTAAGTAAGTTAATTACATAATATAATGATCATGTAGATGTCATACCGAGATAGATAAGATGTTTACCACTAAAATAGAAAATTTGCGAGTTTAGCAGTTTGTAAATCATAAAATAAAATTTAACAAATTCATTCCCTTAAAAGCGTATTAAATGTAATTTATTAGTTGTATCGGTTAATTTGTAAGTTTCTAACAATTACATGTAAGGTTTGAACGGCAAAGTGCTTCTATTTTAAATTGATTTGCGTTGCGTTGTATACGAGGTTACGTATATTACAAAAATAACATATATAGTACTATAAAAATTATGGAAAAATATGTCAATATAATTATTATGAATTGCAATATAATAAATAGTGTACGCGTAGTGACTTATATAGTTTAAGGTAACGAAAATGACTGTCTAATAAATTAAAATACTACAGCTTCTTTTCATATTTTCTTAAATAATTTAAATTAAATAGATATTTATTATAATCAATAATCTAATTTGTTAAAATAAAACCTTGTTTTTGTAAATAAATTAGTTATTTTGAATCAATGGTTAAAAAGGGTGTTAGATTATTTTAGCCTTCTATAAATAATAAAGCAAAAAATACTTGAAACTAAATATTGGAGAGTATCGTAAAAGGATGTAAACATATGTGTCCACTGGGTCTTATTACGATCTGCGTCTTTGCTGCCCTGCGCGGCAAATGATTTATGAGTTTATTGCCTAGATGCCTGATGTGTTTTTATAAGTTTTAAGTTTCTCACAAGGGCTTGCAGAGTTTTCAATTTCGAGTACTGCAGTTTAGTCTTGCGTTGTCCTTTCGTTTAAACAGACGTCTTTTCTTTCCTCGTTTGAAATAAAGTTCATGTTAAAAGATTATTTCGTGTATCTTTATTTTAACATTCCACCTACTATATTTAATAAAAATTCAATAAAGGGTATACGATTTATTTTATTTAAAAAATTTTTGTTTAAATCTATAATTTTTTTTCAGTATATAGATGTAAATAAACGTATACGTCTCAATTTATTTGCCAAATTAAAACTTTCGATTAGTTTCTATAGAGTAATGAGGGATCAGATAAAAGTCTTTGCATTTATAAATATTTAATATATTGTAAATTAATCGAAGAAGCTAACGGCAAATTCCATACGGAAGTACTCCTTTTTAGATGAGTTGACAACGTGCTATTGGTGTTAATTTATTAACCGTAAATTGAATGTACAGTCAAATACCAAAGACTTTCTATTAACGTAATTTATTGGACAATATTAAAATAGCTAAAAGGACACATGTCAGAGACATTAATTTTAATCAATTCATTTGGAAATATTGCAAACGGCAATTTTATGTTCGAGCGGAAAATGCATCATCGTATATACATTTACAGACGAAATTCGAGTATCCGCTTCGCCGAACTGTTATATATTATAAATGCGAGCCGATCGATACGTCGCTTATCGCTGTCATCGGCGCGATGATTGGACATCGATATATATATATATATATATATATATATATATATATATGCAGCGGAAAACATCAATTTCGCGACGGCCCAAAAGGAAAATCGCTCATCGGCGAATTTCCATGTAATTTCAATGGAGATATACGCCACGCGCGGAGCACGAGGCGCAGCAAGGACGAGCGAAACCATAACTCGCGCGCGCCGGCTAATAGGCTCGATGGTCGGCTGGACGGCCTGGGCCCCGCGATTATACTTCGGAATTGCCCGCTAACGTTTAATATCGGACGACCGAGCGGTAAAAGCAGCCTGGCATGAAAATTGACGTTCTATCGGCGCGATCTCTGTCTCTCCCTGTGCCACCCCTCTCCTCCCCCTCCTCGTTATTTCTCTCACTAACGTATGCCACAGGCAGGATTCAACGAGAAATAGAGAGAGCTTATGGGATCTGCGGTCAGCCGCTCTATAACGGGTACGGCTAGAGCTCGCTTTAAAGCCGACTATGATCATTACCGATTGCCTTTGATTACGCATAACTGGAAGGTCAAAGCAAGTTTGACGGTATTGGCGGACTGTGCCACCAAGGGTTACTCACTGCCCTTTCCATTATCCCATCTGCTTTTCAACTGATGAATATAGATTTTATTCGAAGCACAAGGAAGCGCTTCAGACCTTGAGAAATAGACATAGATATTAAATATTATGAATGGCATTGAATCCTCAAGTCGTGAACATAAGCAATGTGGTGAAAACTATTTTATAAAAATTGTTGATTAATAAAAATAAAAAAAAATTGTAAATTCAAATAAATCAATCGCCTAAAAGTTCATTTATTATAATTAAAAACCTATTTATTTAAAGTAAATAAAATTCATTGAAATCAATTAAATAAAGTGAGGGCTACGAGAGCTCGATCGCTAGAGCGAAGGACTAGTAACTTGGTGATCCGAGTTCGAATCCCGGTCTCGGCCGATGGGCACAAGCACAGGATCAGCAGTTTTTTCGGTTATCGTGTACAAACAAAAACACGCTTTGTCTTTATAAATTAGTATGATATGATATGATATTATATTATATGATGATATGATATGATATTATATAATATCATATACCTCAAACAATTGGTTTCTCTCAAAACTTATGGCTACCATGTTTACTTCTAATAAATATAGATTTTGATGAAATAAATTGATTTATTTTATTGACATAATTTTTTCTATTTGTCACTCCGTAAAATAAATAAAAAGAATAAAATAAAATAAATTTTATTTGAGTTTACAAAAAAATTTTTCAGTTTATACTGTTTAAGGATATATATATATATATATATATATATATATATATATATATATATAATTACGAAATAAAATATAATTGACTATATATATATGTTGAATCGTGAACGAAAATATTATAAATTTGAACAATAAATGCTCAAGTACCGCTCATTCCACCCAGACACTTAAGGACAAGTGGAATAGTTGATTTATTAAATTAATTTACGAAATTATATAGATAACATGTGTTTATTCATATATCTATAATATATACAAATATCAAACTGAATATAACAAAGTACCGACTTCTACTAGTACTCGGTGCTGCTCGATCTGCACTATAACGTGTCTCCAATAATTCTGATTCTGTTTTCCTTTCGTGTTTACAAAGATACCTCTCATTTACATTTGTTTGCTACAAACTACTATTTATTCTGATACAACGTTAGTATTGGGTGACGCTAAGCGACGCGATATCGGATTGGACAGCAGCGATACCTCTGACGGAAGTTAAAATCGATTGAAGCGCCTGATTTTTCATATACTGTGGAAGTTTACGGAACTTGAAGTGTACAAAAAATGCTGTTCTGTTTTAACGATTGTTCTAGTATTAATCAGGGCCGTAGTAGCCCAAGTTAAATATGTAAATTATAAATGATCCATACAAAATTTATATTTTATAATATTCTTATGAAATAAGTAGCGGAGTAGTTGATCATTTGTCACAAGAAGTTTATTTTATATATATATATATATATATATATATATATATATATATATATATATATATATATAAATTTACACACATACAAACGCACAGAGAGAGAGAGAGAGAGAGAGAGAGAGAGAGAGGAGAGAGAGAGAGAGAGAGAGAGAGAGAGAGAGATATGCATATATATGTGTATTAATTTTGATATGTATATGTATTGATATTATTATGTATTAATTTTAATTTATATTGGACTGTAACACTGATGGAAATATTTATTAATTTATGCATGCATATATATATATATATATATATATATATATATATATATATATATATATATATATATATAGTATATTTAAGTGTAGAAGATAAGGATACTAGGAGACGAGCAGTAATAAAGAAACATCAGCTCGACATCCAGCGTTTGATTGAAATACGCATATATGTATGCGTATCTACACACACATTAACATATATAATCTCCATACTCCTAATTTCTAACCAAATTACTTACTCAAAAATGTCAAGGGCCGTGGTGGTCGCAAACGATTAATATATATATATATATATATATATATATATATATATAGTAACTTCATATTGAGTTTATATCAAAACTTGTTTACCAATGATTTACACAATTTTATACGAAACTTTGGTTTATGGAATGTTATAAAAAAAAATGATAAAAAATTAAATTATATTAATTATTTCATTAATGAATAGAATGGGATCTCTGAATTATGAATATTGAAATAAGTATAAAGATAACAGCGAATAATATTTTCAAATTAATTTTTTTTTCCCAAAAATTTAGATATACAAAATTGTCTGTTTAAGGTAAACAATTGTAAAATTAATTATTATACTTAATTTTTAGGATGGCAAAATCCAATACAGAATAGACTTTATGATTTTATAATTCTTTCAAGCTGTTAGTTTATGTATTCTATTAAATTATTTTTTATTAAACAAATAACATAATAAATTATTATTCTATAAATATTAATTTCTTGCAGTATAGTAATGAAAACTTGCATTTGAAATAAAATTATTATTTACTAGACAGAAATAAAAGGACCTAGTTTATACCTTTTTCTTAATTTTACTATAACAATGTTGAAATTTTTCATTCTAAGATTTGTCTATTTTATAACCATAATAGTTCAATTATTTTTAGTTCGTAGTGACTAGATTTCAGTCTACTCAAAATTATTAGATACCTCCGAGGTGATGTATAACGCTAATTTTCGATTCTGTTCTGAAAGTTTTGAAAGTATTTTTTCAGCTTTTGTTGGTCATTCTTTGATTTGTTTCTAATATTTTAGTATTCCTGTGAAATTCTACTTTTAAGCTATTCTTGCGCAATAAATCAGCCATTATAACTCCTTTTTTCTACACTTAAATTTGGAATTATTTTTTAGTACCAGGAATGTAATCTAAGGAATTTTTCTTCGTCATTTTATAGAAAACCAAGTTGACATTCTTTACAGGTATAATTTTTAGATATAAAGAAATTCAATATTTTCATTTTATTGGCTTTATATATAAAATATTAGTTTTGTTATTGCAATGCTATAATATGAAAGTAGTAAATAAAAATATTAAATTTTTATAGTTTTGCGTATTATCTAAATAAATTTGAATTTGTCAGGATTGCCGTGCACTTTTTTCTTTACAATTACATTTTTATTGTATTATTTTTTTTACAATTTTATCTTATAAATCTGTATTTTTAATCTAAAATTGGAATGGTAATCTATAATTTGACAGAACCGTACTTGATTCTATCGGGTAAAGAATATAAAAATACTAATTATATGGAACATAATGGCACTCTAGACTATTCTTAATATAAAATTATGTAATTTAAAAAAATAACTAAATCATTATTTGATATTTAATTAAAATAGATTATTTTATTTATTGTATTAAATTATTTTTAAATTACTTATTCTAAATAAGCGTATTTTAGAAAATAAAAAATTAATAAAAATTATATAATATTTGAAAACAAATTTCAATTGTTTTTATCGATTTATATTAAAAAATTTAAAAAACAAATTCGAATAAAGATTGTGTCATTTGTCTGATGCAGTGTTCCAAATATAGATATATATATAGGTCTTATATAAAATCCCTTCTGAATTTTGCAACATAATATGATATAATGTTACCTGAAATTGAATCGATCCTTTTAGCGGGAATACCTCCAGATTACCTAAACTTAGTCGGATGTTTTTGCTCATTGGAGCATAATTTGTTTATATTTTATATTTTAATATTTTTCATATTTAATATTTTCTGGACATAGTTTTATGTTTTAACTTTTAGTTAAATTTTTCTATGTTATTTCTTTTTTACCGTTTAATTAAATATGTTAACCATTTTTAAAAAAATATATTTTTAACATTTATTTTATTTATTTATGCTTAATTATTGTTATTTTTTTTAATTATAGGTTAAATAAGATCTTTGTATTAATATTTTAAGAGTCGTAGTTCATTTTTTATTATCATTTTTTCTTACTTAGTTTTTACAATAAATATTGCAATTAAAATTTCAACCTGCAACAGTAAGAATGACCAAAAATTTAATTACAATACGAAAATGATACAATAACTATAAATAATAAAAATACTACGTTTAAAAACCAATTTGTATATTTCATTTATTTAAAATTAAATATGATATAGAATATTTTATAAAAAGATACATTCGCAAGTTTAAGTTCTACGTGGCTTGGTGATAAAATCACAGCGTAGCCCCCATCTATGTTACGAAAATAGGACTTTTTTCGAGGAACATAAATTTTAGATTCAGAAATTTGGTCTAATAAATAATAAAATTTTATTCAATTTTTAACTACTTAAAAAATAAAACTAATGACTAAGTATACATTTATAATAAATTTTTTAAGAAAAGCAAAATAACTAGGCGAGTTTGATATGTTTTTAGAATATTAAGAACTTTCAAAAATAAATAACTATTATTGTAAAATTTAACTTGGTTCGAAAAAAATTTCTCTTTATTGTTTTTTTTCCTCTATCCATATGTTATTACAATATATTTCTATCGCATGTAGTGCCATTCTTTTTCGTATTGACATATTTGCGGCGTTGTTATATTTTATTTTTTACGCTGTATTAGAACTGCTTCTTTGGCTGCTTTGCTGGCAATACGATTTTCAGTGCTGTTTGAATGAGCAGATGTCCTTAAGACTTCTATTTTGATTTCTTTTTTTGATTTATTGAATTTTATGAGTTTATAATTCATTTCATTAACTTCTTAATTATTGGCGCTGAGATTGTGCAGTGAATTTAGTACACATTTTGAATATGCACATATATAAGATGGAGCTGTGTCGAGTGGATTGAGCATATCTGATAGCAAGAAGTATTTAGCATATATCTGAAGAAAATGCGTCAGCTGAAAAGGTAGAGAATTCGACTGTAAATTGATAAAAATTTTTATCGGTCTTACAGTTTTTCTACAATAATATAATATACTAATATAATGAGTATCGGGCAGTCCTTATTTATAATCACCACCGTACAATCTGAAATAGAAATTACAACTAAATAGTAAAATAAAAATTAAATTAAATAAAAAATACATAAAAAAGTTAGAATGAAGTAAATTATATTAGAGTTTAGTCCTTGAAGATGAGCCGGAACTGTTCAAAACGTCGGAAATGAAAAGTAAATTTAAATTTAAGCTGGTGGGGGAAATCAGATTCTCCTTTATTAACATAGAATATAGATTACTTTATTTGTATTATTTTTAATTTTTAATTTTTAATTTAATTGATTTTTTATTTTATGTGTTATTAGTAATTTGTATTTTCAATTTTATGGGGGATACTATAAACTAGGAGAGTCTGACTGTCATTCTATTAGTATAATATTTTATTGTATAAAGGCTGTAAGACCGATAAAAATATTTATGAAACCACATTAAAAAATATATATATATATATATATATATATATATATATATATATATATATATATAATTCAGGTATCAACATAACGATTACCTGATGAATGGAGATGGGTCCTGATACAATTCTTGGTCATGTATTCTGATGGATTATTCTTTTCTCTCCTAAAATGTTAATTATCTCCATATTTAACTTTTTATGAATTAAAAATAATAGCTAATTAAAATTTTATTTCAATAATAATTGTAATTTAATAATTAATTAAATAAACATGTAAATAATAATTCAAAGAAATTATTAATTATTAATGGCAAATTAATATATATATATATAATTTATATCAGTATATATTTCATTAAAAAAGTAGAGACAAACGGTTATATACAGACGAGACATGACGGGCACCCAAAATTCAAATAAGTTCAGTTATTTTAAATTTCAATGTGCAAGTGATAGACAAAAACCTATAATTTATGGTGCTATTTTTGAAGAAAAAAATTATTAAATAAATTCATCAAAAATGTAAAGCTTCCCAAAAGACAATTTGTTTCATCTCCCCTTCCCCAGAGTGGGACACGAGGGTATGAAGTATTTATATTTATATAATAAGATTCTTATATGTAAAGAAAATAAAAATAAGGTAATAGTACAAACATATTAATTTATTACGTATTAATAATTAAACAAATCGTATAATACGTATGGCCTTCTTTATTTTTAATTTTAAAGGGTCATTTAAAGTATAAATAATTATAAAAATAATGATAAATTAGAGTTTTGAAGGGGGCGGTTTGATTGTTCGTAAGTGATAATATTAATATTATAGATATAATCTGATGTTAATGCAACAAAGATAACTATTATTTTAGTTGCAAGGTGTCCAATATGCAAAATAGTGAAAAATTAGAGTGGAAAGAATATATAATTTTTACTTTAAATGAAAAATATAAAATCACCATCTTCTGGGAAAGTAAGCAGAACAGTATGATTGTATATTTAATAGGATTGGTTTGTACATAGAGAGCAAGTACAGCTTCTAAATATAATGGCATATTATATTCTAGATTATAATTATTTAAAAACAATATATATATATATATATATATATATATATATATATATGTTTTTACAAAAAATATTTCTATATTATATATCATGATATTTTTCGCGGGAATATATGTATAATTTTTGTATTTTGACATATTGACTTTATTTAATCTGACATATTTATTCCAAAAAATTACAATGTATGAAATACTAAAGAAAATTTTAGCCGTACAAGAATATATTTTAAAATAAAATTTTTATAATTACCTATTGAATAGATAGTAATGAAACTATTGAAAAGATACTTATTGAAAAAGATAGTAATTTCTAATAATAAGTGCTATTGTCAAATAGTGTTACTTCATTAAAAATTATTTTAATATTTGAATCTGTAACAGTTTTCTTACAAAAAGTTTCTATAAAAGCTGTTTATTATATAAATTGTATAAATTATACAAAGTGCCAATCACTGTATAATGATGTGTAATATAAGAATAAATTTAAAAATTGCTTTATATAGATAACTATATATTTAAATATTTGTAATATAATATATTAATTTAGGAGTTGTACTTACTCCTTACACAAAATTCAGTACTTTAAATACACAATCATACTCTTCTACATTCCAAAATAATGATGGTTTTATGATATTTTACATTTGAATTAAAAATTATATATTCTTTTCACGTTACTTTTTCTTATCCGTTTTATATAATAGGAGTGCATATCGAAGTAATAACTCAAATGCATCAATTACACGTTGTGAATACTCAAGACTCTCATTTCCTCCTAAAATTATGAGTTTTAATCGTAGCTAAAAGACTATCCTGCAAAAAAATAAAAATGTTTGAAATTTTGGGAATTAAAGTGCTTTAGTTGTCATAAAAAACGATTATAAAAAATTTTTAGGATGTATATAAATATTAAATCTGCGTAGGCAATAATAACATTTTTGCCTACATAAATATTATATATACTTTAGGTTAGGAAAAGAATAATTACTTTCCTATTATATTTTTATATATATTTATTGGCTCAAGCTCGTAAATCTCGCACCTCCCTGTAATTTCAAAATTTCCGTATTACGTTACTATGTTTGCAATGTGTCTGCATGCATGTATGTATGCATGTGTGTATTTATGTGCATATATAGCTATATATATATATATATATATATATATATATATATATATATATATATATATTTCCTGCACCAGGCTTCATAATTCTTTATTTGATTTGTACGGCATTGAATATTTTCTTCAGCGCCACCTATTCAAAAAATCATAAATTAAAGTTCTCACAATTTTATCTACAGAATTGACAACTTGCATTATAACCATAATAAAATCTTATATTTCGTTTTACTCCCTCAATTCTATGAATAGAAAGATGAAACAAAGTTCATTCGATTCATTATTCAATTCTACATCCGGGGCTATCCAAGTTTGATCTGTACTATACGTATAAAATTTATAATATTTCTTGTTATTTAATGTTACTGCAAAGCGGCCATTTCTATAGTGCAGACGACAGTTAGATAAACATTTTCTTATTTTTTTAAACTAACTTTGAAACATATTATGAAAGCAGTAAGGGATACCCTCAATTGTAGAATTTTTCAAAGATTCGTATAAAATTTGTTTCAACATTGTAAAACGTAAAATGAGGACGCAAAACGAAATCTACGATTTACACATTTTCATTTCCATTTTAATAGTTCATCGTGGCGCTGGGATCGCGGTATGGAGCACTCTTAATTACGGGAAATTCCGAAAGGACAGAGGCGGTGGCGAACCATCTTGCTGGTACACGTACGCTCAAGATTATTATAACATCAACTTACTATATTTCTATAAGTCTAAGCAAGAACACTGAACACACTCCCGACCTTGAAAACTCGCATTTCAACATAATTTGATTAATACAATATTGTATACAGATTATACAGTTTTTCTATATAAATTAATAGTAAAATTTCTCATACGCCGCGGACGACCAACCTTATATATTATTGCATTTTACGCTATATCTAATATATGATTTACAAATATAGAAACAGAGTACAGTAAATTTTAAATAAATATGTAAAAATTTGACCTTGTAATATAATAATAGACAATATAAGGATTTATACATATACTATAGTATCATACAATACTTCTTAAATATCTTTATTTTCCATAACATCAATTGGAAGAGGCGCTAGTTTCTTTATATATATCTTAAATATACCGTCTTTCGTGTTGACTGTTGCAACTCTTGGAATGTTGTCTGCTCCGAGATATTTCTACAATACGACCGAGGCTCCAGTGCATCGGCGGTATATTGTCTTCCTTTATGGTAATAAGTGTACTTACTTTAATTCCTGAAGCATCCTCCAGATGCCATTTGCTGCGAATACGCAACTCATTTAAATACTCCTTTTGCCAGCGCACCCAGAGGTGTTGCTTGATAGCTTTCACGCGCTGCCCTAATAACAGTCTAATACTTAGTATTTCCTGATAATCATAATCTGGTAATCCCAAGTCAATGGGCGGGAATTTAGGATTGCTTCTATTTCGATAATGCAGGTATTAAACTGTTCGTACGAGAGTACAGCTTGTCCTACTGTTCGATAAAAATGTCGCTTAAACGACTTTACTGCCGCTTCCCATAACCGTCCAAAATGTGGGGATCTTGGTATAAAATGCCACTCGATACCCTCCTTTTGCAAGTAACTAACTATAGAATCATTAGATTGTTGTGAAATAAGAAATTATCTAATTTCTCTTAATTCTCTTTTCGCGCCAACAAAATTTGTTGCATTGTCTAAATATATATGCGTAGGTATTCCGCGACGCGCAATAAATCTTTTAATAGCCATTAAGCATGTTTCAGTCGTTAGATCAGTAACCAACTCTACATGAACCGCCCTTGTCACAAAGCATCCAAATACAGCAACGTAAGATTTTACCTTTTGCTTGTTTCTAAACTTTTTTTCCTTGATCATAAAAGGTCCTCAATAATCTATCCCCGTGGTACGAAATGGACCTCCTTGCGTTACTCGGCTTTTTGACAGATCGCCCATTTTATAGTTCGGTAACAATGGATTGAGTTTTCGACAACGAACACATTTATGGATTACTGATTTTGTTACATTTTTTCCGTCAATAGGCCAATATTGGCTTCTGATTGCGCTAAGAGTCGCTTGTATGCCGGCATGCCAAAATCTCTCATGTGTATCCCGAATAATTAAATTTGTTACGTGCTCGCTTTGCGGTAGTAATATTGGGTAGTAGTATTGGGCTTTTTCGAGAATGTTATATCTGCATTCGCCAATCACCCGCCTACACGTAAAATACGTTCCTCGTCAATAAATGGACTAAGAAATAGTAAAGCACTTGTTGCGACGAGTGTTTGTTGCCCTTTAAGTTTTTTAGTATCTTGCGCAATATATTGCGCTTGAATTTTCTTGATTATCCACTGACGAGCATCATTTAGTTCGCTTCTTGAAAAACTGCCTTTCAAACTTACGGTCTCTTTTTTTATCTTTTTTTATCCAACATCAACGTAATGCTACAAATTTTACTAAATGTGTCCACGACAAAAAATATTATAGTGTATCATTTGATTAATTAATAAATATTTTTTTATTGGTCTTACAGTCCAATCAATTCAATCTAAAAATAAAATAAAAATAAAAATAAAAATAAAAATAAAAATAAATAAAAAAAATAAAAATAAATAAAAAAAATAAAATAAAAATTAAAAATAAAAATTAAATTAAAATTATAATGACAGTCAGATTGTCCTTGTTTACATTCACCCCCGTAGACTAATCTGAAAATAAAATATTAGCTGAAAGAATTCTTTGTTAGTAAAGTGCAGTCTGATTGTCCCCAACACCCTTACCTAATTGAAGACTTGTCCAACGTTTCGAGCTCGCTACGGCTCCTCATCAGGAACTAAACTAAACCTTATATTTTAATCTATATATACCCATCCCCACCACCAAATTTAGTAAATTAAATATAAATTACCTTTCTACACAAATTGTCCAAAACCAATCAATTTAATAAGGAATGATAAACGCTGTCCAATCTACCAGACTCTAACATTAAATTCACATTATTTCGATTCCTGAAAATGTGAATACTTTCAAGACTCCCATTTATACTTCTTATTAATACCATGTTCCAAAATATCCACATTCACAAAATCAAAAGAATGTAAAAACTTTAAACAATGCTCTTTTAAACCGGAAGTAATATGTGAGCTACGTAAACTATATTTATGCTCATAAATTTTCTTTTTTAAATATCTACCTGTTTGTCCAATATAGTATTTATCATAATCCATGCAATTGTGTGTAAGAACTAGTTCTTCCAGCTATCTTAACCAATATATTAGTCAAAAATCTAACAATATTATAAGTTGGGAAACCTATAAGGAATAAATTATTTAATTAATAATTAAACCTAAAAGGAGGCCAAATTATTGTCTTGCCATATGTTAGAGGATTGCCTGAAAGAATTAAAAGAAATTTTCGGAAATATAACATTCAAATTGGTTAAGATAGTTGGAAGAACTAGTTCTTACATTAAGGATAGTTGGTGTTTTTACAATGAAATGAAAGGTATTGTTATTCCGAAAAAATACAAGATGATTTCATTGGATGTAGTATCTTTGTTTACAAATGTACCTTTAGAGTTGTTAAATGATATTATACAGGAAAAGTGGAATGAAATTAATTTGCATACAGAATTGACAATGAATGAATTTATGAAAGCAATTAATTTGGTTTTTAATAACAAAATTTTTTCAGTTGATAATAAATTTTATGAACAAAAATACGGATGTCCAATGGGGTCGCCTTTGTCACCGGTTATGGCTAATTTAGTTATGGAAAAGTTGGAAAGTATAGCCTTGCCAAATTGCTTTTTGAACCAATGATATTTAAGAGATATGTTGATGATATCTTTACAATTGTTCCGGAAGTTTTTGTGGATGAAATGGTGGATGTTTTCAATTCTGTACATGACAGAATTAAATTTACAAGGGATGTTGAAGTTAATAGTCAGTTAAGTTTTCTGGATATTAATGTCATTAGATATAGTAATAATAAGGTGAAACTTAATTGGTACAGAAAGCCTACTTGGTCAGATTTTTAGATTTTAATTCACACCACCAATTCGGAAACAAAATTGGAGCATTAAAGAGTGTCATTGACAGAGCAATAAAATTGTCACATAAAGATTTTAGACAAAATAATTTACAGATAGTAAGAGAAACTTTCATTAATAATGGTTATCCAATTCAATTTATTAATAGATTAATTGCTGAGAGATTGTTTGACATTTATAATACCGAAAATAGACATAGTGCAGGAATTGATGTTAACGGAGGCAAAATTATTGTCTTGCCATATGTTAGAGGATTGTCTAAAAGAATTAAAAGAAATTTTCGGAAATATAACATTCAAATTTTCTTTAAAAATAGTAATAATTTGAGTAGATTGTTTAATAATTGCAAAGATAAGGATGATTTATGCTTAAATCAGGAGTTGTTTACAAGATTAATTGCATGGATTGTGATAAATACTATATTGGACAAACAGGTAGATATTTAAAAAAGAAAATTTATGAGCATAAATATAGTTTACGTAGCTCACATATTACTTCCGGTTTAAAAGAGCATTGTTTAAAGTTTTTACATTCTTTTGATTTTGTGAATGTGGATATTTTGGAACATGGTATTAATAATAAGTATAAACGGGAGTCTTGAAAGTATTCACATTTCCAGCAATCGAAATAATGTGAATTTAATGTTAGAGTCTGGTAGATTGAACAGTGTTTATCATTCCTTATTAAATTGATTGGTTTTGGACAATTTGTATAGAAGGGTATTTTATATTTAATTTACTACATTTGGTGGTGGGGATGGGTATATATAGATTACAAAATAAGGTTTAGTTTAGTCCCTGATGAGGAGCCGTAGCGAGCTCGAAACGTTGGACAAGTCTTCAATTAGGTAAGGGTGTTGGGGACAGTCAGACTGCACTTTACTCACAAAGAATTTTTTCAGCTAATATTTTATTTTCAGATTAGTGTACGGGGGTGAATGTAAACAAGGACAGTCTGACTGTCATTATAATTTTAATTTAATTTTTATTTTTAATTTTTATTTTATTTTTTTTATTTATTTTTATTTTATTTTTAGATTGAATTGATTGGACTGTAAGACCAATAAAAAAATATTTATTAATTTGTATATGGGCAGTCGACATAAGTACAATTCAATTGTATCATTTGATATTTGATTTGTAGTACTCAATAACGCAATTTTTGCTTTTTGCTCCGGTATAACGACCTTGGATAATTGTAGCACCTTCCAGTACTTTTCATTTTCAAACAACCATCCTGGACTGTTCCACCAAAGCGAATTCTTTATCAGATCAGATGGGGTCTGGCCTCTTGACAAGACGTCTGCAGGATTTTCCTAACTTGCAATGTGATACCAGTCATTCTTGCTACTTAATTCTTGAATTTTAGCTACTTGATTAGCAACAAACGTTGTTTGTAGGTATGGAAATGACTTCATCAAGTGTAGCGTAACAGTCGAATCAGACCACTAACATATCTTTGAAACCGATACCCGTATCGCTTCAATTACTTTACTTCCTAATTCTGCCAATAACAATGCTGCACACAGCTCTAACCTTGGGAGGCTAGTTGTTTTAACTGGAGCAACGCGTGATCTGTACACTCGTGTTAGAAGTATTGATTGAGCGCAGATATACACATGCTTTGTACGCACTTTCGCTCGCGTCGCAAAATACGTGTAGTTGAAATTCTTAAGTAATGGTTAAACTTATTTGGCGTTGTAACGTTCAGCTATTTATCTTTGGTATTTTAGACTTAAATTCGCTCCATTTATGATGTAGGTATTGAGGCACCGACTCATCCCAATCTAGTTTTGCCTTCCACAGATCATGCATTATAAGTTTGGCCGTGACTATTACGGGGCCTAATAAACCGAGCGGATCAAACAACTGTGCGATTTGTGATAAAATTGACCTCATCGTAACGCATTTTTCTCGTGACCAATCATTAACACGTTAGCTTATGGTATCAACCTTTGAATCCCAATACACTCCCAATAATTTTCGAGAGTTATCATTTAGAGAAATATTTTATGCACTCTTGCTTACAGTATCATCGCATAATCCGGACTTGATTGATACCCACTTATGTAATTCGAAGCAGCCCGAATACAAAAGTTTAGTTAGTTTGGAATTGTTTAGTTAGTTTGAAATTGTTAGTTCGAAAATAGAGCTTCAATGGAATGTGCTTCTAATAAGCAATCATAAACATAAAAATCATTCTTCAAAACTTGAGCGGCTAGAGAAAATTGAGGGCCCTCATCGATCGCTAGTTGTTGTAGTGTTTTCGCAGCTATATATGGTGCACATGCGGTACCTTGAGTTACGGTCTGTAAACTATATACCTTTATCTCTTCTTGTTTATCTTCACGCCAAAGTATTTTCTGAAATTTAACATGTTCGCTGCTAACCCGAATTTGCCGGAACATTTTCTGCAGATCCACCGAAAATACGATATTATATAATCGAAAACGTATTATACAATGGCTCAACTCATCTTGAATAGTACCATTTGAAACACATCATTTAGGGAAATTCTTGTCGCGCTTTTTGCTGACGCATCGAAGACAACCCACAACCTTGTCGTTACATTTTGCTCCTTGACAACTGCATGATGAGGTATATAGTAACACTCCTGCAGTGCATTTTGTAAAAATTTTTTGTAAAATAAAACACAATCTGAATATAACAAGGTACCAACTTCTACTAGTACTCGGTGCAGCTCGATCTGCAATATAACGTGTCTCCAATAATTCTGATTCTGTTTTCCTTTCGTCTTTACAAAGATACTTTGCATTTACATTTATTGCTATAAACTACTATTTATTTTGATACAACGTTGGTATTGGGTGACGCTAAGCGATGCGATATCGGATTGGACAGCAGCGGAGTGGGAGGTCGTTAATCCAGAAAGAACAATAGCGCGCGACGCATAAGGTATGTGTCGACTCCGGCGTAATGCGCCGTAATTACGGGAAATTCCGAAAGGACAGAGGTGGTGGCGAACCATCTTGCTGGTACACGTACGCTCAAGATTATTATAACATCAACTTACTATATTTCTATAATTCTAAGCGAGAGCACTGATCAATATATATATATATATATATATATATATATATATATATATATATATATATATTATACAATCATTAATAAAATTATACTATAGTTTCTCACAAATCAAAGATGCCTTGGTAGAAAGTTTAGACAGATTTTCGTGACACATATTTTGCAGTATAGTTGTTTACCAAAATGATAAAGAAACGTTATGATTTTACTTTTAACGAAATAATTTTGAAGGTCCCAAAAATCTTATATTAATATAGAACTTACCATAACATAAAATTATATGAAAATATCAGTATATATGTAAGTAGCTAAGGATTTGAATGAGGAATCGTACCAAATTTAAATAATTTCTAATAATTTTATAGAAAAGACAAATAATATTTATTATGAAGTTAACACAGGCGGCAGTAAAAAAAAAATGTCCTTAACTATGATATATTATAGAATAAGAAGTTAACACTAAATAATATAAATATATGTATATATATATATATATATATATATATATATATATATATATATATATATATATACGAGGTCAAACAATCGTCTACATTTCCTCCAATAGTCCCCTCCCACATCTTTTTCCAACACTTATTCCAATAAGTTTTCCAGTGTTCATAACAATTCTAGAACACTTATTGTGGGACCTCTCCGAGTTCTCTCATCACAGATTCTTGTGAATGAATACCAACCTTTGACGAATTTTTTCAAATGGGGAATAGGAAAAAGTTGCAGGATGATATGTCCGGTAAATAGGCCGGTTGTGGAAACATTGCGATGCCTTTAGAACGCCAAAAACTGAGGACACTGAACGTACTGTGACAGGGAGCATTGTCGTGATGCAGAATCCAAGTCTTCGCGATCTCTGGACGTACTTCGAGCACCCTTTTTCGTAATTTTTCGAGCACATTGCGGTAGAATCCTTGATTTACGATTTCTCCAGCTGGTACAAACTTTTTGTGAACCATCACTTTGCTGTCGAAGAAGCAAATCTACATGGTTTTTAGTCTTTGGGCATGCTCATTCTCGCTTTCTTTGTCCTTGGCGCTCCAGGGGATAGCGACTGTTGCTTTTGTCGATTAGTTTTGGGGTCATATTGAAAGAATCATCTATCATCACCTGTAATAACGAGACCGAGAAGAGTAGGATCACTTTCAACCTGATAGAGGGAATCTTGAGCGATGTTTTTTCGGTGGGCTTTTTGGTCATCTGAAAGGTTCTTCGGTACCATCTGCGCACACAGCTTTTTCATGGCGAAATCTTCGGTTAAAATGTTTCTAACTGTTTCCTGGTTAATATTAAACTCATCAGCCAATATTCGAATGGTTAGTCGCCAGTCTTGACGAACAAGGGTGCTGGCACGTTGCGCATTCGAGTCGGTTCGCAATTGAATTGGCCTTTCGCTCCGCGCCTCGTCTTGGACGCTCTCACGGCCTTTTTTAAAATCGGCATGCCGCAGTACCTGACTACAACTCGGGGTATCACTATCGTACACTTTAAGCATTTTTTCGTAAGCTTCTGTCGTGGTTTCGCCGAGTTCTGTAGAAAATTTTATCGCGCACTGTTGTTCTAAACTGCTCTGTTTCATTTTTGTGACATGCACTACTCGCGCATTGTTACCAAACACTAAATAGCTGGCGAAGAAATGATCGTACAAGGGTCTTCAAGGTCTCAATTGAGAGATTAGGGATATACTATTACGGTAGTGGAATTACAGCGTCGCAATGTTACCACAGGCCGAGAAATCAAATCGGTTGCATTACTTAATTGTTTGACCTCGTGTATATATATATGTATATAAATATTTATATATATATATATATATATATATGTATATATATATACAGTAGCAGTAGTAATTTCTACATATAGAAATAAACTAAAATTATTATTACTTAACTGCACATTGAGACCTCTCCTAAACACAATCAACTTAACGCGTACAATTAACCTCCTCAGTGATGCAGTGATGAGGTCCTCAGGATCAGACATCAACCTTAGTATGGCCATCCATAAGTATTTGCTTAAGATCATTTCAATTGTAAAATAAATTAAAAAGTATCGAAAATTTCTATTGATAAATTATAATTCAAATATTGTAGAAGATCTGAATAAAATTTGAGATTGATCGACTAAATGGGTTTCTAATGCAGCTTATGGAATATTACATTATACTTAAATATCGTTGTAACAATGATCGTTCGTCTAACAGTGCTTTCTAGTTAAATATATTGCTCCATTAATCGATATAGAATCACCATGTTTCTGAAAATTTGATCGACACGAGTTCGAATATTAAATTCAAATGATATAGATATATATATATATATATATATATATATATATATATATATATATATATATGAATATCGAGATGATTCATTTATATCTATGCGAATGGTGTCTACGTTACTTGCATGAATTTTAAACGGGCGTAACGAGCAGACCAGACACGTAAAATGCAGTCTGCTTTGAACGGACGCAATTCATCGTAACAGCATCTCTGCAAGTGATTTGTCGTCGTGCACAAGGTAGGAGCTGGTACGAGGGCTTTACTCGTGTTTGAAATGTCAGGGCGCTTTGTTCGTTCTCGGCCAAAATACGGCGATAGGTTAAGTCACCGTCAATATAAAGAGGTCAGCCGCACTTGTGAATAAATCGTGTTATAAATGTGATTTGGAATGTTAATCCCGAGACTGTAAGTAAGCGTCCATTGTATAATGCTACTGCAATCGTTGTTTTGTAGTTAATTTTATATTAATTTTTTATTAACTTATGATTCATCTGCACCCAATATATATATATATATATATATATATATACATCACACACACGCACGCACGCGCGCACACACACACACACACACACACACACACACACACACACACACACACACACACAGAGAGAGAGAAAGAGAGAGAGAGAGAGATAGAGAGAGAGAGATAGAGAGAGAGAGAGAGAGAGAGAGAGAGTAAAAATGTCCCTCTATTTCTATCTGTAACTATTGTAGGCTGCTATAAACGTTTATGACACCTTCGCTATTCTTACGAGCTCTTTTTCTACCTCCTCTATAAGACTGCAACTGCAAGTCTCTATACTGTCTGTTGTGCGTAGTTACTCGTATCGAGAAGTCGTGCTTTCCATTTCATGTTTTGAATAAAATATATTAAATTCAATCTTAAGATTTCTTGATTTTGAACCTAATTTCCAATATTCTCTTTACTTTGAAAGAGTTTGTTAAAGTGTAATTGAGTAAAAACTCAACTTTCCGTTAAATTTGATTGTTAGGGATCTTCTTCGTTTTCTGTCAGGTAGCATTGTAATTTCATTACTCGTACATTCCGATTGCATTGACCTGCTAAATCTTGTATTTATAAGAGAATTAATTCTTTGTAATTCTCGCCCAACTTTAGTTCATTTTTGAACCTCATATAAGATAAGTTTCACCAATTTTGCACTTTTGCAATAAAGTATTTTCAAATATAAACCCAACTTTTTAATAAATTTATTATACCTATATCAACAGAGTTTCTATACTTACAATAAATTTACTTTTATATGTTTAGCGGTCGATATTATTTCGTTATTATTTATAAATGTATTTTTTCCTTATACCACGTTATCAAACCTATTTTACCATATATACAAATATATAGTATACGAATTAACGAAAAATCGACGTTATACTTAATATGATAAAATACATATTAATTTTAGCTCATTCATAATATACTAATTGCAACAGTAATGAAAAATTATGTAGTCGTATTTACTTGAAATGCCGTGAAAAGTTTGAAAATTACGAGCCTAATGGAAACATTCAGCAAAAGTCAGAACTGGAACGTTCCAATTGTGAAGTTAGTCTTATCAAAATGCTATAAAATATGTCAGCAACAAAATTTAAAGATAATGTTTTAATAATGACTCGAAAGGTTAATTAAACTTTGTAATTACAATATTCGACGAAGCTATCTTCCGGAAGACGGAAGAAAGGCATAAAGCTTATGAGAAACGTGCCAACACTTAGTTTTATCAACTAATTAGGACTCGAATTATAAAGTTGTTTTTATGCCGACCTCTGTGAAAATAAAAGCTTTCTGGCTTAATGGATGCTCTTACTTTGAACAACATGCACGCTTAGCCGAAGCGAAAGTAGAGCCAAAGGAGGGAGGTATATATTGCGAATTCGTGCCTCGTATTATTTCGCGTATTAAACGATGCGCGCACGCGAAGTTCTCGTTCGATTACCTTTGAGGCCCGCGTAATTTTCAGTCTTTTTGCTTCTATTTTCTTCGACGCAATAATCCGAAGAAGTAGAACCGTTTCGACTATAGTCCAGATGAAAGGAAACTGACCGATGGGCCGAGTGAGCATTATCCTTTTTTCCATAAATGTTCGAGGAATGCTTGTTAATTAAAAGTACTTTAATAATCTATCCCGAACTGGTCAACGATTGGGCGCTAAAATTTCGTCATCGATTCTTGTGGGCCTTGCTCTCTTGCTTCTAAATAACAAGAAATATATCTGTCCTACAGTGTAATTAGTCAAATACGAGATGAGATACATATAATTTTACTCGAGAAATATTGGCATAAACTTTTCATAAAATAACACCTAGATGAAAATATCAACAGTAAATCTCTAAGTTACAACCACAATTATTGGGCCGGTATCTTGAGGAAATCGATCAAAATTCGATGCAATTGACTCTTCCGGTTGAAAAAAGGAACGAATAGTAGCATATCTCAAGAAAATACACGTCATTGGCGTATACAAGTCTATCTCAAGATATTCGGAGCAATAAAAAGTAGACAGCACAGGGAGTAGATGCGTAAAAGAGGGAACTGCGTGATAAGAAAATGCACGCATATACGTACATTTACGGGACAATTAAAGTGCAAATGAACGAGACCGAATGGGTGGTTGGTGGATAAATGGAAACAAGTGAGAAAAGCTCCCTCAAGTATCAGAAAATTACAAAGGAATGATTGAACGATGAGAGTTAAAGCGGGAAGAGTAGAAAGAAAGGGCGAGGGAAAGAGAAAGAAAGAGACCTGATCGGTCCCCATTGCGCTTCCTTCTCAGCTACGGCGCATCCCTGACCCTTCGCGTCTTCTCTCTATATATAAACCACTATTTGTAAGGTTCGAGGTAATTATCCGCGAAATGCATTGTATATATATTTTTTACAATTTTTCACTGCTCAAGTGTAAATAGCACATAGAGTTTGCGTAAGTATAACATAGAATAGAAAATAGACTTGTAACCGTTATTTTGAGAGTAACCGGAGTGCTTATCAGAATTTTGATGGAATAAAAAAATGCATTCATTAAATAATAATTTTATTTACTAGTAATGGTATTTTCTCGATTTTTCGAATCATCTTTCCGCACCACTCTTTAAGTTGACCACATAAGCAATTATAATTTGCTTTATCGATATATTCTATCAAGTGTAATAATCATAAAGAAAATCTGGTGAAGAATTATTTACCGCACGCTGCACTATATTCGAGTCTGAAAATTGCCTCAGTACGAGTAATCTGATTAAATCCTTAACGTACTCATCGGTAAACCAAGACCACGCATAATAGAGCCACGTCCAAAAGTGAGAGTCGTGTAAACATTAAATTGAGCAATAGCAATGGATTACTATATCGCTCAACATTCCTTTGGCCTAAATAATAAACGAGCGACTCCAATAGCCTGATAAGACCCTCGTTTTATACAGCACTTCAACCATACAATATACTCCAATGAATAAGGATCTTTTCGGTTTTCTCGGGGATTCACTTATAATGTATTAGATGCGTCGCAACTATAAGTTCACGTTGTTTTTACGATCAAATCATGTTTTCATGACTTTTCTTGTACCGTGACCGTTTCAACTCAAGTATCATCGAAGATTTTTGTCGTTCGTTCACGCGAATCCTTTAAAACATCGAAATCACGGACTTTGAAACGCGAAAACTAATCACAAAACGTCGTTTTTCCTTAGCGTGATATTTTCTTAAATTTATTTGCGCTTTTAATATGTTTTATTCGACACTTACTTCGAATAAGAGAAGAAAAATAATGCTCAATGCAAATGATAAGTATTTAACATTTATTTCGGTTCTTTACCTGACAGATGGGTATTTTTACTTAACATTCCGAAAATCGTAAAACGAACATGATCGATTTGTCGATTATTTTTTGATGCTGATTAAAAAGATCGTAGTGACGTTTGATAGAAATTATTTTTCATGTCAAAAACTATAAATACATAGTCTTTCGAATATATATTGGGAAATAGAAAATTTTACACACAAAATTTCGAAAATCGTTGTGCGTCTGATTAAAATATATATTTTTTATTCTATTCAATACTTCTCTGCAAGCAGAATTCCTCGAGAAAAATGTATACGAAGAAACCTGTATTGAACAATGCGGAAAACTTTTCAGGGGACCTTGAGATGGAATTATTGAACTTTTATCTAGAAATTTTGTTTGCACAGAAAACTGTATAGAATAAAAAATATGTACTTTAATAAGCTCTATGGTCTTGGGTTCAAATTTTTTGTAACATTTTTTATTTTCTAAGATAAATTCAGAAAACCATAATCTTTATGGAGGTTTCATGGATTTAAGAATAAATATTCAATTTCCATCTAAGGCTGTTACGATATTCGTAATTAGCTGGCCAAAAATCATATTTATTGAGAAAAATAAGCCGGGGAACTATCTCAGGACTAACTAAATACAGCTACACCACTGACAATGTTTCAGGGGCCCCTGAGACAGGATTCTTGATTTTTTTCTGCAGAAATATTATCATGAGTAAAATTATCTATAATACTTTGTGTAATATATTTTTATTAAAAGAGTATTTTTTAAATAAACAGTATTTAACCATTCGATAAGTCGGTTATCTTACTATCTCGGGCGAAGCTGAAATGGGAATGCTAGTACTATATAATTATATTCGTATTTTATTATTTAAAAAATTCATTTTATTAATTTCATGATTTTCTCTAATATTCGTGTAAGAATAACTTGCTATTATATTTTATAGATTAATATTATCTAATGCTATCGAAGTCTGGAAATTTTTTTTTTAAAATAATGTAATAGATTTTCTTTTCATTTATTTACATTAAATTTTATTGTATTTATTTTAATCAGTGAAATTGTATAAAAATAAATAAAAATAAATATTTATTAATTTATCTATCTTTTATTACTTTCCCCGTAATTAATTAAACTTGTGCTGGAATCTAATGAGTCTTGCATAATCAAGATGGTAAATGGTATACGCAAAGAAGTTTATACATTATTAGAGTCATTAAAACAATCTTAACTGGCAGTTAACGGGTGTAGGCGTTTGCATTCAAAAATTTACCTTAAGTTTGTATCCTTAATTATTTTGTACTTTTGAAATGTTTGAAGGATGGTAATTTGAAATTTCGAAATGCTCGTTCAAGAAATATAGGGATAAAGAGGGAGATAGAGAGAGCGAGAGAGGGAGAAAGAGAGAGAGAGAGAGAGAGAGAGAGAGAGAGAGAGAGAGAGAGAGAGCATACGAGCAAGAAAGGAAATCCTGATTGCTGGTTTATGTAAATTTTCGTGGTTTACCGTCATGCAATTTAAAACCGTGTTTTTGTATGCTTAATAGCATCTTCTTCTCTAATCTTAAGAAACCACAGGTTTCAAATATAAAAAAATTGATGGTTCCAATGTATTTTCAAGTTTACCGTTCACTTAATTCTCCCAACAACAACAACAACAACAACAATAACAACAACAACAACGATGATAATAATAATAATAATAATAATAATAATAATAATAATAATAAGAAGAAGAAGAAGAAGAAAAAGAATAAGTGTAAAAGCAATTGAAAAATTGATTGAAAATAAGTAATTTGATTTGTAGAGCTCGTCAATATTTCACTTGATTGCATAAAATTTCCATTTAAGGTAATATTTATTTGCAATGAAATAAGTCTACATAGGTGAAGAAACCAGTATCGCTATCAACGATATATTTGAATCTTGTAGAAAAGACGCTCTGCCAAGATAAATGAAATGGCCGAACGCTGTCTATCTCATTACAAAGCCAATTTCCCACTCTTACTTTTAATTTCTTGAGACAGATAGATAGTTTGATGCATATTTATTTGTAATCAGGTGGTACAAAAATGCAATAATATTTTACAAAACAATAAGCAATATCGGCAAACTATAACTCTAAATTTGATTTAATATTGTTTAAAATTATCAAAATCTGCAAAGAAGGAATATGGAACGGAATTTCAAGATAGACATAAATATTTTATAATTCTTTATTCGAAAAATACATGTACTCTTGCGAAGCCTAGCAGAAATGTCAGATCAGAAAGAAGAATTAAGGAGCTTTACCAAATGGTTTTGCTTATTTCAAGAGAACAAGAGAGACAGAGTGAGAGAGAAAGAGATAGAGGACCCTGTCTCCTCTTCCTCGGGACGTCGTTTTAATTTTGCTTCCATGGCTAGTGGTCCCTTCTCACATTGCGATTATCAATAAATTCCCTAGCGATATTTTCAACAAATCGGCCGCTTGGTACGTCTACGAAAAATCTCTCTGGTGCCTCTCTCTCTCTCTCTCTCTCTCTCTCCCTCGCTCTTGCTCGTGACAGCCAGCAATATCGCGGTGGCGGTTCCCCGAACCACGCGGTCGCTGACGCGCATAGAGATATAATGCCTCGCGGGATCCAGTGCGGTCCCGATGGCGACGAGTGTTACGGCAACAATAGCGACAAGGAAGAAAAAGAGGGGTGTGGGCGACGGGGGAGGGGGAGGAAGACAGCGGCTCGCGTCTTCAATGGGGTTCCGCGGCTTGGCGTGGCGTCCGAGTCCCGGAGCTCAGGAACCGATTGTACGCGATCTTAATTAGAATTTATGAATAGGAAATCGCGA
Organism: Sycobia sp. Sy_11; assembly: GCA_018907035.1. Classification (NCBI taxonomy): domain Eukaryota; kingdom Metazoa; phylum Arthropoda; class Insecta; order Hymenoptera; family Epichrysomallidae; genus Sycobia; species Sycobia sp. Sy_11. The sequence continues at coordinate 1,295,554 of JACCIC010000076.1, forward strand.
CGCTTAGCTCGCGAGTTCTCGAGAGCAAAATATAACTTTAGCGTTTACCCACGGCACAGGGACGAGCGGGCAAGGAAGCAAGAAGCGCTCCTATTCGAGCTTACGTCCGACGCAGATGCAATTAGTTAAATGATGGATCGCGGAGTGAAACGAGGCGAAGTCGCGTGACTGTAGCTGTTTTGCCTTATATATATATATATATATATATATATATATATATATATATATATATATATGTAAATTGTATAGATCAGTCGTTAACGAGAAAGAGATGGGTTATCTGTACGAGTAGTGCATTTTTAGACTCTGTTGCTTAATCGTTTATATATATAATTCGAAGAAATATTGACTAACTGTTGGCTACATGTATACCTTGATTCGACAAACGAACTTTCGTTTCAGGAAATATAAATTTAATTATAACATATATGCATACATGCGCGCGTGCGTGCTTCTTTAGTATTTCATATATAGGGTTGAACATTATAATTTCCATTAATTACACCAACCTAACAATATGTATCCAAGCCGAGTGATTGGAGGCATTACGATATATTGAAAAACTGAAAATGTCTATTTCAGTATATACAACTTGAAAACAAATTATGCTTTGAATATGACACTGCTGCATTTCCACATATATATGAGTATTTTCAGCAGACTTCTAACATTCGACACCAAAAATTCTTTTTTGTTTTTACAGGAACGCTCTTGAAAATTTTTATTATTGTTTCAAATCTTTCAAATTTACTTTTTTTGAATGAAGACATACAATATTATTTTATCAGTGTAAATAATCTAGTTTCTTTTACTATTTGTATTTTTCATTATGTTATATTACTTTTGAAGGCAAGCATTTTCAATATTTTTTTTTAAAAAAGTTTTTTAAAGCATTTCTTAAATCATTCTTTTTAATTATTACAAAGAAAAAATATCGATCCATCTAACTACATGAATCACGATAAAATAACGTATTTTATATTTTTGTACAAACGTAATTTCATTGCGACAACTAAAAACATTTTATGATGTTTTCGTATGTTTACCTCAAATGGATTTTTTTTGTGTTTCAGTGCTTTATAGTTTTTTTCCCTTAAATGTTAAAAATATCCTGGAATTGTTTACGTATAGAACATTACCAATACCGAAGATCGAATTTACAACGAACGACTTCAAACAGCCATTAACTACTTGACCCAATAGGAATTTTGTTTTTTTAATCGTTCAAAATATGCCGATTTAATGTAATACAATGATTTCTATACGTTTTCTTTTATTTACTTTGTGATATAATATTTTATAATTTTTTAATTTCGTTTCAATTGTCTTGGCATGAAAAACCATCATTCATTAGATTATACCTTTGTTCATTCGAAGGTTTATATACTGTTTTAAGTAACGGCTGCCCAATTTTCAAAATTAATACCGAAACTTTATTGCCAGCACCAAGACAATATATTAATTGAGAAGATTTTGCGAAATCTTGTCTTGCCTTGGTATTACTGAAGCACTACTCAAATAGGTATATATTGGGAAAGATTTTCAAGCACTGACAAATGCTTTCTTATTGCTATATCTTTAGGACAATAATTTCTACATTTGTCGGAATTTCATAAACACGGAACAACATCGCGACTGCCGCCTATGAATCCTTTCCGTGAATAATTCATAAATGAATTATCATAGACGATCCTCGCGCTCAGCTCTGGTCCGAAAGAATTCCTATTGACGAATATCGGCAAATATAGTCTCAGGGAGGGGGTATTATTTTACGCGCCCGGTGGAGGAGGGTATAGGGAGAGTGGTAATAAAACTATTTCAAGACTGACTCCCTGCCTCGTTTACATACGTACTCCATAAATTTTGCTCCGTAAAGCACCCGTATCATTTATGCTACCTATGCAACTATTTTTCATTGTATAGTATTTATATAGAAAATTTCATATAACTATTGATACATCAATATTTGAAAGGCATAATTTCTTAGGTATCGGTATATCGAGTTTTGTTAAACAATATCGTTATTTTATCACTGGCATTCATGAAGATTTATTTTTTCTTTAATTAGCTGCTGCTAGAGATCGCTCGAATTAAAGTATTTAAATGAACGTTAAAGTCGAAATAGTCTCGATTATTTTATGTGACATTTTGCAGGTTTTCTATTTTAAAAACAAAGATTTTATGACAATGAAAGAACTTCCAGCAAGTGAATTCAATAGAAAGAATAAAGCATATTTTAATGAACTGAAGGAAATCGCAGAATTTTGAAACCATTTTTTAAAGATTCTGAAAATGAAATAAATATTATGTTAGATTATTTTAGCCTTCTATAAATAATAAAGCAAAAAATACTTGAAACTAAATATTGTAGAGTATCGTAAAAGGATGTAAACATATGTGTCCACTGGGTCTTATTACGATCTGCGTCTTTGCTGCCCTGCGCGGCAAATGCTTTATGAGTTTATTGCCTAGATGCCTGATGTATTTTTATAGGTTTAAGTTTCTCACAAAGGCTTGCAGAGTTTTCAATTTCGAGTACTGCAGTTAGTTTTGCGTTGTTCTTTCGTTTGAACAGACGTCTTTTCCTTCCTTGTTTCAAATAAAGTTCATGTTAAAAGATTATTTCGTGTATCTTTATTTTAACATTCCACCTACTATATTTAATAAAAATTCCATATATTAATTGATAATATTCATTAGAAATGGCTTCTACGTGGTTTCCAATTCAATTTTCGCTAAAATTCCTTCTATGGTCCCGTTTCAAGCATTATAAATACAATAGTTATTAGGGATATGCATAAAATTGTAAGTCGAAGCCTATTTTCAGATTTAGATATTTGAAGATCACAGCACAAACTTTGTTATGTTATGGTCCTTTCTTATCTATTTTTGATAGCAAAAAAAAATAAAAAATAAAAATAAAGTACAAAAATATAATTATTGTAATATACTACTGCTGGGAGGTTTAAAAACAATAACAAGTTAAAAACTTGTGTTGAACTAATTGAATTTTAATATATATAATGAAAGGAAAATATAAATAGCAATCACCTTAGCGTACAGACGGGATACGAATAGTGCCTTCTGCGCTCAAACAGCGCCCTTTATAGACTTTCTTCTTATCGCGGGTCAAATTTCGGGCGATAAGCCCCATTCGTCGATCGCAGCCTAAACACTTCGCGCAGCCGGACGGTCGGAGAACCCGAGGTGGTAATCTGCCACCGTCCAAACCTCTTTCGTAAAATCTCAAGATTTTCCTCCGACTAATATTTGATTACCTTAGTTGTAAATCATATAGAAGTCAGTTTTCAGAAAAATCTTCGGTTTTACCCGTCATGGTACGGATCAAGCGTATACCTTAGTTGTATACAGTTTGTGACCTTTAACGAAGGTTTGCTCGTGATCCCGACTTCAATAATTAATTAATTTCATTTGAAATCCAATTAAATTAATTCATTGAGTCCAATTCAAAAATTCAAATTATATCTTATAAAATAAGATTTCAAATCGCCAACCGATGATTTCGTTAAGCATTATTCAATATCTCGTATGAACTTACATATCATTTATAAACAGTTTTTATAATTCGTGCGGCGCCGTTTTGTCCGCGGAGATCGCATAACATTTCTTACTCATATATTCTCCCGCGAATATAATATTATATCAATCTTTTATTTACATTATTTCCAATCTTAAAACTAAACATTTCTCGTAATATAATTTATAATTATCTTTAGTTACAAAAGAAATACTAAACCTATGTATATATATAATGGCAACGCGATACTATAAAAATTTCTTAAAAACTATTACGCATTATTTTAATATGTATCAGATTAAATAATTCCAAAAATCAAAATCATAAATTAATTTTAGCTTTATACTTCTACTATCTTAAACTATAAACATATAACATAAACTATAACATGACTATCGACTATAAAGAAAATATCTTATTTTAAATTTGAATTCAAACAATATTCAAACATTTTACGTGGAACTAATTATAATAATAGCTAGAATAGAATCGAATAATAAACTTTATTCTAGAAATTATAAACGCTAAAGACTTAATACTAATTTTTACATCTAGTTTCGGTTCTGTTTGTAACAATAATTCTGGACAAATGAAATATAAACCTATATCTTCTTCCTAGATGAGTTCAACAGCATAAAATTGATCGACTATAGGCTAGTCTCATCTCAAAATTAATTAAAAAAGGTTGAGCTGGACATTGAAATTTGTTCAAACATAAATTCTAGTTTTTGTATGAGAAAATAGATGAAAGTGAAATCCAAAAGCATATTTCATTTAAGACCTATAATTTTCGAAGAACATAGAATATTGCCAAAAAGATTTTACAAATCACACGATTCCTATAAGCTTTGGATAGGACTTACCAACCAAAAAAGGTTATCGATTTTTTTTTGATACAGAAAAATACTGCAAATAAATCGAACCAAACAAACCGATGTTTCATAATTATACAAAATACGCCAATACTTTTAATTACATTCGACATTTTGCTCAGAAATTTATATTTATGCATATAGTAGCCACTGCCAATATATATATATACGCACGCAAATAGGAGCGAGTTTTTAGCTCCCCTCTCTTTATATATGTATGTACATATACGCGTACCCGCTTACCATCTATATCTACCACTATCGTCCATTGCCTGCGTGCACTCCCGTTGCGGTCGCGCGCGGCTGATTAATCTTGCGGCGCGGGCGTGGCGACCGCCTCATGCCGCACATCTCCCTCAGTGCTCTCTCTCTCTCTCTCTCTGTCTCCCTTCTCCTAATTCCATTTACTTTGCTCGCTCGCTATTTTCGCAACTGCGGGCCGCGGTGGCGGCGGCGGCGACCTCTTTACCAATGGCCGAGCTCTAATTTGCCTCGCCGAGCGAATTAAATCGCAATTTATCCTCGGATAATATTAAACATTACGCCGTGCCGTGCCACTCGAATTTGTTACATGTGCATGTGCGCAATATATATATATATATATATATATATATATATATATATATATACAGGGTGTCCCAAATATAATTGTTCTGACTAGCGGATTGGTAATAAGGAGGCAAAGATACATGTATAAAGGTTGTACGCATTTAAAAAAATTGCAAATAGATTATTGTAGAATCGCCACGCGTCAATATCTTCAATAGGCAATGATCAGACGTTAACTCAACTTGCGATCAAGGTTCAAGAAGAGTAAAAAAGCGGCTGAATTGCGACTGTAATCTGATGAATAATGGGAAGGCTCGGACGACCCCGGCAAAGACTAGTTATTAGTAATAAATACATAGAGTTTCCGCCGAACGAAATTTTTAACGCATAATAATCTTATACATTTTGTAATCATGTCTATCCATTAGTCGTACATTTACGAGTTGGCTGCTGAAGTTGACTCTGAATAATCAATGAAAGGTTTTTCAGTCTCGGTCGAAAGGCGTCTCCCATTATTCTTCAGATGGTATCTCAGGTCTTCCGTCTATCTTCTCAATTTCTATACGTTTCGATCGAGAGTTGAATTAGCATTGGCTTTTTGGTTTATGAACATTGGAGCGTATCACAAAATCTATTTGCAACTTTCCAAAACGCACACAAACGGCATCTCCTGCTTATTATCGATCCCATAGTGGGAGCAATCATATTTGGGACGCCCTGTATACAATACATACATAGATACACACATACGTAAGTAAGATAATGCGCGGACAAGAGGCAGACGGACTGAGATAAATATAAAAGGAGAAAGCCTTTTATTGATTTGATGTCGCGCGTGCCAAAGCCCCTCTGCTTTTTCCTTGTAACAATGCCCCGCAATGGACCCTGTGAGGAAAGGGATAAGAATGATCGTAGAGAGCTGATTGTATTATGTAGAACAAAAAAATGGCCAAAATATTCGACTCGTCATGCGGAAGCTCCACCGTATGGAACTATCGCGGTATATGAACCCGATTCAGGAAGAAAAAACGAGCTGTCGACTAATTTACATATGTATAATATATATATATATATATATATATATATATATATATATATATATATATATATATGAGAAAAAAACCAAAAAATGAACCAGTGTAAAAAAGAAGCTCGTATACATGCTTATCTTCGTGAGGTGCCTCCCCTTGCAAAAGTTTCGATCCTGTGTTTTTTTGCGTTTAATACGACCCTTTGTAGTGCGGGCAAAAAATAGACTAGAAAGGGGTTATCGGAGGGAGGGGTTAGACAACGTAAGAATAGAAAAAACAAGAAATAGTACAAAGTTGGATTGTAGAATAACACTGTTTTTTTTCTGCTTTTGTATGACTGTATTGACTGTAGCTATAGGGATAAATGGAGAAAGAGAGAGAGGGAGAGATGTATACGTATGCACGTGGACACGTGCACCATCGCGGAAAACAGAGAAAGAGTGGACAACTAGACATACAATGACTATACCGTAAATAGAAACAGCTTACGCGTGCAGCTTTATAGTTATTTAGTCACATTTGTCGAGACGATTCTGCTAAGGGGAGGAAAGTTAAAAAAATGTGGAATGCATATATATGCGCACGATATGTTATAGGACGCACGCGTCGAAAGTGGGCGCCGCGATGCTTCAGGCATATATATATATATATATATATATATATATATATATATATATATATATATATATGTGTGTGTGTGTGTGTGTGTGTGACGAAAATAAGGATCTCATTTTGTGCGAGCGAATCTCGAATGATATAAAGAAGAAATACCGTTGTTGTGCCGCAGCTCTGTCGGATGGCATGGAAGAAAACTGGAGCCAGAGAGAGGAGGAAGCCGAGCTATACGCGGAGATTCGTAATTTCGTAAGATGCTTTACATATCTATTATTATCTAATATTATGGACAAATATATTCGACTATTTTGCCCCCCCCCCCAAGCCACCTAATCCCGGCATCGTCCAACTATGAGCCTCCTTCTTCAGACTATTCGCAGAAAATTCAATGTATATATTAGACATTTTTGAATTTGATTGCTATAGAATTTAGATTTTGAGTTTGATTGCTGATAGAAAAATATTATTGACTTATATATTTTACTATACATATACAACAACTACTTAAAATTCTTTATTTTTTATCTAGTATTTATTAAATCTTGTACTTTTTGAAGAATCTATTTACAGAACTATTTTATCTGTTTATCACGCCAAGGCGAACACGTGTAAGAACATGAAAAGAGCATCAATGTTTCGTATATCCGAGATTAAATGACGTTTTAAAGCGACTCGGTTCACGGCCCGTGTTTCTGTCTCTAACCGTATAGCCAAACAAACCTTTGCTATTCGACGTTTTTACCGTAAGGGAGAGTCGTTTCAGATACACATTGGCAAAATGCTTACTCAGTCTCTTTGATTTGCCTGCATTTTTCTGACTGTATTTCTTGCCTCTGTGATATGTCTCCATTCTTTATGTGGTTTCATAAAATATGCAACCAGATAAAAGCTGTTGTTCATTTATACTTACGTAAACCCCGTAGCACTGTCGAAACTGAATAAATTGGATTTGCTCTCTCTCTCTCTCTCTCTCTCTCTCTCTCTCTCTCTCTCTCTCTCTCCCCCTCTCTCCCTCTCCGTCAGTCTATATGTCTAGAATTTATCTATCATTGTATACAGATATTGCTTGCTTCAGTAGGTATTTCTTTTCTAATGGATTTTATAATATTTTTTGAAATTCTATTAATGTTATTATTAATTTCTTGTATTTTATTTAATTATATATTTTTTACGTTTATAGTATCGTTCTACATGATAAATTTAGTATCGGAAAACTTGAACCATTTACCTGAAGAAATAAATCTAAATTTGAATCTGTCTATGATTATCTTTCTATCTCTTAGTTTTCTACTTATCGCTACACTTATTGCATCTGAGGTATGGAAACATTTTTATAGCAGGTAAACTTTAAGAAAGGGATTGGGAGAACTATCGTCCGAAGAACAAGGGCACGATTGAAAATCTGTTGATCGCGCCGGGTCTCGCCATCCTCGCAAAAAAAACGATCACCGGTTTGCCTGTGCTATTAGAAAGTCGCCCGCATGCTACTATAAACCCGCCTCTTTCTCTCTCCGGCTCATGAACCGCAGAAAAGATAGCCACGAAAAAAATTAACCTCTTGGGAGTTGCGCAAGCCGACAGCGAAGGATAGACGGTATATGAAGAAAAGGAAGAAGGAGTGACGTTGGAAAAGGAACTCGCGTATACTCTCGGATGTGCGTCTATTTAATGCGAGTGTGCCTCGGAGATACGAAGCCCGAGAGTCTCTCTCCTTCGGGACCTCCCTCGTGTGTTATAGAGTCCTCTCAACGACTCGACTAGCAGCCGCTGCATGGCACTGAGAGTTTCGCGGTAACTGTGCTCGCGGGCGCGAACACATATACACACACATACGAATAGACATGTACTATTACTATATGAGAGAGAGAGAGAGAGAGAGAGGGGGGGGGAGGGTGAGAGAGAGAGAAGAGGAGGACTCGACAATGCCGCGAGCCGCGATGCCGAGTGGTCCTCGACCAGAGGCCTCTAATAATTTATATACGGCTGGCAGGCGCAGGAGAGCGTACAGCACGTGATACGGAGACGTCCGGGGCATGGTGACAAGGGGCGCAAAGGGAGGAGAGTCGCTCTCTGCTGGTGGGGGGGGGGGAGAGAAAGAGAGGGAGGGAGGGAGGTGAGTCGTGCTCAAGAGCTGGGCCGGGAGAACGCGAGGAGAAGAGGCCACTCCAGGAAGCGCTCGTGCCGCGACGACCGGCGACGACGTTCCCCCTCCCCCCAGTCGATCCGCTCTTTCCCACTGCTAGGCTGCCTTTGAGAACGTGTCCTATACCTATATACGATTCTACCATTCGTACAACGACCGAGACGAATGTAATATACAGTGGCGCCGTTATATTTGCATCGTTTAAAGGAATGGAGATGGGGCGGTTCGAGAAGATGCGGAATACTGCTATCCCCTTCCCGTAGTTTATGTTCCTCGATATTTTGCGCAAATCTTGGCCTTCGCTTCTGCACAATCGTCCAGTTATGTGCTTATACGTATATATCGAAATTCTTGAGCAGGAATAAATAGAGAAAAGAGAGTATGTTCGATATTAGAAAGGCAAAAAGAAAAATCAATACCGTCGATTATTAATACACTAAACGGAACTAATCAACTACCAAGATCCATAGAATAAAGCTTTATCTTAGACAAATATTTTTACTAAATTTTGATGAGGCCAAGCATTTGCAAGATTCATTATACCACACACACACACATTTAATTATGCAAGCTCATTTCTATCCATTTCAACTTCCGTAAAGTTGGAGACGACGTTTTTTTTTATATACATTTAATTATATTGTTTTTTCGATGCGATTATTTCGTTTCGAGACTTTGAGAAGAAGCGATTTGTTGTCTGTTGGTTTATATGTATGCGTACATGCGGGCGTTGTTGCGAATATGAAATAAAACAGTTCCTAATAATAAAAGAGTTAGGTAAAAGTATAAGATTATCGTTAGGATAAGATTTTTATTTGTAGTTTAATTGTGATATGTGATACAGAGAAATAGCTTTTCTTCGAGGGAAGTTTTAAAGGATTACCAGTTGCGAAATATTTGAAAATTTAAAAAAACGCGCTTATTTATACATCGTCAAAGAAAGTACTTAAAATAGAGATAAATCTTTAGTTAGGATATGACAGACTAAGAATATATAAGTTGATTTAATAGATTTTGTTGAGTTCTCTTGCTGATGATTCTTCTATCGTTATTTTTTATTACTATTTAATAAACCATGCATTTTATCATGATATATGCGGTACGTAGATTTATTCAGGATTTGAAGAAATTAATTATCATTTAATTAAATATTTGTTCAATTGTAGAACTCTTATTTATAGAAAATTAATAATAATAACTACGATACGTAAATAATTCAGTTAGCCGCAATTTGGTTTGTACGAGGATTAAATGAGAATATCTGTCAATTCAATGTACGAGTAGCATAGAAATATCGTTTTTCGATTTTTCATAATTAGTTCATTTTCATAATTAGTTAATTACACGGTTCATTTTCATAATTAGTCGCTCAAATCTATATAATCTATCGTATATTTATAATCCAACCGTCCATATATTTCTCTCTCAATCGCTTCTGTTCGGAACAATGGCTATTTGGACTAGAAAATCCACCGTTTGACAGAGTACGCGTTAGATTAGATAACAGAGTACGTCACAGGGAAATGAATAAAGAAGGTAACAAGGATAAGACGATGAATTTCAGCGAAGAATGATATCGAGTTACGATAATCGTGTACACCCTCTCCTGGACTGTCATCGACTCTCGCACATTATCTCCTACTCTCCCCCTTCTCCTATAGTCTCCGATAGTCTCACAAGGCATACGTGCGCGAGTACACTCCGTAAGAGATGCACCTGACTCGACCATCCCGTGACCGAAAAATAAAGGCAACAAAATGAGGAGGCGGAGAAGAAGAATGCAGGGCTGGAAAGGGGCGAGAGGACAGGAAAGAACTCGGAGTCTCTTTCTGTCGCGTCGACGTCCGGTCATTTTAACCGCGGCGGAACCGATAAAAATCGAGCCTCACGAGCGTGCGCCCGGACGAGCGAAGGAGAGAAGCCTTATCGAGCTTCCAGTCCCCACCCATTCTCTATCTCTCTCTCCCTCTTCCCCCCTCTCACCCTCTCTCTCTCTCTCTCTCTCTCTCTCTCTCTCTCTCTCTCTCTCTATCCTACCCAATCCGACTTCGCGTCAGACATCTCGGGAGCCGATCGCGCCGACGCTCCGGCTCGTTGCGACAGTGCAGGATCGATTTCGATTTCGAGTATAGGGATACACGCACGCGCGAGTGACAACCGAGCGGGAGGAGGAGGGCGACACTTTCCGCGCCCCCGCGTGGCGAAATTGACGCGGTAATTGCCATCGGTGCCCGCGCCAGGTGAGACTCGCTTTCCTCGCCTGCTCCCTCCCCTCCTACCCATCCCCGCTCAACCGATCCTTTCCCCGTCTTTCTCGCTTTAACTTCGGGGAGGGAGGTGGAAAGAGTCGCGCGGCGGCCAATTTATACTCTTGCATCTGCCCGGCGGTGCGGCACGGTGACCGCTGGTATCGGGCATCGGTTGACGAAATGCAAATTTCGAACGTCGCGCCGCGCGTATAACCAGCGCGGCCCTCTTCGCAGAATGGGGAGGGATGGGGTGGAGAGCACGGTGATGGGATCTCAACGCACCGCAAATTAGTTCGAACATATTGAGCGGGAGCTATCGCCAGAGCACTTGTCCCGATGTCGCTCGTATTATAATACATACGCCGCGCGCAAGTAATTCAGCGACGCTCGTCCGCTCGTGCACGAGACGAGGTATGTGGCATTATATATATAGTTCACGGCAAGCAGCGCGGCACGTCCGTTCATTTGCTGATACTGGCGACTCAAATTACTGCAATAATGCTCATGCATGCCACATCACAACCCTGTTTTTTAATTTTAAAAAGAATATAGGACACTTCGTAATGCGTCGTGTGGTCGACCCGAGCATTTTCTGAAAGTAGTACGTTACTGTTTTCGAGGGTCCAAAGGATAATTTTTATTATTATTATTAAAACCGCAATAAATTTGTATTTCCTACGTATCACTACTACATGTCAAATTTTTATTAAATTAATATCAATAAAAATACCTATAAAAATGCTGGAATAGACAATTCTAACTCACATGTATCAGTTCAAACTAAATTATAAAAATTTGTATATTATACATGTTTCGCTAATAATCCGGGTTACGTTATCACTCATAATACTTGCCTGCTTTTTCAGGTAATTTTTACATTAAATATGTACCACCAGGACTTAAAACTTTTACTTTACAATTTTGGTTTTGAGCATTTTCCAAACTGAAATTTTCCGATATTCTCATGTGAAAACGGAACAAGGCTGCCTCTAAGTGGAATCTTGCCTTTCATAAATTGTTGGGAATATTCTCGAGAAATCGCAAAAAGGTCAGAATTACGTCATGAAAAATTAAGCCCCGAACTAAATAGAGTATCCTAATTTTCTAAGAGTGGGCACTCTCGTGAAAAGAATTGTTCGCCACAAAGTGCTTCAGTTATCGATGAATGCGTACACATTCTACTCTCCATTGGGGTCTATTCATAAAGGCGAGAGAAAAAGAGAGACGGATAGGCAATGGAGAAAAAAAAAGAAGGAGAGCGGTAAGAAGGAAAGAGAAATGGGGTGAGGGAGAACCGGCAGTATGCAACCAGAAAGCGGGTAAAAAACTACTCAAGCGTCATTTGTATGCTCGCCTATTACGAATTCCACAGACGTATCGTCTGCGTAATTACAGTGTAAAAATTTACGTCGCGCAGACCATTTCGCTGAGAGGTGAAGAGATAGGGAAAAGTCTAAAGAAAGAGAGAGGAAAAGGAAGGAAGCGTGAAAGCGATCGAGAGAGAGAGGTGAGGGGATTCTTTGGTTGCTTCCACCACGTGGCCTGGCCCTGCATGGCAAGACCGAGTCTCTTATGTGAAAGAAGAAAGAAGAGCTGTACAGGAAAGGAGAAAAGCCAAGAGCGAAGAGAAAAAAAGGACGGCGGAAAAAGACTGTTTTGCCCTCGCAGCGAGGCCTTTTTCGTTCTCTTAAACTGCTGCACGTTACTCGCAGTTTCTCTCCTTTTTCCTCTTTTTTTCTCTCGTGCTCTTTCTCCAATCGCCTTCGAAAGCCTTTTTCGCGCTGTCACCGCACAAAAATAGCCCGGCCAGTGGCATTTGAACGTGCCATTTTCTCCTCTCATTCGTTGATTTCCATCCGACTTGGCTTCCTTTTCCACTCTCTCCCACTCTCTCTCTCTCTCTCTCTCTCCCTCTCTCAATCTGCGATGTTCAAGAGCCTTTATTACTCGCATATCCCATGTCGTTACATTTAAAATCTGTATTTTCCGACTTTTTTCCCGGTTTAACGGTCTGCGAAGCTCATTGATTTATATCGGAAGAGGATTACACGCGCGGTACGGAGTCTGCTGAAGAGAGGAGAAGGGGAACAAGTTATGTTGGAACGTATAATTGAAACGTAAAAGTTAACTACGCATGAATGTAAAGGGTCAATAGGTTTGTTGTCGGTGTTCGGTTTCGAAGACAGATATACCTCGGGGTATGTTTAAAAGTGACGGAGTGGCCATAAAGTTCGAAGACGCCTCGAAGATGCATATATATATATATATATATATATATATATATATATATATATATATATAAAGGTAGCCTCGTGGGTCTTCAAGTTCCCAGAAGCTCGGACAAAATCATAGTTTCTCTTTCTCTCTCTCTGTTTCTCCCCCTTTTGCTTTCTCGTACGCTCTGTTTCTGTCTTTTTAAACATCCTCTTACCTCTCATCCTCTAACTACCGTACGTGGGATTTAAAAGCAAACATTCGTTCGATGCTCTCTTGTCTGCTGTCAAAGTTTGGGCGTACGACTTATCGTTTCTAAAACGCAATTACGTCTCGCTCATAATTTGTATTTTTCGCAACGTGTTTAATTGACAGTTCCTCTACAAATTTCATGAAAATATTTATACTAGCGACTAGGTAGACATAGTTAAAAATTTAATTATTGCTCACATGCACTACAACCAAGTTGGAAGCCACATCAAATGATATATATACTATTCAAATTAAAACACTTTTGTCTCGATTTATAAGATATTTGACGTGATTCTTTCAATCTTTTGGAACTTTTTAAACCCAATTCCACGTTAGTAATTATATTGTTTAACTTGTTAATACCTGCCCTAAATACTTTGATTTATAAAATGATATATGCCACACTCAATAGTTATATATAAAAACTATATGCATATTATGATTTAGTATGTAATTTTAAATTATCTAATATAAATATAATAAAATAATTATAAATGAAGTTCATAAATTAAAATCGATTGAGTAGAATATATGTACGAATATACATCAAATCCATAACAATATAGCTGTATAAGTCTTTTTATAGGCTTGGGTAAGCTCAATAAAAAAAAAAATCCATTACAATAATGAATAGACGACAATCGCATTATCAAGGAATTTTATAATATGAAGAGTCAGAAAAATATTTGCTAATATTTTAAATACAAATTCTATTAATGTTTTAGAAAGTTAATATTTTTAGTAAATTCTTCACTTCATTATTACGCACTATTGCAGCCAAAAAAGAAGAAGATAACAAGTTACGCCATAAATTATATATTTGTATATCGAATGCCTTATAATATCAGTGTAATATCAATTCTTTAAAAAAACGCAGTTAAATTGAACAGCAGCAATCTAACGTCGCTAAATTTTTAAACTTATATCTGCTGTTAGATTAACAAAAACACCAATATGAAAATAAAAATACTGAAATACTATTCTTTTAATCAGCTTGGACTCTTATATGATAGAGAGTTATCAGAATTTCTTAATGTAGATAGTTTAGCCAAATATTTACAAGGTATAAGCAAACATTAGGCTATCCCATTTAGCGTTTTCACAAGTTCAATATCAAGGATCTTCACAGAATCAGTATGCTTTGTATAAAGTATTTGCAATAATAGTAGCTGATTATCGGTTTGCTATATCAAAAATTGTGGGGCCAAATCAAATTATTTGAATCGTTGGAAAGTATCAATCACAAGTCATTCAACTTAAGACGTGAGTTTTAATAGATGTTAATTCACTAAATCTATGACGATGGATTGTTCACTAAAATTTATATTATACTCAATTATAACGTAATTAGTATATATAAGAGAAAACATTTTCAGTTAAAAAAGTAAGCTATAAAATACAATCTTATATTATATATTCTAATATCTATTATTTAATAGATAAAAATTTCAGGCTCTTTCTCAACTCACTCATTTACTTAAACCAGTAATTCCTCAAATAAACACATGCATATAAAACTTAATATATATGTAAATGCGATGACATTTTTTAGTGACAATATAACTTAAGTCTTGAATCAAGCTGAAATAGATATGCCTGCATTGTCGATTTTTAATTACTATGCAAATTCGACTTAAAGGAATTTCCTTACAATTTCCAACTTCGTGTAGGTGCCAGTTTTTTTCTCACTTTCTTCACAAGATATGTAAAAGAGCAAAAATTTATTATTCTGTTATTTCAGAAGCTACATGCATACGACTTTATATAAGATTCGATCTATAAAGTAACTATATAGCAATTGCCTGCGCATGACTTTATATAAGAATCAACCCATAAAGTAAAATGTCCTTCAGCCAGTGCATAGTCAACCCAGAAATTTCCGAGAAGAAAATACATGACCACACTTTAGACGCTTCATATAACATTGGTTTAACATTACGGGCAGTCTTTCGAGATTGTAAAACTGACTTTTCTTTTGCAATATCTCGGAATCTGAATCAGTCTAAAAGTTCCATTTTCTTTGCAAATAAATTTCTGCTTAAAAAAGAAAAGTATATCCAAGACAGAGCAGACTTGAAACATCTCAGATTTGTGATATCAGTTTGAAATACAATAAACAGCAGGTATTAGATATAAGTAGAAATTATTATATATACATATATATATACACTAGCATCCCCCGTCTCGGCTTTGTCCGAGATAATAATTTAACCGATTTCAGAAATAATTCAATAATATCTAAGTAAAAAATACTCTATATATAAAAATCTATTTTTCTAAAAATAATTATATATATATATATATATATATATATATATATATATATATATATATGCATATTAAATACGGCTTCAATGGAGAAAATTGTACTTTCGAGTTCGAGCAGTAGAAGAAGATGTGCAAGTGTCTTGAGACGACGTTTACAGAGAGTATCAAGTTCAGACTATAAGAAATGTCTCGGGACGACTCTTACTGGGAATGTGCGTGTTCGAATGATAAAAGACGAATCTCTTCATAGAAGTTGTACTGAGATACCTGGACATTGTTTTTCGCCAACTATACTCGACAACTATACATTCCAAATCATCTGGAAATCTCGTTGGATCATCCGAACACGAAACTCCCCGTAGAAATTGACCCGATATACCTGAACTTCGTTTCCTACCAACTAAACACGTTACTCCCCGTAGAAATCGTCCCGTCATATCTGGACATCGTCTTCTACCGTCCGAACATGAAATTCCCCGTAGAAGTCGTTCCAAAGCACCTAGAAATCGCATTCTGTCATACCAAATAAACACGATAGTACCAGTAGACGTCGTTTCGTCATACCTGGACATCATCTCCTACTGTCCGAACACGAAACTCACTGTAGAAGTCGTTCCAAAATACTTGGAAATCGCATTTTATCATCCAAATACGAAACTCCCCGTAGAAGAAGTCGTGTTGAGGCAACGGAATATCGTAATCAACCGCCCGTATACGCCATAACAATATTTCTCAGTAGAAACCGTATTCAAAATGTGTATATATAATATATACAATATAATATACATACAATATCTATTACATATTTCGTATATTTTTGTTTTTTCAATTAAATACCGTGAATATTTTTGTAGTGATGCCAACTGAAATTCAAGCAAAATGGTATGGCGAAGAGCATATTTTCTAAACAGACGATGTACAGAATGCCTTTTTATACAGAAGTGACGATGCATATATAGTTTCGAGGTTGTTGATAAAAGACCCTATTTTGCAATCATTTTGTTTGTTCAAATTAAAAAAAAAATCTCTTGTCACAATTCTGAAGCTAATATAATGTATAAAAACAAAAATATAATTTGGCGTCAAACTATCTTCAGTATGAATTGGCATAAAGAACCATTTTATAAAAGAAAGAGAAAGAGAGACGGAGAAAGAGAGAGAGAGAGAGAGAGATTTTCTCACGTAAGAGAAGGATATGAATCGCAAAGTTGGATATGAATATTCATTTGAACTGGCCTGGTATTAATACTTTAAATGGACTACTTTGACTTGATGTTCGTAATTCAACACCACCTAGTGGCCGCTGGTGGAACTGATTGTTAAAACCATTAACTTAATTTATTGATGAAAGTAAAATGATTTTCAATAAAAAACATAGCTTATGTCCTGTCCAAGATAATATAAAATCTATATGTCAAATTTCAGAACAATCGGTTCAGTAGTTTTTTCGGTTAACATGTACAATCAAAAACACGCTTTGTCTTTATAAATTAGTATGATATGATATGATATGATATGATATGATGATATGATATGATATGATATGATATGATATGATGATATGATACGATATGATATGATACGATATATATATATATATATATATATATATATATCATATATGATATACATATATTTGCTTTTGTATGAGAACAATATATTTTACTAAATGACACGTTCTAGTAGAAAAAAAGAATGTGTAGTGTCAAAATTCTTACACTACATTTTGTCGTGATAATTTTTTGTTCCAATTCTAATATAATCTTAAAAAGCCGCTTTCGATGGAATTAAAACATCTGAAATGTATTTTCATAGGGTCAAGGGTACAAAATATGTAAAGATATTCGAAGAGCTAATCGTAGACTAACTTATCAAAAGTTTAGATAGAAATCACAGAAGGTCTGAAGTGCGAGTAGGATGATAATCTTTTCCAATGATATAATATGTTAAATTAATAAATCTTTTTATCGGTCTTAGAGTTTATATATTGTAATATATTATACTAAAAAAATGACAGTCAGACTGACCTAATTTATAATCACCCCCGAAGATTCTGAAGTAAAACTTACTACTAAAAGTACATGGTAGAATATGTGTTTTTTTCGAAAGATCAGACTAGACTCCAGCAGAAAAAGAGAAAAGAAATAGTCGAACCAAGAACTTATCGATAACTAAAGTAGTCTTAACAAAAACAATTTATGGAGTGCAATCCGCTCTTCTTGAATGAAAAAAAAAATTAGTAATTATAAGTATGAATTCATGGAATCTAAATTTTTTATATAAAAAATCTTCTTCATAAACAGATAAAGGAATGCTTTCACATTCGCCAATTTCATCGCGAGAAAACAAGCCCATATGATCGCAAATTATCCATTGGATACAGCTAGTATGACACCATATAACTTATCTGCTTGTGTATTCAAAAACTCCTAATTCTGTAATTCGCTCTAGATAAAATTATGTTCTAGGAACTCAAAAAAAAGTTATGGAAAGGTGTAATTCTTGTGGTTTGATTTCATTTAAAAAAGAGACCAAGAGAGATGTAAAAAGTGACAAAGGGAATTGGTTTTTTTATTATTTAATAGCACAGAATTGTGTTAATCGGCCTAGACCGAAATTTGTTTTGCTATAAACTACAAAATTATTAGATTTTTATTATACGAAAGAGCGAGCGATAGTTGGACTCTTTTAGTGAAGTAGTAGTAAGCGATTAATGTGATCTCAATGAAATTTGAAATCTCATGTTCTTGAGTAAATTGTTTCATGATATATTCACCTCGAATAAAAATATGAAATTACGCATGTAGACTCTGCATATGGCCGTGCAGTAATTTCTAAGTATATAATCGATACGAATGAAAAACATGCCTACACCTCGGGGAAGCTATCCTAGTCCTACATATATATTTACTGGACGATGTGTGAAAAATTCGATATTTTTACGAAAAGCGTTAATGCTTATTTTATCGTTAGATTCTCTGCCGCCGCCTCGCTTATTAAATTGCGGACGGTTATTGTACGAGCAATAACAATCGCACCACGCTTTTACTATATTTAGATAAATGGTAAATAATTATAGTGACACAGTACCGTATTTGTTCGTACCTGCTATCGCACGCGATTCAAATTCTTCGCCTATCGAAAATCGACTACCGAGCAGGTTTCATTATCTTTCCCGAGAATTACAAAACAAAATTTTTTTCTTCGCCAGATGAATTCGTTTAATTTTCACTTCGTGGCTCAAACATTGTAATAAGTCTGCGTAGTATTGACCAATGATAGTTTTACCTTTTTCAAGATAATCAATGTATATAATACCTCTTGCATCCCAAAAAACAGTAGCCATAATCTTGTTGGCCGAAAAAATTGTTTTTGCCTTCTTTGGAGTTGGTTTCCATAGTCTAATCCACTATTTAGACTGTTGTTTGGTTTCAGGAATATAGTGGTGGACCCAAGTTTCGTCAACGGTTACGAATCGATGAAAAAATTCGCTTGGATTACGCTTATACAACGCCAAATTGGCAGCAGAAATGTTCTTTCGAATCAATTTTTGGTCGACTGTTAACAAACGCAGCACCCATCTTGCACAGAGCTTTTCAATATACAAATGTTGGTGCAAAATATTTTGTACACGTTCATATGACATCTTACAGGTCTCAGCTATCTCACGCACTTTTAATCTGCGGTCTTTCAGCACTATTTGATGGATTTTTTCGATCATATCTGGAGTTGTGACCTCAATGGAGCGTCCTGAGCGAGGCTCATCAGAGGTGCTCACACGACCCTTTTTAACTTGGAAACCCACTGCTTAACGGTTGAATATGATGATGGGGAGGATGTCTCCAGTGTTGAGTCCATCTCTTCTTTAATTCTCTTCGGCGTTAACCCCTTCAAATAAAAATATTTGATGACAGCACGATTTTCCAGTTTTTCCATTTTTACGAATAACACAGAGGCGTCTTATTCAGCGTGCTCTCAAACCTAAAGTAACATGGCGATCGGACTGAAACTATAGCTGCAAGCTATCTAAGGATGGTACTATAGAGCGCAACCTCAAGCTAGGCCTAGTGGCGTCATCTCTTGGCCAGACCGGAAACTTATGAATCCACCCTCGTACATTATTCATTTTGTATCGCAAAATTTGCTATTGTTTTAAATTTCTTTTCAAAATCCAATTGTATGTATCGTATAGCATTAATACCCCCTCCCCGCTATTTCGTTGGGTAGAGTGGATTGCCCAGACGGAAAACAACGGGAATATACAAGCTCGTTTGTCACCGAAAAACCGAACCAGTCCCAGGAACACAATAAACAAGCCGCTATGCTATCTTTATTACTGTATAGCCCCTTGGGCCCGAGTTCATCTATACTTATGTGTATATGCATACGTAAATGTATATACATACACTCTATTAGCAATTTACGCAAACTCCGTTTTCTTCCCCTTTCACATTGAGTATTGTGCAACGAACGAAGCATATTAATTGTTCGCAAATGGGGCAGGGGGACATTCGCTTAATTGTCCATGGTCTTATATTTATCCTGCATTCATCCCGATGTTTGTGGCTCGCGTTACTAAAGCTTGAGCACGGGAGTCCGCTGTGCTCGATATGTGGCTACATTGGGCAGTAAAGAGCCCCCGACGAAGAAAGAGTATGAGAGAGAGAGAGAGAGAGAGAGAGAGAGAGAGAGAGAGAGAGCGAGATCTGTCAATAATTATGGGTTACCACGTGCGCACGCGCGCGCGTTGTGTTCCGCCGTAATTCTTAAGCGGCATTCTATTAGTCTTACCCGGTGATTACATGGGAGAGCCTTGAGCGGCTATGGGTGAGCAAAGAAGAGAAGGAGTTGTGCGGCTACCCTTAATAAGTGACGCACGGTGCAAGAGAGATAAAGAGTGAGAGAGAAGGAGAGAGACTCACAAAGGGGGGATGCTGTCGAGCACGCGAAGCAAGTAGTGGCCTTTTCGCTCTTTTTACCTAATTTGACCGAAATTTCCATTAATGTGCGGGCGCTCCCGCGGCCGGGACCGCTCATTAGATGGTGACCAGCGGTGTTAAGATTTAATTAAGACGCCTTTACGATACAGCGAATGAGCGCTGTGGCTAATTCTTGATTTATTGGGCGTGAGCGTCTATTCCGAGCGGCAATTCGACGCCCGCTGCCGCGTGCTGGCTATTATTACTCAGGAACGTCGTTCATATCGTAATTATTGCTGCGTGCTTTCATTCGTTCTTTCTATGTTTTTTTTTTCTTTTATATTGCTTCACACCATGACAAGTGAGCGAAAGAGAGAGAGAGAGAGAGAGAGAGAGAGAGAGAGAGAGCGAGATAGAAGCGAGGAAGAGAAAGAGAATTTTTTCGGCTTGATAATTTTGATACGTATCGTCTAATGACCTAATCAATTTTAATAGCCATGATTGATAAAATTTAATGAAGATGCTGGATCCGCCAGTGCGGTTCATCACGGCCTGCAAGATCCAAAGATAATGCGTTTTTATATGAAAGCGTAATTGAGCTTAAGAAAATTGCCGACATACGCTTCATTTTGCGACAGAAACGTACCAAAATTTTTTATCGACACTAGTAAACTTAATTATATATATATTAATATAAAACTTCAGTAAAACTACTTGCTCTTTTGGAAAAATCAATAATTATTATTATTTGGTAATTTACTCGAACGTGAGGCGTACCCAACTTAGCCTTACGTATAAAATCAGATTCTTAAAGAGTGGATGTTATATTTGTCGTTCGAAAGTAATTCGGCACCAGTAGCAATAATCTTACATGTGCGCCCCCCTCTCTTCTATCGCTACCATCCGTAACGGCTTTCGCTGAGAGTGCCGGATTGCTCATAACACGAGGCACTCGCATCCCTTCTCCTCTGGTGATTCTTTTCCTTCTCCTGTTCCTTTCTCTCTCTCTCTCTCTCTCTCTCTCTCTCTCTCTCTGTCTTGCTTCGGTCCAATTAAGGTCGAACACTACAGCAAGGAGAGCGCACGCGTCCGTCTAATTTGCACCATAGCTGGCTTTCTCCTTCTCTCTCCCCCCATCTCACTCTCTCTCTCACTCTCTCTCTCTCTCTCTCTCTCTCTCTCTCTCTCTCTCTCTCTTACATATATATATATATATATATATATATATATATGTCTGTGCTCTGAACCTGATCGTGCTCTCTTTCGTTTCCTCACACCCCCATTCTTTATCCCTCCCCTCTCTCACTCTCTCTCTCTCTCTCTCTCTTAGTCTCACTGTTGCGCGAGCACACATACAATAGGCGTGCGCGCGGCCCATTATGCGCCAGTTATCACTTATAATGGCGCGCCTGGCCGCCCGCGGTAAATTGTTAATTACGCGGTATCTCCACTTCTGAATTGCTCTCGGGATGAATCCAAGGAGCCACACTCCGACAAATCGGCCCAGTAGAAGAGAGAGAAAGAGTGAGTGTGAGTTCTGAACGCTCGTGACAGCCCCGCGAGCGATAAACAAAGGCACATCCTTGACCGATCATCTGGCAATCTCCTATCTCTCCACCCCTTCTCTCCTTTCTCCCTCACCCCACTTTCCCGTATGACTCTTCTTGTAGAATATATATATATATATATATATATATATATATATATATATATACACTCGCGGAGCGTGCAAAGAGCTATAAGGCGAGGGGGTTTAGTAAATGAGAGATCGATAGATAGGTTACGCGTATGTAAGTATACGTGCTGCAAGAAGCGTGCGAGGACAGTGGGGGCGGCCGCGGCCGATCTCTCCCTTCATCGTGACAAAGAGGGAGGGGTTTGGGAGTATATCTCTCGCGTGCATCGCGCAAAGTCAGCCGTGCGCGCCGCAGGAAAGGATGCAGAAGTACAGGGGTGCAGACGTCGGCAGATTATACAAAGATTTAGGAAAAACTATCCGAATGCATATAGTATACATACGTAAATTGACAGACTGATCATAGAGTGGAATGAGATGGAGGGACGCAGAGAGCGATCATAACAACAATATAGACGGCCGCTCATTGCCACCCGCGTCGCTGTTGCTATGTGATACAGCTAAATAAAAAACTCTGGAAAAAACAGACGGTAGGGTGTCCCGATGACTTTTTGCGAGGAATCGTGGAAATCGGCTAAAGCGTTATTCAATGCGGAGTTCGTAAAATGCGTGTGTATAAAGGAATGATGAAGCTTCTATTCCTCTTGTGAATCATATAAAGTACATTTAGATTATACATGTTTATTTTATTTCTAAATAAACATATATATGTCGATCAACTCTAACAGCAAAAACAATAGAACTCGACGAATGAAATTAGCATCGGAATGATAGAATTGAAAGGAACATCGCTTGTATTTCCTATTGATTCATAAATTTCAATTTATGAGTTTGCTGTTTATAACACATTGAGATTGTCAGACGTAGGAACACAAGCAGATACGAGCCGTTTTGTCCATAGACGTGAAAAAACATCAATGTTAAAAAAATCTCACTGAAATTTTTTCAGAAGGTCAAAAAATTAATTGAAATTTTTAATCTTCGAAAAACGAAATTTGATTTATGAACAGGTTTAAAATATTTCAATTCTATGCTATTAAATTTTAACTTAAATATTAATGATTATTTATAAAATATCTCCTGGACTTTTTTCAATTCCTAGTATATGAAATATTATTGAAGATCATAGAAATTTGAATGGCTTTCATATAAAATTTATGAATATGCATTAAACATTAAGATTAATAAAAATTTTGTAAATAAATCCAAAATATAATTTTCACGTACTATTCCTTGGTACCTTATCCTTTTTCCAAATATTGGTAGTTAATATATCCGATTTTATTTATTTAAAAAACAAAAAGAATAAAAAATAAAATTATTTATTAATTTTATTAAATTTTTATTTTTTTATAATTATTATATTTATTAGTTAGTATAGAAGTCGGATTCCGAATTCATAAGTATAACATTGCATGGGAATGTATAAATTATCTTTGTTGAGTTTAATATGTATTATGTGTCTAAGCGTATAGCGTCCATATAAGTTCATTAAAAATTATGAACTGAATTATAATTTATAATTATATAACAATTCCTAAGACAAAATAAATGGTAGATAGCTCAGTACATTTTTATAAACTTTCAATTATTGTTAATAAATATTTTTTCAAATCTAGATTGAAGATGTAGTGTCTATTAAATTTAAGTTCACTGTGAATAGAATTGTTTGTTAATGAAAATTTAACTTTCAGTGTACTGGAATTTTTGCTGACTTAATGAAATAAATATCATTGAGAACAATTATCGAAGCTTCAATGCATTTTCATGAAATGTCAATCAGCTGTTTTTCACCTTATAATATTGAAGAATTAGAACAAATAGATTCACGTGTTCACAAGATATACGTGTTCTAAAAACCTACAAATATTCAATATGTAATAATTTCCGGGTAGGAGATAGAGTAGTGCCAGAAAATTCAAGCAATTATCTTTATTATGGATACAAATCTGATTCCTTCCATGCATATTATTTTTTCTATATATCGAGTTCTATTTTTTTCATGCCTAAGGCTTTCCTTGAATGCCAACGCTCGACACTCTAAATCGAATCTCTATATTGTATCTCTAGATGGAGAAAGTTCACTGTAGGAGTTCGAGAATCTTTATACATTTATATAATGTTTTACTATAATGTTTATATGTAATTTCTATATATATATATATAACATCGTGTAATGACGTATAAAAACAACGTATAAAAATATATAAAACCAACGCTTGCAACTTCTGCAGACCTATTTCATCAAATAATAGCCCATTATTCATAGGTTTTTGTTATACGAAGAAAAAGTAAACAAGAGAAAATAGAAAAATCTCATTGTACGTTTTTATCAGGCTGCGTCATCTTTCTTTCCCTCGCTAATAGCTTAGAAATTTTCCGCATTCTTGAAAAATAAGCATCGTCGCTGTCTCTTCTTATCTGTAAAATCTAACGGTGATGGTCGTGGCGTGATTTAGCGAAGACGGAGGGGTTCATTAACGATTTACACATTCATGCCTTTCCCTTTATACGCACAAAACAAAAAAATGTCGATCCGGTGCGAGGGACTTGTTGTCGATCCTTATGCCTCCCAATTCTCATCCGCGGTATCGGAGATCGATCATAATTCTCCGTCGAATTTCTGGGCTGATCTCTCGCATCCGCGAAGTCCGAACGCGCACGATCGAGCTGAAGGTAAATTAAGGGCAAATCGAGCTCCGTTTGCGAGATCGGTGCGTGTATGCTCGTATATAAATACTAGCGACCGTGCCTATAACGATACTTCTTCGTGTGCGATCTGCCGTTCGTACTTCCCTCGTGCTCTCTCTTATCCGAGTTCGGTATCTTCAGCTGGATTCTTCCTTCCCTCGATTGTACGATCTGCAGGTGCCTGCTCCTATGCTCTCCCTTTCCCCGCCCTGCACAGACCCACCACAGTTCCTTACCAGCGATCCATCACTATCTCGGATAATCGCGACGCCACGTTAAGGACAATGACTTGAATTGCAGTCGAGGAAGCGCGGAATGGCGGATGGGGTGGGAGTGTCAGAGAGGAACGAGAGAGGTAAAGAATAGTTGCACAACGAAGAAATAGATCGATCGTTCCTGTCGATTCGGGGGGAGGGAGGCGGGAAGATGCGGAGAATCGATAAATTCGGAAGCGGCGGAAATGCGACTCGGGCTCTTGGTTCGGCTCGGCTCGCGTAAGAGTTTTCGCTCGTTTCGATATAAAGAAGCTCTCGGCATAGCGACAGGGGGGCGATATTGCAATCGTTTTAATGGATGGCTTCAAAAATTTAAATGGGCCTTTCCTACGCGCTACAGTCTTCTATTGGTATTGACATTAATATTATTATAACAGTGCTTATTATACACGAGTGATGTATTGCAACTGAAACAGTGACAAACAGGACGTGATGTATCATCTTACAATGGTAAACAAATAGTCAACTTCGGAGTCGAAGGAAAACCGAGCACAAATGCATAAACGCGCATGTTGGAATATCCGGAAGACATTGTAAACAAAATACAAATGCAACGCATAAAGATTTTTGATACTTATTATGAAATTTTTTGGATGAAATATCTTGCATCCTCTACAATAGCCTTTTGTAATTAAATAGAATAAATTGGTCGATCTAAAATAATTATTTTGATATACTGAAGTAAAAAAATAATTTGCAGCAATCCAGAATTTTCATCTATTATATCATTTGAAATATAATAGATCAATGTTTAATTACAAGTACAGCAATTTGTTTTACAAAACAAATATGTAGCTCTTTATAGGCGGTCTATTCATGCTCACCAAATACGTTATTATCTGCCGATGCTATTTCAGTACTAGTCGTTTTTCGTATCAATATGCGACAGCTAATTTATCTCGCTTTCACTAGAAGTAAAATATCTTAGGTGGTAAAAATAAAAATCCATACTTGTGTGGGTAGTTTATTCCAAGACAAAAAATCGGATCGAAGCTGTGAATTTGCAGATAGAGTGATGCGTAGGAAAATTCTTATTAATTTTTTCGTGACTCGTCTAAATTTTTCATTATTAGTACCAAACATATGAATTACTACTATAGCTTTGTAAAGCTGTGAACAAACTCAAATAATATTCATATCTTTCAAAACAATATAAATGAACAATATAAATATACAATTGAACAATTAATTATTAGTTATCGATGATACAAACAGACAATGATATAGATTTAAGAATTTGTGTTTTACTTATTCTAGATTTATATATGTTAAGTTTTCATTTGTATCATTTAAAAGCAGAGTGTGACACTCGAGAATAGAGAATCGATATTTTTAATCAGAAATAATTTTACTGAAATTTACTGTTGTTCAGAATTCTGATATCCTGATATATATTTTTAGATATAAACCTTCTAAATGAATGAAAATGAAGGGTTTAATTGGTAAAAATATTGTTGGACTACATTTCAGAAGGGCTATATTGGGTAACTTTTTTAGGTATTAAAAAAAAGAACACTAAACTAGGTTTGGATAAGCAATATTGAATCAGAATTATAATCTGTGCCCTCAAAAGCACTTACACAAATAATTTTATGCCAATAATCATATCCTTTGATATTTATAAATACTTTATAAACAGACAATTTTCTATAGAAGAACTGAAATTTTGTTCATTTCGAAATTACTAGTTCTCTATAGGTTAAAATTACTTTTAATATATATAATATACTAATTGCTGGGACGTTTGAAATAATAAAGCTTCAGAAGGTTAATGTTCAATAAATTGAAATTTTCATGTATGTATAATAAGAGAATAACAGAAAAATAACAATCACCTCAGTACAGACAAGAATCGAATAATGTCTTCTTCGCTCAAACAGCGCCCTTTATAGACTCTCGTCTTATCGCGGGTCAAATTTCGGGCGATATGCCCCATTCGTCGATCACAGCCTAAACACTTCGACGGACGGTCGGAGAACCCGAAGTGGTAATCTGACACTGCCCGTACTTCTTTCAAAATTCTTGAGATTTTCTTATAGCTAAAATACAGTCACCTTATTTGTGAGTCTATAGGATAGCTATTATAAAGAAAATTTCCGAATTTTCCATCAGAACACGGATCAATTGCTTTTATGGAAGCATAACCAGTCAAACCTCTTTCGTAAAATCTCAAGATTTTGCTCCGACTAATATTTGATTACCTTAGTTGTAAATCATATAGAAGTCAGTTTTCAGGAAAATCTTCGGTTTTACCCGTCATGGTACGGATCAAGCGTATACCTTAGTTGTATACAGTTTGTGGCCTTTAACGAAGGTTTGCTCGTGATCCCGACTTCAATAATTAATTAATTTCATTTGAAATCCAATTAAATTAATTCATTGAGTCCAATTCAAAAATTCAAATTATATCTTATAAAATAAGATTTCAAATCGCCAACCGATGATTTCGTTAAGCATTATTCAATATCTCGTATGAACTTACATATCATTTATAAACAGTTTTTATAATTCGTGCGGCGCCGTTTTGTCCGCGGAGATCGCATAACATTTCTTACTCATATATTCTCCCGCGAATATAATATTATATCAATCTTTTATTTACATTATTTCCAATCTTAAAACTAAACATTTCTCGTAATATAATTTATAACTATCTTTAGTTACAAAAGAAATACTAAACCTATGTATATATATAATGGCAACGCGATATTATAAAAATTTCTTAAAAACTATTACGCATTATTTTAATATGTATAATTCCAAAAATCAAAATCATAAATCAATTTTAGCTTTATAATTCTACTATCTTAAACTATAAACATATAACATAAACTATAACATGACTATCGACTATAAAGAAAATATCTTATTTTAAATTTGAATTGAAACAATATTCAAACATTTTACGTGGAACTAATTATAATAATAGCTAGAATGGAATTGATTAATAAAAACTTTATTCTAGAAATTATAACTGCTGAAGACTTAATACTAATTTTTACATTTAGTTTCGATTCTGTTCGTAACAATATATATTCACAAGGAGCGGTCATAAGCTATAGGTCAAGCATTTGGTTCAGACTGAGCGAGGTAATTTTTCTTTTTCTAAAATAAGCGCTGAAAAGTTTTAGAATCTAATACGTTCTTCTATTTCAAATATATGATACTTTTTACTTACAATAGTTATTTAACTTTAATTAACTAAGATATACTGTACAAAATAAAAAATTTCTTTTTATAAGATACCAAATTACGTATTTAAGGACAAATGGTGGCTAAAACTTTTTGGTTTGAAAAGTGATTTTTCCTTTCAAGCATTTGCCAAATTTATAAGATTTTTTTGAAAAACAATTTCTTGATTTTACTACATATATACAAGTTTAGAAGAATACAGTAGTAATTTGTAAGTAAGAGTGTATCTAGTGTAAGTTATATAAAACATACGTACAATTCATTTTAAGTCACCTTATGCAATGTTTGAATATTGTTTATTATACTTCTATAATGACATAATTGCGGAAACAGCAGTAAGATTTCAGTAAAATCATAGTAAAACTAACCAATTGTTGTATATATATATATATATATATATATATATATATATATATATATATATATATTATTGTGAACTATGTTTCACTAAGCACTGCAAAGTGATCAATTTATTGGTTTAATAATCATTTCAAACATTCTGATAATCCTTTAAATGAATTATAACTTTGCTATTATTTTATAGTTTAATTTCTATACTATAATTTAAACAATATTAGTGTTAGTACTATGAAGAATTTTAATATTTAATGTGAATACTGTGATCTGTATAATGAAAACAAGTATAATGCTAGCTGCTGTTTGCTCATTCCATATTCAAACTAACAAAATTAATATTATAATGCAAAGAAAATATGATTGTGTTGCATATTGGCAGAATTTCAAAGTAATGAACAGTTTATGACTTAAAATAGAATTTCAATTTGAAGTTGATCAAACAATGAGAACAAGCATTGCCAGTAAATCTTTGTTATAGGCTACAAATTGTGCAGTACTAAGTTGCAGACTTGGACCGTGCATGAATGACACGCAATACCGAAGATTTTCCCAAAAAGTCTAGCATTTCATATGATTGCACAAATAAGGTGGCTATATATTTTTTCGAGGAAAGTCTCGAGGTTTTCGAAAAAGATTGAACTGGACCTTCTTCCAGAAAAGTAACTTTACGATCCATGACGGAACATTTGAACATTTCTTCAGAAAGATCTCATTAACGATTCACGACATGGACACCTCACAGACATCCTAAATCTTTTTTGCACACTACGTACGACGAGCGAGAATCTGTAGCGCAAAATTCCACCGCACGTTCGAGGATGAGTGCGAGGGACAAGGGGAAATGACGTAAATTGACATTCTCGTTCGTTGCCAGGAGAAGTGTCTGGAAGCATAATGTAAAGAGGGGCGAATTTGTGCGCATTAACAAAAAAGTACGTATATGAACGTGAAAGAAGCGTTGACGGAGGTGACGTAGCTTTGAAAGTGAAAGCGGAAAGCGCGTATTGTCCCGCGAGCGGCGGCGTGCGTGGCTCAACTCGCGCTGTACCGCTAATTGAAGATACTAATTAGCGGCGCGCCTCTCTTTTTTCGCGAGCCAGCAGTGTGCCGCAGGGCCAGGGGTTGACAGACAAGGCGAATCTTAGACACAGTTGAACTTGGTGTGATCGAAGGTGTATGTGAATGTGTATCTACAGTATCTCAGTGTACGTATCATATATATGGGAACATTAATGCGTCAGGTCTCATTTAGCTCGCTGAGTACTCGTCGCCTTTAGCTTTTGCTTTCTCCCTCTCTCTTTCTCTTTCTCTCTCTCTCTTGCTCTATCTCCCTCTACATCACGAGTAATTAGACCGACCACACCTTCCTGGGCAAGATACACGCATATGAATCGTGTATATGCGTAATTTCAGGGGGTGGGCGAGCAAAACAACAATGTCGTTCGCGCGAAAATCATTATGCATCTTGCAACGTGTTTTGCATTCAGGCTTAATATATAATTAACCCAAGAGTTAATTATAGATAAGCTCCGGTCTTTCATTCATCGAAAAAAATCATAGAGTTTCATTTATAACAAAGTGGGGGAGAGCTACTTGCATCGCGTCGTTTCATCCCTGTATGTAGTCTTTATTCTGAGAAATAGGGTTCGACTATTTATCCAAGAAAATACGAGATGTGGTCAAATATTTCCTTAATATTTATTTGAAAAGTATTTTTTCCATCACAATGAGTATATGGGTCTTGTACGACTCTCTAAATTGCTAATATTGGTCTTGCTATTTCTATGTCACTAATAAGAACCGATATTGCTCATCAGTTTAATAAATTGGCGAAAATTTCTTGAGAAAGTATATAATCAAAAATTATGAATACATTTTAATAAATAATATAGTTTTTATATGCCATCACTGGTGTAATAATAATACATTTTTTATTAAATTAAGATTAAAGTGTCTAAATTATTGAAACTGATATAAAATATTAGTTTTTAAGCTATATTCGTAATCCATTAATTGATATAGGGTAAAATGCTTCTCAGTTTATTCATTAACCTCTAAAGGGTCGGGTTTTGTGGTTTCGAAACCTCTTTTGAAAGTGTCCAAATTCAACCATCTTGTATCACCCATCAACTATGTACAATGGTTCTATCATCGACCGAGCCGATATATTGGCTCTCTGGCCCTGGAAGGTCATGAAAAATTTTTAGTTCGGTAAAATAGGAATAAAATAATATTCTCAGGTTTTAAGATGTGCTTCATCCAAATCTAGCGTTTGATTGGTCATAACTGCTCATAATCACGGTGATTCGAGGTCAAACAAGGTCACTTCAAAGTCAAATGCAGCAGCTTTAAATTTAGATGATATATACGTTTCTAGCAAAAAGTATTTCTGTAATTTTACTGGCAAACTACTTTCATAAGAATAGATTCAGAAATTCATCTGAATAATAATATTGGCAGAAATGCGATTGGTTGAATGAGAAAATTCGGTATCAAGTGCTCTCAAAATCTAAAAATCTAGTTTAAATATTTCCCTTGGTATATTCTCGACCTGACCTTCGAGAAATCTTCATGTCTCTTTTTATTTGAGGTCAAAATGACGTAAAACCCGAACCCAGTGACTCCAAAAACATAAGGATATATCTTTTGCAATGATTCAAACCATATTGCTATGTTAGACCTTCAAATGACCTTTATTGACCATGACTCTGAAGTGATAAGGTCAAACCAACTTCAGATACGAACTTAGCGCATTAATTTACTTAAGGATAAAGAAGTATCCTAGCATCATGTTTTGGAGCCGAGATATCGGCTTTCCGGCCCTTTAAAGGTTAAGGATAATCTACGTTTTCAACGCTTTAAAAATAACCATTTCCGGATGAAGCGATGTAACCGTCCTTCTCAATATATTTCGTACTATTCTTGCTAACTTAATTACCACCTTATCGTATAAGCTCTCCACCAATTGAATATATTTGCATTTGTATAAACTCGTGATGAACTTATAAATAATACATAATTACTTGGTTCCATATTTTGACAACTATTCCATTGTTGACAGAATGTATTGGCATTATCACTGAACTATTGTTTGTCCTTATATGATTTTATTATTATTCCTATTTCTGTCTACATAAAATTGATCCTAAAATCGAAAAGAGTATTATTGGCCACTAAGACCAATTCCGCTCTATCGATAGAATCTAAACTGAAATTGTGTTCAGCTCAAGTCGGCTAAGTAGCATCTGAAAAAACGCCAAATTAGGAAAACTTTCTTGAAAGATCAAGATTCTCGTATCTCTAAATTTTAGTCTTATTTTAAAACTTTTTTATACGAACATGTTTCGACGGCATCGGTCTTGAATTCTGATACGAGACAACCGCATAATACCGAGACCACGATATAGTCTTAATAATCGAGGAGAAAAAACGGAGGGCAAGGAAAGGGTAATTCTAACTCTATTCTTTTATCGCGGTAATTCTAATTATCGCGCTATTTTATACTTTTTATACCGAACTCATTTGAATCTCGATTTTTGAAGACTATATTAAATTTTCAATTGATTTCTGCCACTGACTCTGCCTTTTCGGCGATACGAAAGAAAACTCTTCAAGGAACAAAAGTGTTGAAAAGCGCAGGTACTGATTGATTATTTAAAAAAATTAATACTCGTAACGATAAAATAAATTTATTATTTCGAAACTAAAAGTACTTATAAAGCAGTATGTGTATATTATAAATTAATATTGGTAAGATTAATTTTTTCGAATCCAGTAAAAAAATAACCAGACATAACAGTAATTACATATGCATTGATTTACCAATTCAAAGATGCTTGTGTTCGATAATTAATCCAATTTATAATATAAAATATACACTGTATCGACAGGACATGTAAAAAAAATACCATTATATTTAGGGTGAGAGAGTTTGGGGGGGGGTTTGACGATCCATTTTCACAAAAGCAAATACCCGCTTTTATGCGGTTCTCTTGTTTTCGTATATATTTGTCTCGGAACCGATTCAATGCAAAAAATCGATGCATACCCGCTTGCTTTTTCAAACATCATTCTTCCCGGTCTCTGTTTCGTATAATAACATGTTTGCGCATAACATTACAGAGAATTAATAACAAATATCTTTTACTCCTTTTTGCCACGTTCATAATATTTGATTTATGTTCATATACATACATATATACTACTGTGTACAAATTTAGTTATACAAATAAGACTTTATTTATAACTTTTGAAATCTTTATTTATTCTTCTAAATCTCATTTATTCCCCTCAAAATAATCCTCCCGAATGCAATGCAACTCTGTCAACGCTTTTTCCAATTTTCAAAACATTTTTTACACTCGTATTCCAGAATGCTCATCAGTTCCTTCTTCGATTCGGCATTTATTTCTTCAGTCGAATTAAAACCGTGTCCCCGAAGTGGACTTTTGAGTTTGCTGAGTATCCAAACATCGCGGAACGATACGGACACGGAACAATTGGTTAAATTTTTGGCGAAAGGTTCACGTAAAATCAATGCAATGTGAGTTGGTACATTATCGTGCTGCAAAAACCAAGAAATGTCTTTCCATAAATCTGGCCTTTTGAGACGAATAGGTTCGCGCAATCGACACATAATACTCAAATAATATTCTTTGTTATCCGTTTGACTGGTTGGAAGGAATTCACAATGCACCACACTACGATAATCGAAAAAAACAGTGAGCATAACCTTGATTTTTTAGCGACTTTGGCGTGATTTTTTTGGTCTCCGGCCTTTGGTTTCTAGATCGTAAGCGTAGACTCAAGTCTCACCTTCAGTTATTATGCATTCCATCTTGTTCTGATAGTTCGAAAGCATTCTTTCACAGACTCTCATGTGACGCTGTTTTTCCAAGAAATTCAGTGTTTTTTGCACCAATCAAGATTAAAAAATTAAATAAACGTTGAGAATTGTACATATATAAATATATGTGGAGTATGTCTGTTTAATATTACACTAGTACATTTAATTATTGTTTTGTATGGTTGTTTTTTCAAAAAAGATTCTTTAATATATAAAATCGTAGTATATATATATATATATATATATATATATATATATATATATATATTGTTAGATTATTTTAGCCTTCTATAAATAATAAAACAAAAAATACTTGAAACTAAATATTGGAGAGTATCGTAAAAGGATGTAAACATATGTGTCCACTGTGTCTTATTACGATCTACGTCTTTGCTGTCCTGCGCGGCAAATGGTTTATGAGTTTATTGTCTAGATGCCTGATCAGTTTTTATATAGGTTTTAAGTTTCTCACAAAGGCTTGCAGAGTTTTCAATTTCGAGTACTGCAGTTAGTTTTGCGTTGTTCTTTCGTTTGAACAGACGTCTTTTCCTTCCTTGTTTCAAATAAAGTTCATGTTAAAAGATTATTTCGTGTATCTTTATTTTAACATTCCACCTACTATATTTAATAAAAATTCAATATATATATATATATATATATATATATATATATATATATATATATACTATTCTATCTTTTTTAATATTGATTAATAATCTATGTAGAATAAAATTCTAAATGTTTGTTTTTCTAAATTTAGTTGATATAAATTATAACATGACTTTATTGTTTGTAAGTTATATTATGCTACATTTCAATTAAAAGTTTATAATAAATGGTTGTTTTAAATATTTTTAAACGAAGTTTGGAATGGGATACATCGTCAAACTGTATCGCTAAATTGCAAACTATTTTATATTTATGTGAAATTAATTCAATAATAAATTATTTTTGAATTAATTAATTCAATTAATCAAAAACTTGTAAGATTTATATTTATATATCGGTAGATAGATACACATGTGCATTAAAGCATAGAAATCGTGCTATAAGTACTTTTATCGTTACCTAGCATTTAATTCGAATACGGATGTAGCGGAAACTGAACGCTTTGAAGGCGAGTTGATTCCTTAAATTAGTCTTAATAATAAAACTTAATAATTAGTCCAAAAGAATAGGGGCGTTTCATCCAAAAGTGTAAAAAGCAAAAAGCAGCAGGTTAAGATGGATTAACTTTTGCCGCAAGAGCTTGTATTATTATATACGTTATATATTATAGTTATCTTTTTATATGGAACCGAGCCTCTCGTTGTAAGAATAATGGAAGGAAGGGGGAAGGGGAATCTCACGCCCAAGAGCGAGGTATTGGAGAGGAACGAGAACCGATAGGATTAGTGCGGATGATGCGAGTCGGGTATCTGCCGGTGGCGCTCACCGCGTGGAGAATTTCCACGTGCATTGACGGCGCCCGACGGTTGTGAGCATAACAATGCGCAGCGCACATTTGCATATTATAACGATATGGAAACATGCGCATGGATATAAAATATACGTGCGCGAACGCTGACTGTAAATAAATCTATAGATATCGTGTGACCGAGCTTATATATATATATATATATATAGGGGTGAACATCTGTATATTGTATTCATCCTTCCATTTTATTTTTTCAGATCCTCTTACTTTCTCGATATTCTATTCTTGGGCAATTATTATTACTTTGTATTTTATTAAATATTGCTTATCCTTTGCCTGTGATTTTGTGAGATCTCAAGGGGGGGGGGTACTTGATAATATAACTTAAATATTTCTGGCCATAAAACATTAGTATTATTGTTATTGTTGTTATGATTGTTTTTTGTTGTTGTGATTGTTGCCGTTATCGTTGTCGTTATTGTCTAGAGAGTACGAATCATTATACGTACCACTATAATTCAATATACGAAGAAAGTAAGAATGGTTAAAGAAAAAAATAAAAGTTGTTATATGGATAATATAAGGTACAGTAAAAAATACTACATACAATAACTGGAATATACAACATTTATCAGTGCTCAATATAGGTATAAATTTATGTACGTTTTTTTATTTCATTTAAGTTATAAGAAATACCGACGAGTCACCAAATGCAACGATTAGAAG
This sequence comes from Sycobia sp. Sy_11, assembly GCA_018907035.1. Taxonomy (NCBI): domain Eukaryota; kingdom Metazoa; phylum Arthropoda; class Insecta; order Hymenoptera; family Epichrysomallidae; genus Sycobia; species Sycobia sp. Sy_11. The sequence continues at coordinate 1,331,344 of JACCIC010000076.1, forward strand.
GTATATTCGGTAATATAATTAGTAAGTAATATTATACGCATGTGTATATTATGCAACAATATATATTATATGATCATTGATTAATTTTCAAAACGCAATCGAAGAGGAATTTCTGCCTGTTAACGGATATAATTCTTTATTACTTCATGCTTATATATACGTATACAATTAAATTAATCAAAAAACTACGTTCAAGATCATCCGATTCTCCCTCACCCATCATCCACACCCCCGCATGCCATACATGATAAAGATCCATAAAACTTTTACAAGCGAAAGTTTTCATGGACATAAATGTCTCATTATAATGTACGAAAGGCCTGGCATGGAATAAAAGCGATTAAAAAAATATATATGAATCATATGAGGATTTACACACACGCGCGCGCACACGCAAAAGCACACATTAGCGGTTACTGATGCTCGGGGCTTGGCGTATGTCACCCTTGACGCTACTGCCCCCTCCCCCTCTTTCTTTCTCTCACCATCTCTCTCTCTCTCTCTCTCTCTCTCTCTCTCTCTCTCTCTCTCTCTCTCTTTGTCTAATAAAGCAATCCAGAGATTCATCGTTCTATAGGCTATTTATAAATGCCGGGGCAGTGCAATCTTCGATGTCAATAATTCCCCCTCCGCTTGACGGATGTGTAAATTCAGATTCATTCAAAAAATTACACAATGCTTGTGTAAATCTGTACGGTTGGTATGTGTATCGGATATTAGGACAAACCGCATATTCAAGTGCAGTCGTCATTAAAAACGCGGATATTTATCGATCGATGATTTATGCAAATAATGTACTGTATATGATACGCTTAGTTTAAAGGGAATTCCCATTGTCCCTTGCTTTTACTTTGTAATGGAGGCAACTTTTTAATACCCATTACTTTGTAATTTATACTGGAAGAATTTTTATTGTCTATTGCTTTTTGCACTGAATGTTTGTATTGGAGGACTATTTAGTCTCCCTTGTTTGGTTTTTTCGCAGTGAGTGTCGCATCCGGTCGGTACTACTTTATGTGCAGCTGTACTCGAACGATTTCCACGACTTTCTGTTACGTGAATAACGTTTTCAATAATTAAATGAACGGTTAGAAGTTGGAAAAAACGAGCACCCCTCGACCTGCTCGGCCAGGAGTCAAACCTGAGACCTTCCGTTTTCGCGATTTTCTCATTTTTGTATAATGCGTGATATTAGGACGTTTAAAGGAATAAATGGTTTAAATACCTGACAATGAATTCTGGATGTTTTGGAATTGTAATTGATAAACGATTCTGCTTTTGAAAATTTAAATATAATCACCCAAATCAATTGGTGCGTTCATAGGACATTACAGAAGTCGTTCGCAATATAGGGAAAGCTCGTTACTTGTGCCGAGAAATCAAAAAAAGGAAAAAAATTTAACTTTCCTTCCTGAGTTTCTACGTCATATAAATAAATAAATAAATGAAAAATTTAATTGAATTAGAAACTTTCTTTTGAATGACGAGTTTCATAACTCCACCAAATTCATTAGAAACAAACGAAAAAAAAAATGGAATAGTAAACCAATTCATTTTACATTATGCAAATTGTGCCAGTCAGGCAATCAAATTTTAATTAAGTTTATAACTGTGATAATAAACTCGGTAGTTGAACATATTCGTAGGATGAAATATTATTACTCCACTATCGTGTTTTATATAAATTGAGCTGATTCGATTGAAGATTGAAAATTTTCTCATAACTAATTTATGAATATAATTTGAAAATTCTATAAAAGAAAAAATCGATGGCAAATAATAAATTTGTTATTGTGAAAGTGGAGATATTTGTAAATACATAACTGTAGTCTATGGAAATGTACATATAATATAAGAATAAAGAATTTCTAAGAGGCAGAACACGTTCTGCTGTAAATAGTTTCTCTACTCTCGCTACAACTCAAGATAGCGAGAACGTTTATTTCAAATGATGGCACATTGTCTAATACTGAAATAGGATAAGCACAAGTTTATTCACCGTGTTATTAAAAAATCAAACATGTATATATGAGCTGAAAGAATCTTTATACAATGCTATAATTGCAAGCGAGTATTTGTCAAGCGAAAAAGTAATAAATCTAAACCTGTACTTAATTATAATTTATTTCGCTATACTTGGAGGTAACTATCAGCTTCATGGATAATCCGTAGCTTTCTCTCCCCCTCCTTTTTCTCTCTTTTTAACACAATAACATGATTTATGAGAAATTTATAAAGAATATATATTCAATAGCAAAAAGCAAGTGTTTTATGTATGATAAACAGAATTACGTTTCAACAAATTTAATAATTAGTTATACATTCATAAATGAAAATGAATCTAAGTAGGTCTTGTTCAATTTACTACTTTCATTTATTTTTTGTGTATTTCAAGGTTACCAAATGACATATATTTATCTTTTATATGTAGTATAATGTAAAATGTGAGTCTACATAAACTCTATATCTGTTAGAGATATGTCAAAGCATCGATGATGAGAAAAAGAATAGATAGGGTAACATATTTTTGTAGTATTATAATATTATCTATTTTTTCTCAGCTCTATTATATCATGAGTTCCTCGGAAAGTTTAATAAGTATAGTAAACAATTTCTTTTTTTAAATAATTCTTATAAGCTAGGATATATAGTTAAATAATCCAAGAGGTCGACGATTTTTGCTTGATTTTTAATGGAAACAATGCGCTTTCCATCGTATTCGTGAGAAAATATACTAAAAGTATTTAGCATCGAACAATAGGAAAGTATAAATGTGTACGCAAATCTACTATACTACGCAGCGAAAATTGAACGAGAAAGAAAAAATATTCTATCATTCTTATCGAGAGATAGACATAGAATACGCGTACCTTGCGTTTTCTACCAGAAAGATTGTCGCGCTTCGTATTCCTCTCTCTCTCGCTCTCTCTCTCTCTCTCTCTCTCTCTCTCTCTCTCTCTCTCTCTCTCTCTGTCTCTCTCGCTTTCTTTCTACTGAGCTATAATTTTTTTTTCATGAACCCGGGCACGTATGCGCAGCGACGGCGACGGCCATCCTTTACTTAATATGGTTACCGCCGCGACGTTTTATTCGAATCGTTGCGCGTGCCGCCTCCTTCCCGAGTTTCCCGTACATGGCTACTTCCGGTTCGAGCTTTATCCGCGGCGCGACGACCTCGGGCTGTCGTCTGTCGGCCGTCGCAGCCGCTGCGGTGCGTCTGCGCTGCAAATTTAATTCGCGCGAGACGTGATTCGCGACCAAAAAGTCGGTTATAACCTTACCTCTCACCTCGTCCCCCACTCTCTCTGCCTCTTTCTTGTTTGAATTTTCTGCTCCCTTTTGCCCCCATCTGGTTTTGCGCGTTTCGAAAATCTTTCGAGCGCCTAATATATATTTGGATGTATATGTGCAACAGAATCAATTGGGATTCAACCAATAAGCAAACGATAAACTTACTGAGGATATGTAATTAAAAATTTAATTTAATAATTAATTAATATACTTATTTAATTGAAGTAATTCTCATTAGAAACAAAGGTTACCGATCCGGTAGGAGACCCACGAAAGGAATGACTACTCGAGCATCGCGCTCGCTAATTCCCGCGAGTGCCTACACATTTTCTTTATTGAAATTATTCGTTTTCTTGTCTTATTCAAATCTTTATAATATTACTTTGCGATAGCATCGACTTTTGCGGGATCTTCTCGATTTGTATCAACAGCGGCAATCCAGAATGTCGCCCTTTTATACGATACTAAATTTATGCAAAACTCATTCGAAAACGACAACATTTTTCCCAACGTAAAACATGACGTGCTCTTTGCAAAAATCTTCTTATATGCTGGTAAGATTACTGGGAAAATTTAAGCTTCTCCCGTAATGGTTCGTAAAAAAGTTTTCGAAGTTTTTCACATTTTTTAAAACTTTTATAGATTCTTCTGTGATGAGTAAATATGTATAAATTTGTGGTTTTTTACGAGAGCAAGAAATGCTCGATTTTATACTTTAATAACGTATTACATAAGTCTTTTTTATTAGATTTGCATCTTCGGCTTGTCATATTTAGACAATAATTTCGATAATAAAATTTCGATACGTTTATAAACACGTATACACATAATTAACAAACACAAATAAAATGTACATAATTTCAACATTACTACATTAGTTATTGAAGCAAAAATGCCATACTTTACAAATTTTAATAAATACAAGGCACGACGTAATGTTTCATTGAATTTTTCTTTGTTCGGGCATTTTGATGATATCAAATAATAAATTCACACATTCAATTGAAAAAATTATAATTATTTTAATAGAAAAACGATTAGCTACGCTTGAGCAATTTGTAAGAGAATGAATTCACTACAGAAACTTTCTTCTTACTTTTTATCTTCTGCCCAACTCTACTGCTACTTTTTTCTTCATTGATCTAATTCTATCTTTCAGATAATTTAGATAGTTATGGAAGTAAATGATCAATTTTGTTACGCTATAAGTATGTAAGACCGAGAGAAAGGCTGGCGTGATAAATTGACAAAAAATACTATTTTTTTTAATATTATCATAATTTATATTAGAATATTAATCTAATCTATATTTTTAATATTAATATAATCGTTATATTAATTATAGCTATCTTTCTTTTTATTGCAGGTAAGTGAAGTGAATGCAAAGAGTTCAATAATTACATATGCATATACAGAAACTAAGTCAGATCTTATTTTGACTCTCGGGCGTTGAACAAGCCATCCTGTCCTGCAGGTTTTCGTCGACCAACTAGCAAGTCCATTTAATTTTTCTTGATCATAAAGTCATAACAGAATTTGCGAAAATATATATTCATCGAGACAGAATTCCATTATTAATTCATTATACGGAGTTTTATCGCTTGACCATTTATGAATCTATCAGCAAGAAATATAGGAGTTCACTTGAAGAAAAATAAATCCTCTGAACAAACAGTAGATCAAATTTCATTACGGAAAAAATTTTAATTACATAAGTAAAAAAACATATTCTTAACATTTTCTACGTAGTCAAAAAATCAACAAAGACAGTAAACAAAATTTTGAAAAGTAGTAGAGAAAAAGACAGAATTAGAAATAATAGAGTTCTTTTCTTTTTTTTTTTATTTAATGTCGCATCAACCTTGTGGTCATTAGCGACAACTATATACATAAAATATAACTATTATTTTATTATTTTACATAGAAAAGTATACAATATTATTTTCTTTTTAAACATTATCATCTCTAATTTATCTTTATATATATTTATATTTATTCTGTTTTTTAAGAAGTGATATAACTTTTTCACATGAGTTGAAGCGTTTTAAACATTGGCTTATATCTGCAGGTAATTTTATTTCTTTATTATTTTGCTTTGTGTTTTCACACTCAAGTAGTATATGTTTAACTGTTATCGTTATGACATGCAAATGACTAATATTTGTATGTCCTATTCTTCATCTATTTATTTTTACTTCTTCCTTCCTTTCGAATTTAATTGACGGGCTTATTTTGAATATATCTTTTCTGACTGTTTTTAAAGCTGTATTCTGGGATAGATATAACCAATCTTCGTTCCAATACTTGAGTATGACTCTATTTGTTTGTTTTTCAGCTTCATTTAGTGATAGTGGCTGATTATTAAAGGTATTTTCTACGTTCAATTCCAATTTTTCTTTACAATTCAGTGCGTTTTTAATATCTACATTTTTAATATTATACGGAATACGATAAAAAATCATTTTTGTTGTATCGCGTTTATGTATTAGTTTATTGTATAATTTTATTATTTTGGTTATCGTTTCATTATGTGTGTTATTGTTTCTTAGTGCAGAGATAATATTAGGTGATCTCGTAAATATCACTACTTTATTAGTTTTTATATTCTTTAAGGTTTCAAAGATGACTAAGGCTTCGCAGTCGAATAGAGATATTGAATCTGAAAATTTATAACAAGCTTCTACTCCGTTATATGAACATGACATTTTCGCATTTCCTTTTGCTTTGATTGCCGATATATATATATATATATATATATATATATATATATATATATATATATATATATTAGAGTAATCTTTAAACTGATTCAGCATTGTACGGGAATTTTCTCTAGATTTCGAAAAGTTTGCTTTTTTATTATTCGAACTATCCGGTTTGATAATTTTCGGTTTTATAATTTTCCATGGAGGTATATCTGATTGTACCCTAGGTGTAATTTTTGAAATTTCTAGAGTTACTAATTTTATATATTGTTTTATTCTACAGCTGATTGGCCTTGGGTGGTTTTTATTGGTAACTTCATGTCCGTTTTTATCTAATTGATATTTTACACTATTTTTATATGGTGTAGCAATGACTGATAAAAAGTAGTTTATACATAATTTTTTATTTTATTATACATAGATTCATGGTCCAAACATGATTGAACTATAGCTTTATACGTTTTAGTTAGTAATATTTGATTTGCACTCCAATTTTTCGAGGCAGTCGATTTTATTATATTTAACCTGTTTTTACACTTAATCTTTAATTGATTTATATGAGCATCTCACGAATGTTTTTCTTCAAAAGAAAGTTCTAGTATCTTTACCGTTCGTGATTGTGGTAGTATTTGACCGTTAAGAACGAGGTTGATTTTTTCCTTCTTTTTTTTCGGGAAAAAATTATGACTGTCGTTTTTGTTTTAGAGAATTTAATGTCAGTTTCTTGTGAGAATTGTTCTAGTTTTGTAAGGGTGTTTTGTAAAAGACTTTCAGATGTTTGTATATTTTTTCCCGAGAGACTTATTTTAATATCATCTGCATATGCTGTACATTTTACTGGATTCTGTATGATATTCAGAGCATCATTAATTGCTAACAGAAGAAAAGTTACGCTTATTACTCCCCCTTGTGGTACTCCGTTTTCTATTACGTAAGATTTTGATAGTTGACCGTTTACCCTTACTTTGATACATCGATTTTTTAAAATATTTACTGACTAGTTGAGGATGTTTCCATAAAAACCATTGTTCACGAGTACTTTTATTATTCGATTTCTCCAAACCATGTCATATGCTTTCTCTATGTCAAGTACTATTGTAACAAGGTGTTATTTATTCGCTATGAATTCACAGATAGATGCGTCTCTGGTAATCAAACTATAAATTGTTGAATGATATTTACGGAACCTATGTTGTGTCTTTGTTTGGGTTTGGTAAGGTTATAATTGTGGCCTCTTGCCATAATTTCGAAAATTTGTTATTTTACCACACTTGTTGAAGATTGCTATAAAATATTCTAGGGCTTTCTCGGATAGAGATTTAAGAAGAATATTAGGGATTCCATCTGGTCCTGCAGTTGTGTTTTTACTCCTTTTCAGTACTGTGTATAGTTCCGTTAATTGGATAGGTTCATTAATAAAATTTATGGTCTCAGTTTATTTTATTATTTATTGGTTTATATTTATTGGGAAGTAATCGCTGATGTAACTGTATGTAAGGACACCTCATTCTACTCTGTCCGTTAAGCTTGCAGAGCATATTGATAAGTCAATGACACTGTTTGTACCTGTAAAAATATTGAAATCTGTTGGTTTTCCATTATTTAGCACTGCTAACTTTTTGTCTTTTAACAGTTCTTCGATAATTTTACCTGTATTATTAGTTTTGTAAGAAGCCCAGAGAGTATTGTAACTGTTAAAGTCTTCTATTAGCAGAAACGGTTTCGGAAGTTCCTGTACAATTTTTTTAAATTCTTCTATCTTTAGGAGGCGGCTATTTGGTAGGTATATATTGCAGATAGTCAATCTTGTACAGCTTAGATTTAGTGTTACTGCAATTGCTTCTAAATTAGTATTGATTTTCAGTTCTTTAATATTTATATGGTTTTTAACGTAAATTCCTACTCCCCCGCTTGCAGCATGGCAATCTGTTCTATTTTTAAAAATTATTTTCTACTTTTTAATGTCTGTACAATTTTTTTTCTAAAAATTGTTTCCTGTAGGCACAAAACTGCCGGATCTTCGCGTATAATAAGTTCTTTTAGGAATTCAAATCTGGTTTTTAAATCATTTATATTCCATTGTATTATTTTATAATTGAATTGTGTGTAGAATATACTTCGATTATAAGGTCCCTTATTTACTTTTAATTTATATATCACTATCTGAGTTGTCTGTGGATTGTGTCGGATTTGTTTAAGCTATAAATTATAAACTTATAAATTCTTCTAAATTATCCGTGTATTGTGATATTATATTTATTGGATTTTTTATACCTTTAATATTTTCGAGTAGACTCTTAAATTGCATATAATTTAACAAGGTATTTTCTTCTGTTAAGTAAGTTTTTAATGACCTTAATTGCTCATCTAGTTCATATGTACTCGTACTTAAATTTGAATTACTTGTTTGGCTTTTGTATTTTTTTATATCTTTTTCCGAGTTTATATCCTCCATTTTGTAGTCTATATATTCTTTTTTACTTTTTTTTGCATTTTGTATTGTATTATTTTTAACTAGTTTTGTTTTATGCTCTGATTCAATTGAACTACTTACTGAAAGGCTTCTCTTTTCTTTAAAATTTGGTTGATTTGAGTTTGTTGTATCCGCATATCTGATCTGTTTACATTTACGTGTGATTCAAATTTTTCTGTTTGCATTTTTTCTGTTTGCTGTAAATTATTTAGGGATTTTAATAGAGTGGAATGCTCAAACTGATTACTGTTTATGTTTTCTTAGCGCATTTTACAGCTAGCGAGCAGGAAGGTTTATTTGCGTTAATTTAATCGAGTCTGAACAAGACTTTGCTTACGTGGGAGACATAATATTTTCTCATACGAATGTAGTTTTCTTGACTGCATGTACTATGAAATACATGAAAAAATATTGGAAATCTGCAAACTGTGAATAATTCTGAAATCTTTTGCTCGGGAAATAAGATATATTCGAGAGTCTTGTGTATCGAGATCAGGTATATGAGACCGTTGCTTGCTCCCATATAGACATATATATATATATATATATATATATATATATATATATATATAATGAAGTGTCATTTAATTGGTAGTAAATGCTAAATTAAATTTAATTGAATTTTATTATGATAAACCGTGGTAAATATTTTTCTAGATATAGTCTTTTATATTATCAAATACGCTAATCATTTTTAAGGGTACATAAAATTAACATATTTGAAATTAATATATTATTGAAGCAGAGAGATGTCCATCATTACATCACATTAGTAATATTAATCCCAGAGTTGGTATGCCTTCTGAAATAAATTTCCTTGTATAAATAGTTTAAATGATTTTGGCTTCATAATCGACAGAAATGTGGATCACCACATACTGATCTGTATTAAAACGACTGGTGACTATGATATATCGACCATCGAACTCAATTTTACTAGACCGCGCTGCTTGAAGTACTACCAGGTAGTACACTACATTTAGTAATTCAAATCAGATTTTTCTAAAAAAACGTAGCTTATGTGACTTCGGATACTTTAACGAATCTTATAAAAAAAGTTTGAAAACGATTGATTAAATATTTTTAGAGATTTTCAGTAATAAATAAACAAACTATAAGATAAGTGGATTGTGAAATTTTTAATTATTTAAGAATCGATAGCGTTTTTGTATTTTGAAAGTATGAAGTAAAATTTTAGTCGTGTAGGATATAAATAAATTAATTAGGATTTATAAAATAATAAATAAATATACTTGTTTTCTGCTTAAATAAAATTATGTTTATTTAAAATTAACAATATAAAAATATATATCATAACAAATAAATTTGCAAATAATTGAAAATCGGATTTAAGCCGCATGCGAATAACACTTACAAGGGGATACAACTATCTGGCGCATGATCCAATATAAATCTAACAAAATCTAATTCGCCAGTTATATATATATATATATATATATATATATATATATATATATATATATATATATATATATGCTATAAAATCTGTGATGGCGCTTTTGCCGATGCTAAGGAGGAGGATACCGCGTGGATGTTGTGCCTATGTAGCGGCGATCAGACCACGCGCAAAAAAAGGGGGAGAGGACATGCGAGCTCGCGCGCCTCGGCCACCTCCCCTCCCCCATTTCTGAGAAGCGCAACCGTCGCGCACTTCCCCTTACTTCGATTCGGTCCTAACAATATAATATTTTAATAAAAATATTCTACAATCGAAATTTTATTTTAAATCTCAAAATAAAATAAGAATTTCATTTGAGGTAATAATGTTGTATATCTACTTATTAGCGTATATTTACTTCGTATTAAATAATAAATCTATTTGTTTAAGTTAACGGTAAAGGTAACGTAAAGGTCACGCCTATACCTAAATATTGTATATTTTATTAATATTTATAGAAACCACAACTTTATTTCTTCAATCAAAGGAATCCAAAGATCATTCAGATATGCAAATGTTTTAATTGAAAATTGATATTTTATTTACTTGTTGATTCAGAAATTAAATTAACTTTATTTTATGCACATAATAATCCTGAATTCTCGAAATTGTATTAATAGTACATCCATTATTTCATAACGTAATGTCTAGATAAAAGATTACACGGCAGTTCCACAAATATTGATCGATGTTAATTTACGGTAGTAAGTAATTTTGTATAGTACTCGACATGTTTTATGGGCTTCTCTATGTAAGTAACTATTAAACTTAGGGACAATCCTTTAGTTAAGAAACAATTCACTTAAAACCTCTTTAACTGTTATTGCACGAAGCAAGGACAGTAATTTCCAACTCCGTAAATTTAAAAGAAGAGTTTACATGACGTTCGATATTCTCTATGCACGATTTTACGGAGCTTTCCTTTTGTCAATGCATTCTGTATTATGAAAATGTTAAATCAATTATTTATTTCAAAATGATTAGGATACATCTTGATTTACTTCATTGAATTTTCTAATTTAATTTCTAGAATGTCTTGTATATTATGTATGAAAATATTAACTTCGATTATAAAACAAATAATTATTCACTAATTACTGTTTTTTTAAGAATTTTTTAAATAATTTTCTGCAACTTCAAAAATAAAGTAAATAAGTGGTAATCCTGTGGCTTTGGCAGATACTGCAATATTATTAGACGATAGGCATCTAGTTCAATTCAATTAATTTATGAAAATAATATAGTTATCTGGATATCTTGAATGAAAATATTATAAGTAAGTTACTTTTTTATGCCTCGAAAAGTAGTGGAATTTCTGAAAGACAATGCAAAATAAGCAAAAAATTAATATTTATTCGATATCACTAGATCCTATGGAATAAGTACAAAATGACTATTTATCGCATCAAAAGGCCAGTAATTAACAAACTAGGCCCAGTTCGACGAGACTCTATCTCTCTCCCTTTCTCTCCCTCGGAAAAAAAGGATGCACGGTAGCTGCAGACGGCCAAAGCACGTCAGGCGAACAGCACGGTGGAAGAAAGGAGCAAAAATACCCTCGCCGTTGAGTTTCAGCCTCTTTCCCGTGCGTACGATACGTTTAAATTCCTCGGAACCACCGACTTCGATTCCTAAACCCCGTGAGCCATTATAAAGCAAAGATGCCAAAGCGAGAGAGGGAGGAGGGGATGACGGGCAAGGGCGGGCGTAGGCAAAGGGCCTGGGAGAGGGGGAAAAGGCCGAGGCCTCGAGACAAGAAGCGAAGGGGAGGAGAGAGAGAGAAAGAGAAATGGAACGTAAGATGCAGCCTCGAAAAGTGGCGCGCGCCTCTCCCGGACGGCCAATCGCGGATTCGAGTCACGTCCCGGCTGTTCCGGATGATTCGAAGTCGGTGCGAATTGGCCCGCCCGCCCGCCCGCCAGCCGTGCGCTCGATTTACGATCGCTACTCTCGCTCCGCTTCCTCCCGTCCCCTCCCGCCGCCCATCTCTCTCTCTCTCTCTCTCTCACTCTCTCTCTCACTCTCTCTCTCTCCCTCTCTCTCTCTCTCTCTCTCTCTCTCTCTCTCTGCGTGCCGCCCGTTGTTTGCTTTCGCACGGAAAGTCAGCGTGTAATCCGGTTAACAGCGCGAGTGTCCCGCAGTTGTTTTATCCTAATGAGAGCGGTCAGCGTTACGGCACCCCTGGGAATTCGCAGGCGAGCGCGTATGACGCCGGGCAGGGTCGTCGACATTCGCGGCGACGGCGGTGGCGACGCCTTTTTCTACGGCCATATATATATATATATATATATATATATATATATATATATATATATAGATATATAGATATACATATAGGATCTCCGATACGCTAATTCAATTACCACGCGAGTAGAATTGTGGTGAACCAAGACGCGTGTGTTAGGCGAAGTAGGAACCATTGGGGGTTCTGGAGGAGGAGGGAGGCTTTATTAATTCGCTTTATCATGCTTTTTGCAGGGCTCTTTCGTTCAATCGCCTCCGCTGTCTGTTTGCATATATATATATCGCAGTGGTATATACGTCAGAGGATCATTAATTCATTTTACCGCCCGGTGGCTTTTATGGAAATTGCCTGATGAAAATGAGGTGTCTGTACGTTTTAGAGTATCAGGCTCGACCGTTTCTATATAATTAGATGATAACTATACTACGTGTGTATGTATATATGTATATATATATATATATATATATATATATATATATATATATATATATATAATTGCTTTTAGATCGGTTGCTCGAATCAATCCTTGAAATATATATAGTACAATAATTATGGTTCAGTTGAACCGTACGACCCATTTTTTTCCAATGTGAATTCTTCTCTCAGAGGAACGTTTCGTTACAAAAGTACTCAATATAATTTGAAAATAATACATATTTACTCGAGGAGCTATTTAACTGTGAGTGAGAATAGGTGCTCAGGTGAGAATGCAAATTGTAAACCAATGCAATCGTTAATTTTTGGGTTGATTTTTCCAAACAGTTGTTTTTTACTAAACAAAAAACTAATAAATACAGTATTAATTATATACACAATTAACCATTTGTATACATGTATTTTTTCAGATGATTTATACATACTGGGTACTTTATATCCCGAACGACTATTAAACATTTCTAGATAATTTAAATCACCTTTGAAAAAAATATTTATGGGTACTTTTGAAATTCAAAATAATTAAACTTTATGGAATACAAAGACGCGTCTTAGCACTTATGAAAAGGAATGAAATTTTTTTTAATATACAATATAAACTTTGATAGAAGTGCAACATTTGTAAATGTTAATTGTTTTTTATTATTAGGATACTGCGTATGTTCAGAAAAAAACAATTACGCACTACGGCTAAAAATGTATTCACACGAACTTTTCGCTCTACTATAGTGTTTAACGAAATAAATATACTTATTTTAGAAAATGAAATTAACAGAAGAAATGAAAAGAATGTAATTTGAGCCATAAAAATCAATATGTTCGATGTGCTTACGTAACACATAGACGAGTACCGCTTAAAACGAAAAGACGTTCTTCTGAAAATTACAACTGAAATTAACTCCTTTCTAAAACTGACGCTGGGACATTTCAAAGCGACTCTGTGAGAGATACGATCCGGGACTTGGCGAATGCGGCTCGCCTGCCCGTTCAAAATCAAGTTCACCCACCGAAAGTAGATATACATAATGCGCGTAATAATCCTGCTCCGCTCGCGGACTCGTTTTGTAAATGCGTACACAGATATCGACTATTTCGATAGGTCGGTCCCGCGAATGTACGAGGGACCGCTTTTTTCTCGCGCGGGTTAGCGGCGCTGGTATCTCTCGGCCCATGCGCGAGCGCGCACCTGCGCGAAATAACCAGTCGTCCGGTTTTACTGCTCTACTTATCTTTTTCCTCTTTTCAATTAACGCGCCCGTCTGTCCTTACACTGCAGTTACTACTGGCGGCGTAGCGGGCCAGCGACGAGTGCGGGCTGTTCATCGTCGCAACAGGTGCTGGTGTATGGTTCGAATATGTATGCCCCCGGGAGCTGGTCCGATGCGGTCGCGGGCAATCACTAATGTCGAATACGGAATATAAATTTTCATGGCTCATATGTCTGAAAGTTCCGACATTCGCCCCCGCTATTGTTCTCGCAAGTAGTGTTTTCCTTACCGGGCGCAGGTTAAAGCAAAGTATGTATTAAAAATGTAACATTGTAGTTATATCGACTCTTTTGAATTAAATTAATAAATATTTTTATCGGTCTTACATTACAGTCTTTATAATATAATATATTATACTAAAATAACGACGCTCAGAAAGTCCTGTTTATTATTATCAACCTCCCCCCCCCCAATCATCTGAAACAGAAGTTACTACTAAAAATAAAATTAAACTTAAGTTTACTTTTGTTCTTTTTCCAGTTTTATTCTTGCAGATGAACCGTAGTGGCTCGAAACATCCGACAACAAAGAAATATTTAAATTTAAGGTGCTGGGATGTCAAGTTATCCTTAATTATCATAGACAAGAGTTTATTTTATTATTTTATTATTTTATTATTTTATTATTTTATTATTTTATTCTTTTATGAATTTATTATTCTATTATTTTATTATTTTTATTATTTTTAATTTTTAATCTAATTTTATTTTAATTATATCTTTAGTAGTTCTGAAATAGAAAGTTCTATTTCAGATTCTTCGGGAGTGATCATAAACAAGAACAGTCTGATTGTCATTTCAGTTTCATATATTATAGTATAAAGATTGTAAGACCGCTAAAAATATTTATTAGTTTAAGCAAAATATATAGTTTGGGCAGACCAGCAGAGCCGAAAGTTACAACTATCTATCAATGTAGCGTTTTATCGTCGAAAGGGATACGAGCAAATAAATGAACGCCCTTATTGAAACACATTGAAGTTAATGAAAGATTTAGACAACGACAATATCGACTATAGTTTGGCTCCACTATTAGTATTGAGTTCATTACCGATATTAATGATGTAATAAATATAAAAAATTATAAAAAATATCACAAAAATGTCGGTATTCACTGAATAATAAAATTGATTTGGTAAAATAATAATAAACTATTATTTTGCTAATAAAATACTTAGTATATATCGTTAAGCACCAAAATTAATATTTCATATAAATTATTTTTATATACTTTCTACTTATACCTATAAACAGAAAATTTTTACTTCAATTAGTTTTAAAAGGTGTACTGATAATATTTGTTTTAGCTTCATTAAATATTCGAATATTTTATTCTACAAGCTTCGCATCATAAATTATTTATGTAGTTATGATTGCAGGGCTAACAATTTTATTTTATAGTTTACAAGATTTAGAGACAATATAATTTCAATAAATAAATTCAATTATTTAATAAGTTCTTCAATTAAAATTTTAATAATTCTATTATTTATATTTATTTTAATATGAAAAATTCAAGTTTATAGATTTTAAAAATTACATTATTAGAACAGACATTTAATTTTTAGAATCTTATCATCATTAAAAGATTTTTCTTTTTTATATTAGTGTAATAAAATTTTGATAACTTTAATTTTAATATTTTTCATTTTCATTGTAATATCTTTATGTATTAAAATAGTAATTCATAAAAGACTTTCTGTATGAGAAATGAATTCTGGAAATATCTTTAATAAAATATGTTTAATAATAATTATTGCTTCTTTTAATCGAAAAATTGCACCTACTGCGGTTGTTTCCAGTTTACAAGAGTAAAAATATACTCGTATTATTTTTAAATCATTAATAATCATTCCGAAATTATTTCTTCATCTATTTGCATATTCATTGTCTTTACTTTTTCAACTTTTGACTCTGATATAGTAAAAAATAGTATAATATCTAGCTACGCGCATGTTTCACAATGTCATACTTTCGCCCCTTGGTGTGTAATGTACTGTATTTGTTATATGGTAAGGAAAATAGTAAAGAAATATATAATCAAATACAGGAAGTTTCTTCGAGAAAGAAAAGTTTATACGCTATTCGTCATAGATGATAAATGCAATTAATTATATAGGAAATTTTACGCGTGAAATCATTTACATTTATTTCTTACTACTTATGCACTACTAGAATAAATTACCTATTTTTTGCATACAAAATAACCAGCTTGTTTACAGGACTTGAAATATCGTGAATTCTCATTTCGTATAATATGTCCATTTAAATAAGCCTATTTAATAAATACAATGATCTGTGGTCACTAAAAAACGAATTCATACCTCGTGGAACCCAATGAATTAAAACCTACTGATCCTAATATTCTTCATCCAAGGTTTACTTTTAAAAAGTCCATTATTAACATTTATAACAGCTGTCCAACCTCGTATTAAGGAGAGAAACGACCGATATTAAAGAAGGGTTTAGAATAGTTCCTAGTTGAATGAATTTTTCCTGAATTATTATTTTATTGAAGAAAATAATTTAAGGTAACTGCATATAATATCATTACTTCTATTCCCAAAATCTTATACAATAATCAAACGTCTCTGAAAAAAGGAACCAAAGCAACTCGAAACGCCGAGCTTTTTAGGTATTTAAATTTTTGCTGAAACGAACAATTAGATTATTTTTTACCAACGAAATTAATTTGGATTTTCATATTTTCAATTCTACGAGCATGATTACAAATAAGGGCAGTTCGCCTCTCAATATTTATATTAGTTACTTCAAAGGATTGTAAGAAATGAACAAGCTTTAAAATTTATTCGTCAAAAATTAATTCGTCAAAAATTAACACAAGATTATATTAGAAGATATAAATCCAGAGGAAAAAATGCAACGAAATCGTATAATCAAAGGATACGGCAAAAAGAAATATCCAAATAGAGAAGAGTGTGCAAGAGGTAAATAGAAACAAATGCAGAAGGGAGAGAAGCTGTATCGAAGGACTTCCGGTTAGAAAGAGACAGGGGCAGGGGCAGAATGAGAGTGAGAAGAAAAGGAAGGGAGGAAGGCAAAGAGAGAGGAAGAGAGAGATTAAGAGAGAGAGAGAGAGAGAGAGGGAGAGAGTGATAGAGAGAGAGAGAGAGAGAGAGAGAGAGAGCAAGCGACGAGTCTGGAATGCCCGCTTCTGGTGTTCGCTACGTTTAAGGAGAACCATTATTTCAGATAAAACTGGCCTGTGTAGCGGACTGCGCGGCGGCTGCTGCGACCAGGCTCTCTTTGAATTCCTCTCGTTCCCCGAGACTAAATCCTGTATATCGGCTGCCGACCAAGCCTGTCGACCACTGAATTCCGAGACTTTGAGAAACGTTCGGCTTTTTTACTCCGCCCCTTTCTCCCTTCTTTTTTGCAGAATATCTCCCTTCCTCTCTCTCTCTCTCTCTCTCTCTCTCTCTCTCTCTCTCTCTCTCTCTCTCTCTTTCTCTCTCTCTCTCTTTCTCTGTACACACACACACACACACACACACACACACACATATTCCTCCCCACGCTCCTCTCTCTTTTCTCTGGGGTATTATGTCCGTACGTGCCCGCGAGAGCGCAGCTCGCACGCACATGCGTGTATTATATATATATATATATATATATATATATATATATATATATATGCACACATTTATACATATACATACGCCCCATATATTTCTATCGGATTCCCCTTTGAGAGCGGCCAGATTCCGCGCAGTTTAGGGACAGCATTCCGGCTTTGAAAAATTGCTCCTGGCCAATTATCTTTATCAAGTTACACAACCGCTAGTTATACAGTCGAGTTCATTTTATTGTCCGCCTTTTGTTCGGCTTTTAGCAGCCCATCTTCATTTATAGAATTGATGTTTCTAATATGAGTGTGGATAATACAAACCACTAACTGTAATTAAGAATATATATGTGTATATATATATATATATATATATATATATATATATATATATATATAGACATATTTAGTGAGAGAGAGAGAGAGAGAGAGAGAGAGAGAGAGAGAGAGTGAGAGAGAAGAGAGAGAGAGTGACAGAATGACAGATAAAAGGACAAGTAAAGGCCTTTCGATAAAAAATAGTATTTAATGGACATTTTTGCTGCCAGAATAAGCTCTTTTTTTATTTTATTCAATAAAAATATAATGTTGAAAATGAAAAAAATATCTCGAATGCAAATTTAATTAAAAAGATAATTATGAGAAGCTTCTAAAGAACACATAGGAACGCATTAACTTTCATTATTCTTCTCAACGCTGCTACGGTATTTTCAGAGAATAACAACAACAACAACAACAACAACAACAACAACAACAACAATAATAATAATAATAATAATAATAATAATAATAATTCTGAAACACTTTTCATTCAACCGCGTAATGATACGCTCTTTTTCGTTCTTTATTCCGAAAAGAATCACGAGAATCCTGCATCGGGGCCTCGTGCGGGGCCGAATATTGTTGGTCTCCGCGCGCCGCAATTTAAGTATATAGTGTTAAAATTGCCAGCGCGACATGCGGCGGCGGTGTGCCGCACGTGCAAGCCGACCCGACGATAAATAGGTTTTAAATCCACGCGCAAGATTGAAGGGACGGAGTACGCGCGCGCGCAAGGAGTGCTCGCATCTTATCAACCTGCTTTATTAAAGCAAAACAAATACAGTTATTGGCGAGGATAAATAACAGTGACCGCGGCCGCCGTTGCCAACGTCCCTACCGCGAGTTCACTGAAAAGAATCGAGGAATCAATGTGAGGGGTAGGGTGGGAGGTGCCGTCCGGCAGAAACGCTTCCCATGGACGACGATCCCAACATTTGGCCCAATAATAACACTAATTCCGTCTATGTGTGTGTGTGTGTGTGTGTGTGTGTGTGTGTGTGTGTGTGTGTGTGTGTGTGTGTGTGTGTGTGTGTGTGTGTGTGTGTGTGTGTGTGTGTGTGTGTGTGTGTGTGTGTGTGTGTGTGTGTGTGTGTGTATGCATGCATATATATGTATATGTATGGAGAGGAAACTTATTGTGCCAGACGACGTGACTGCAGCGGATGTAGCCCCCTTCATCTACACTTATGTTTATATTCACGCGCAACTCTCCTGTGCTCTCATATTCCTGTACGATGGACGATCATCCAGCGTAGATCGAATTCTTTGACTTCCTGTAAAATCCGAAATGTGTTTAACTATATATATAATTTGCACCTCGCTCTGACTTGTTGTTAATTTTGTCTTTGAGAACACTAAGTGCACGCAAGGCAACGTACAAGCTTTACTACCACCTTCATTGACCTTCACAGCCTCTATTTACGTATATATATATATATATATATATATATATATATATATATATATATATATCATACTAATTTAGAAAGACAAAGCGTGTTTCTGTTTGCACAAGATAACCGAAAAAACTACTGAACCGATTGTTCTGAAATTTAACATATAGATTCTATATTATTTTGGAAAGTACATAGGCTATGTTTTTTTATTGAAAATCATTTTACTTTCATCAATAAATTAAGTTAATGGTTTTAACAATCAGTTTCACCAGCGGACACTACGTACCTTCTTGAATCACGAACATCAACTCAAAATAGTCCGCTTAATGTATTAATACCAGGCCAGCTCAAACGAATGTTCATATCCAATTTTGAGATTTGTATCCTAAAGAAAGTGTGGCGTTAGTTGGTATTACCTTTTTTGTTCTTCAGGTTAATCTGACACTATTTCGCACTTTATGGATATCTTTTGATTTTTGTACATTTTATTTTCTCTTACGTAGGAAAATCTCTCTCTCTCTCTCTCTCTCTCTCTCTCTCTCTGTCTCTCTCTCTCTTTCTTTTTCCTTCTCTTATAAAATAGTTCTTTATGCCAAATCATACTGAATATAGTTTGCGACGACAAAATATAGTTTTGTTTCTATAAATTATATTAACTTCAGAATTGTGGTAAGAAACTATGTTTTTTTTAGTTTGAACAAAAGGAATGATGGCCAAATAGGATTCTTTACCAACCACCTCGAAACTATGAATATATATATATATATATATATATATATATATATATATATAAAATAATATCCATCGTCTGCTTAAAAAATACGCTATTCGCATACCAACATTTTGCTTGAATTTCAGTTGGCATCGGTACGAAAAAAATTCACCGTATTTAATTGAAAAAACGGAAATATACGATATATATATATATATATATATATATATATATATATACACATTGTATGTATATTATATTGTACATGTTATATATACATATTTTAAATACGGTTACTACTGAGTAATATTCTATTGGCGTGTACGGGCGGTTGATTACGATATTCCGTTGCCTCAAGACGATTTCTATAGGAAGTTGTATATTCGGATGATGGAATGCAATGTCCAGGTGTCTCTGGGCGATTTCTACGGGGAATATTGTTTTTAGTTCGGATGATAGAATGCGATTTCTAGATGATTTGGAACTGCTTCTACGGGGAGTGTCGTGTATAGTTGGTGGGAAACAATTTCCAAGTATGTCAGTACGACTTCTATAAAGAGATTTGTATTCTATCACTGGAACACGCACACTCCCAGCAAGAATCGTCCTGGGATACCTGGACATTGTATTCTACCTCCCCAAAACCAAATTCTCTATAGCAGTCATCACCAGACATTTTCTATAGTCCGAACATGATATTCTCCGTAAACGATTCCTCGAGACTCTTGGTAATCTTTTTCTACCGCTCGAACTTGAAAATATAATTTTCTCCATCGAAGCCGTATTGAATATGCATATATATATATATATATATATATATATATATATATATATACATCTATATATTGTATAAAATGGTCGGCAAAATATCAACTTTTTGAAGTGGACGCTACATTGAAACAGCTTTTTATACAGAAGCGACGATAGGTAAATTACGGTCAATTATTTATAGATGTTACGCCGCCAAAGCGTCTTAAATGTATGCGTGCTTCTGCATAATTGTCAATTTATTGTTTTATTGCTTGTGTAATTATATTGTTTGATTTTATTACTTTATATCTATTTTATTACTTTATATTTTTATTTATGTAGGTCTAAATGCGTCGGTATAAGGTGCTCAAACCGTTAAGTATAGTTAAACGTCTGGCATTGTCTTTGTGTAATGCTAACATTTTCCGATTATTCACGTATTTGTACTGATGTTTATTAGTATGGCAGATAATTGAAGAAATTCCCAAATCATGTATAGGCTCGGTCAACCTTCGCGCACTAAAGGTTTATTGGTCTCAGCTGAGGGGGCGGCTCTGTCCGAGAAATCCCTCACCTGAAATTAACCTGAGAGATCCCGCATCTACCCATCTCCTCCCCTGAATATTTTCGTGTATATTTACTGTTGAATTTTCCTTCAATCCCCTCCCTTGCTAATTTTTAACGCTCCCTCTCGACTCCGAGACGTCGAAGAAAAACGAGACCAGATTCATTGTGACCGCCGCGCGAGAAACACTTCTAAAAATTTTCGTAAGACCTCATAATAAATATTATTTGTCTTATATAGTTAAATTCGTTAAATTGTCAATGTGAGTGAATGATAATATTTATGAATAAATAAAGTATCATTTTATTATACATTTGTGTTTTAAATTATTTGAATAGTCGTATTAAACTAAATATTTATACGACACGAGTTCGACGACGAAACCATTTTTCTTGTCGCCTCAACAATAGAAGTATAAATTTATATATATAGAGTATTTTTTACTTGGATATTATTGAATTGTTTATAAAATCGATTAAATTAATATCTCGGGCGAAGCCGCGACGGGGGATGCTTGTATATAGGAGATTTTGTAAAAAGATTGCTTTGGCCTTCTACCTTCGTTGGGATTTATCTTTATTAATTGATTTCTATTTTACCACTATTGGTTTTATTTTTCAACTGATCAAACAACACTGGAACAACATTCGGAAAAACACGAAAATATTTTAATGAATTATATTTATATCAAAAACTTTTTATCAAAAAGTATATAAAAAGAGTCGTATAGAATTAGTAGTACTGTATTCAACTGCTGCGTAAATTGGTTTTGCTCTACCCTTCATTCACTGAATTCTGTACAGTAAAACTCATATATAGTTTAATAAAAGTATTTACGATTTGAAAATAATTATTAAATAACTATGGTACTATGGTAAACTTGGTTTTAAGTTTTATTATTACTTAACTATTGAGCGATTTAAAAAAAAAAAAAACAAAAGTACAATTGATATTTTCATGATAAATAATTAAAAAACATTAATAGATTCCTGAATATATCGTAAATATATAGTTTCTGCTTAAAATGTATACCGTTATATATCATTCAATAAATTAAAAATTTGTTAAATGTTATCAATTTCAAATGGATAAATATTTTTGCCGTTCTTACAGGCTTAATAAAATAACATAATTATAATTATATGAAAGTCAAGCTGAGCTTGTTTGTAATCATTCCCGTAAAATATGAAATGGAAATTATTACTAAAATAATAAAATAAAAATTAAATTAAATAAGAAGTTAAAAGAATAAAAATAAAATGATCTATATTCTTGTTAGTAACTAACAAGCTGACTCCCCCGACCACCTTAAATTCAAACTTACCTTTAATTTCCTACATTCGTAACTCCACTTCATCTTCAAAAACTAAATTAAAATAAAAATCTAGCACGCTAATAAATATATTATTTTTATTTTATATTTATAATAGTAATTTATATTTCCGCTTTTACTGGGATGTTTTTAAACAAGACAGTCGGACTGTCATTATATTAGTATAGATATTATTGTATAAAGATTAATATTTATTAATTTAATTCAGAACCGTCGATTAATATCCAAACTCTTTTTCAATATAAATAAAAAAAGTACGCATTATAAAATTTCATATTCTTTCGAATCTCGTTTTTTACTTTAGACGCCGCACGGGTACACCTTGCTCTCTTTATATATTGCGATATGGACTATAGAAAAAAACGTCATTTTTTTCGCAAAAATAAATCTTACCAACGAGCGCGCGTGCTGCATCTACACTTATCGGTGGCGATGACAATGTATATTAAAATAAATAGACAAAGAAGGACGAACAGATTAGTATAGAAAGAAATAATAAAAAAGGGTGCTGCGTTGCGGGCCACCAGAAGGCGGGCGCGAGAGGAAGCAACGGAGGAAGTAAAAAAACGCTGACGGGTTCTGTTTCTTCGTGCGTTGCGCTGCCGTGTATATTAGACGCGATATATATATATATATATATATATATATATATATATATATATATATATACATGCGAAAAAAATGAGCGAGAGTGGAGGAGACCCACGAGCCGATCTAAAGAGAACGAGGCAGTGGCAACGGCTTGCAGCTCGCGGCCAGGACACAACGGTAAATTTTATTCAAAAGCAAGGCACGGCAGGAAGTAGGCGTTCGACGGAATTCGGCCAAGGTGGAAAAGTCGAGACAAAGTGGAAGTTGCCAATTATGGGCCTGGCTTTCGTAATGGGAGTTACGCCTACGCGTACGCTTGCCGCGCCGCCCGCGGCCGAAACTCGCGGACAGGAGCGTGCGGACTCTGCGACGATAACTATTACATTAATCTTGTTCGGACTGATTATGCCAATTCGACGCATTCGCGTTTTTTTTTTGTATTCAAACAGAAAGCCAGTGAGTTCATTATATGAGTACGAGAACGAGAAAAGCCGGCGTTCCACGGTAGCCTTTCTTTTTCGTGGAAACTTTTCAGCCTGGGACCTTGGTCTATTGGTTCTTTCCTATAATCGAGTTTGAACGATTGTCGTTGACGGTCCGATCGATTAGTCATATTTTATTACGATTTTCATGTTTTATTTAATAGACGGTGACGGCAATAAATATTCAACGAGCTGGATGATGTATAGGCCCCAAGCGTTTTTTTAATTGCACTGGTTTTAGATTTACGTGGGCAGAACGATTCTTTCTACCGCTCATTTAAAGTGAATACATTCTCTTTTAAATTGATTTAATAATTCTTTTATTTTATCTATCTCATTTAATATTAGCTTTTTTATTCTGAAAATGTTCTTGCATGCCTATGTCAATCTTCTAATGTCAAATACGTGTCAATGCTATTGAAACTATAGCTTCATGTAATTTTTTTTTGGTTATTTATTCCGTATACTTTTTTATTATTGTGCTATACTATTTTATAACCTTATTACTTTATTATTTACCGTACTAAGCGTTTCATCAATATCGTCATGATTAAATGAGAATATGTAAAACAATAAATAATAGCCTCTTATATTATTATATATTAAATATATAATTTCATAATATTTAATATAAATTTAATATAATTTAATATTAGTATAATTTTCTATAAAATAATTTGACATGTAATCTAAATAATTTTCATCAAGGAAATTCAAAATGTATAATTTTTTTTCCGTAAATATTTTATCTTTTCTAAAACTTAATGTTTTTAATATGTTTCTAAAAAAATATGATTCAGATTCTAATGAAAATTATTCTGACTAGACAAAATTTAAATGAAGAAAATTGAATTCATATTTTCTTGTCATTTAAGTAAAAACATATGTTTTTGAATAAGTGGAAAAATTTACGGTATATGAAAGGTAACATAAACATATGATTTTTATATATCTTGATTTGGAAACTCGAATCTGATTGATAAAAAACTTAAATTATATAAAACAATCGGGAGAATAAATCTAAAAACAATTCTGTCCTGTATTAAAGAATAAAAAACTTAAGATTTTAAATTTATTGAGGTCGATGATAGAAAAGCCGATAAAATTTTTTCTGTAAAAGAATCTCAACAACAGTCACCGAACGACATTGTAATTTGCATACCTCGCAATTATTTTTTGTCTCTCTTTGTCAGTTTATCTCTCAAAAGTGGTATTACTCATTTTTGCACGGTCTACGACATCCTTTGTCTACTGTACAAGCATAGAAACGTCTGCTCGGCAAGGAAGAGGGAACAAAAAAAAATGACATAAAGAAAACAAAGCGCAGAAAAAGAGAGAAAAAAAGAAGGACGAAAGAAGGAGAAAAAGAGGAAGAGAAGTAAAACGGACGCGAGAGCGTATCCGCAATATCTCAATCGGTTGGCCGGTCTAACCGAGCATATATATATATATATATATATATATATATATATATATATATATATATATATATTAGCACCCATACGAGAACTTAGCCGAAATGCCAAGAAACACCGCGGTTTGTTCGGCGCTGGTTTAGCGGAAAGTGTCCTGTGGTCTCGCGTGGTTCTGCTAAATCGGGGACCGAATGCTATACAATGCGCACGCACTCTGACGACAGGCAGGGGAGGGGGGTCGCAGCTCAAGGGCTCAGGCCAAAGAGCAGGAAGATAGAAACAGATTATTTTTTCACTTGCGGTGAGCGTCGTCTGGCGAACTTTGCGTGCATACGTGGGCGTATACTTGTAGCTCGATGCATTCGAGCACTGGGGCGTGGAATCGCGTCTGCTCAAGGAGGACCGCGACGTTTTATGCTCACGAACGCCAAGTGTCCGTGCATGGCTACGTCCGGTGGTTTTCGCTAAAAGTGTAACTTTGAACTGGGGCAATACGTATGCGGTCTCCGGAAAACCTCTCACGTCACTCCGAAGCGAGGAGTGCATTGGAGTTCATACAGCAGATAGTGATGAATTGAAAGAACCTGCCATAGAATTGTTTGAAAAGATTTATTAAAGCTGGCTTTCAATAAGCGAAAAAATTACAGCAAATACTGCCTGGTTTCGAGCTCAGACGTTCCTCGTATGATCTTACGCAATTCGTTCCTCATTTGCATTTTCAGAAGATTTATAGGCTTGAAGTATTATTTTGCAACTGATAAGATCGAGACAGGACCTAAATCTACAAAGCCGCATAGCCTTCACTAATGCCGTTGCTCCATATACAGACTTCGATTGCTACGATAATTGCACAATTAGCTCCCCCCCTCAAGATTAGCTGTATCCAGTTGTCTACAGGCACTTGGTGCGCGGGAAATCATTTGCTGTTTGAGTTTGTTTATTTATTGCACATATTTGAGCTGCCCAGACATTTGAATACACTTTAACAATTCGAAAAGCGAAGCGTTGAACATAAATTCTTGAGGAATTTAAAGAATCTTGACTAATCTAATGGATGAATTGAGAACTCAAAAAAAATTTGTAACAACTTTAAAATGCAATACCTTTTTAGAACTACAAATTTAGTTTCCGAGGGAAATAGATTTACTACAGTAAAATAACTATTAACTTATGATCTGGGGCATCATTGCCTTTATCTTGAAAAGATTAATGTGAAAAGAAAAAGATATAGAATATTTGGTTCAAATATTGATAGTGGAGATTTTCAATACCAGCATAATTTGGCCTATTTGGAACTATCATTGAGATCATAATGGAAAACTTACGAAACATAATAATCAGATTTTTTCAAATAAATATTAAATATTAAAATTCTTCTATCGATACGAGTGATTAATACGTAAGTGTGTTTTTTATAAGTTATGGATCTTAATTTCATAAGACCAATATCTTCAGGACTGTTTCACAAGAACAATAACTACAGGCTACTTTTCAATAATAATATTATATAATTTACGTACGCAACAAGTCTTCTTAAATATTTTATTTCATTGCAAATTGAACTTATACATAACCACAGGCTTATAAAAGGATTTAATATTCGGTATTATTCTTTATACTTAAAATATAATTGTAACAATTAGTCCTGATATAAATATGTGTTTATTGATGATGTAATACTATATTTTCGGTACAGTGGGCGGAAAATACTCGTAGTATCAGCATATAGGTAGCTACAGTGTTTTTACAATTGCTTTTCATCAACTAATTAAATTGTGCACATTTAGGTATACAGATGCTCACGGTTCTGGAAAACCTAGATCGCGAACAAAGTATCTTATATACCATTGTAACTATCGTCCGCTACTTGGTGGCATCACTTACGCCTAGCTATTTACGTTTGAATTTGAGCTACACTCCAGCAATTTTCATTGCTATTACTGCTAACTGATCTCATTCATATAAAAACACGTGGTTCTTGATAGAAGTTTCTTTTTATTCGAAATAAATAACATGCCTATAACCATCTCGATTATATTTATAATTATTTTCTTTTTTATATTTAACGCCTATAGTTTTTTTTAATATTCCTTATATGATGGATCATCTACTAATATAATCACAGTATTCACTAGTAATATTTTATATAAAAATAATTCTATTCTTGATATAAAGTTTGTATCAACAAAAGTTGATCCCATTGAACATTCTTGTTATGCATTGCAAAATAATAAGATAGTAACTAAAATATCAATATGTTTATAAAGAAGAAATATGGTACGAAAGAATACAATAACCAATGGCATGTCTGTGAGAGATATGAATAACGCATTACGTTTGTAAAACTGTACGTTTACGCTTACGGTCGGCAGAGCTCTGACAAGCCTGACCTCCTCATATAACATCTCTCTATTCACACAAACACAATATAGATACTTGCAACTCGCGTATTACTACATCACATTTCTTATATATATATATATATATATATATATATATATATGTGTGTTATTGAATTATCAAAATTTACTCATGATCCAGTGAGCAATGTAGACGAAGTAAAGGTATTAAAAAATATAAGTACTGTATTCAATAATAACTTTGTTAGCGGATTTTTAACGCAATCGCGGGGAAAATGGAACGTGCCTTTCCTTGAGCAAAAAATAATGGATATGTATGCGTACGTGGAAGAAGTTCAGTTGAAGTTCTAATACAATTGATTTTAACTATGGCATTAACTTTCCGAGCGAGGAGAAAAGGCCTTGATAGGTTCTCCGAGAATTCGAGTACATCAGAGCAAGAACAGCTAAAGTTGATCCGAGAAATTTACAAGCTCTTTAGGCTGAACGAAGAGTCCGAGTGAAAAAATTCCCTTTGACAAATGAATCATTGTGCTCTTATTCGCTTTATCTCGAGGAGGCAGTTCCTTTCGTTACTGTCAGCCGTGCGCGTCTTCTCTCGTTCTGGTCGTCGATCTTTCGAGCCTCTCTCTCGCGGCACTCTCTCTTGCGAAGAGAACGATCGCGGTTCGCGGGGGAATTTGTGGCAGATAGAAAGACGCACGGACACACGCACACACAAAGCTCTGCGCGCAATAAAACAAACCTGGGCCCGTACGGATATCGCGTAAATAAGGCCCCGGAGGATCGAGAGCGTCAAGGTGCGGAGGGCCTAAGATAGGCGCTGCCTCCAGACGACGCGGCGGCGTGTAATCGGCTGACAAAGAAAGAGTGCCTTGTAAATTTTCGATTAATGTACAACGCACGGATTGGCCGTGGCGTGAGAAGCGAATAACTCCGGCAACGCTCGGCGGCGCGGGGACCCTTTACAGGCCCGAGTCGCATGCGCGTGCACTCTCGCAGTCGGAGCACGCCGAAGGTAATGCACTTTGCGGGTATGTGGCGCACGAAAGAGAGGGAGGTAGAGAGAAGAGATAGAGAGGATGATTTAGTCGAAAAAGAGAATTGGTCGCGTCGAGCTTACGGCCCCGGGCGTGATTTGTGGCGTTGGCTATTTAAATTTTAATTTTGAGCCTCTATATATACGACGGAACTCCGAGCGAGGCGCAATTCCACCATACATGTGTGCGCGCTAGCCCAACCAAGTTCTCTCTAAGCGTTATGAATAGATTTTTGAGCGAGCGTCTCGCGCAAGAATCAAAAGAGGATTATGTGCCAAGTGTTTATTTATTATATGCGCTTTCCGATGGAAATTCAATTTCGTAACGGCGCTGGATCGCATTCAGTTGCAGTTTTCTCCGATGGGGCTGGAACGGGAAAGCCATCAAGGTGCGCATTCCGAGGCACAGCTGGAGTATTTATATCTGTAACGAAAAATTGATGCCATTTTTTCTTTTCCATTTAAATGTTTGATCTGCTGCGTTGGATTGTTGAGCGATCCTTTCATTTTCTCAATTCGTGCTAATTCCAACTACTATTCCACTAGACGGCTTCACAAATGCTTTTAAACTCTCGTACAACTTTATTCCCTTCTACAGTATTTCACGAAAAATATTATCATTATTATATTTAAATTTTCACGGAATTTATATAAATTTGTAAAATATATTAATTCTAAAAAATAAGAATAAATATTGATTAATTTTCAAAAATTCGCGAGTCTGAGAATAGTCAATTTCATATTTTTGGTAATTAAGAAAATTCTAGAATCCAGTCAGTAATAAAAATACTTTATGTACAGTGGTACTGTATATTAGCAAAAAATTTGACATAACGATAATCGGAATAAATAATCAATTCCTAATTAATTTTCAAAGGAGCTTATCTTTTTTTTTGTCGAATTTCCGATAAGTGAAAGTAAAACACTCTTTCCTAAGATATATTTTCCTTTTAAGGTGGCTAATGCTTTTGGTATCGTAGTGACTCCGCCTCTACGCGGGTACCTCATGATTATTTGTAAATTATGTTTTCATACTTTGCGATAAAATCTATAAATTCATATAAAAAGTTTTTCCATAAACTCAGTTGTAGAAAAAAATTTCTTTCGATTACTTATTTCCCAAAATTTTTATCACTTACATAATTTTTTTAACGGTAAAGTCATAATATAAGATATATCGTACTAAATTTCTATGCAAATGTTGCTATGCATAGAAATCCGCTGAACATTTAACTATGAAGAAGAAAAACTATTTTATTGTAAGTAATCTGTAAAAATGTCATAATAAATTAACGAATCTCATTTTTTAAAACATTTATATTCCTTTGTTTTTATCTCTTGTTTGTTTACTAATGCTGAACACAGATACATTTGAATAGATTTTGTATCTTTAGAAATGCTTCTTTAACAGAAGAAAAATAAGCATAGAATATAAAAAATATATTCAGATGAACTTTGTTCATCTGAACTTTGTTCATCTGGAAGATTTTCGAAAATGTTGATATTTTCTGCGATGGATTCGAGAAATCATCATTTTCAAGCTTCTTATGAGTATTGTCCTGAAAATTCAATTTCTGGAAACTGCTACCAAGATATTCATAATCAGAACGTCATAAAACACGTATATACAAATTTTCAAAAAAATTGGTTGATTATAAACAATACCGGCTTAAAATTCTCAGATTCCATTTATTTTACTTTAAACTGTAAATGTAACTAAAGACTGTAAGGTTTTAATTTACACATTAAGTATTAGTTCAGTTATTAATTTCGCGAATTTGATAGTGCTCGTTGAAGTATTATTATTGTATTCGTAGTAAATAATCAATTGGAAGAAAAAGTTCGTTGTTTTATAATGTAATAAGTTTTATCTAATTTTGTCAAAATTGTAAGCAAATTATTTTTCCAAAACTTTTTTTTAAAGATTTTAATGTATTCTATAAATATGCTCAAAGATAATAGCACTAAATCAGTGCCTGAAATTGACATTGATCATAACATGAAAAAGCAATGTAAAAGGAAAATTTTTAGATGCGCGAATTGGAGCAGTTTACTTGCTTGTCATCCGTTGTGAGTCATATTCATCTGCATAATTAAAAGTTATGGAATTCGACATATTCTTGCGCGCTGTTGAGTCATAGAGCGATAAAAAATGTAACATTGTAGGTCAGAAGAAAATTACAGTTTTCTCTTTGGGGATCGTACTGGGAGGGAGGCTGTACGCAAGTTTGCACGTTAAAGTTGCATGCGTATGTAGTTATTTGATCCCTGACAAGCTCAGTCGGTTTGTCTGTAACGTCATATACATGATGAAAAAAAAAACATATTCCGTTTCATTCTTACCATTATTGCCCCCTGTATCGATTTCTATCAAGCTCATCCACCGTGGGCTCAACTTGCGCATTACCCACATACAAACGCCACCGTGGTGACGCCCGAGAGGCGGAACTTAGGATTCAAATGGGCGCGGTATAGCCAGCCTATGTCATCGTACTAGAGATCTTTTCCTTATATTCGCTTATACGCGCTCGCATTGTATTCTACATATGTGTATATGTAGAATACCGTCGTAAGCGTGCCGGGGGTGCGCACGTGCGCGCGGCTCCACGGTAGCGCGACCCGCGTTAACGATCGCCGTGGCGCGATACCGCGTGCGAGCGCGGACGCAGCGGCAACTGGTTCTCTCCAGGCCGCACGGATCCAGGATCCTTTTCACCGTCGCTTTTCCCTTCCTCCAGAGATACACGTGAAGAAAGACAGAGGGTGAGAGGGAGGGACAGAGAGATCAGCCGCTCGTCCGATCCGTCGTCGTTGCTGGCCCTTAAGGATGAAAACGGGCCCGATGTAATATCTCGCCGAACGGGCAATAAATCCCTCCGCCGGCATATGGGAGAGTCGCGCTGTAATTAGAGGCTCCGCGTGCGACGGCGACGGCGACGGCGGCGGCAAGCGACCCTCGAGGAAAAAAAGCCACGAGCGCGCCCCGGTGGCGGCGCGGCGGACGCGCCGCGTTGTAGCAGCGGCACGCCAGGTACTAAACGGTGATTCAGATACCGCTCGCGGGATATTTATCGCTCGGGGAGGCCGCGACACAGCGCCCCGCGCGAGCAGGTAGCCTTTATCGCGATCTGGTTCACGTCGTTTCTCACCGATTGTTTCTATATCTCGGCGACCCGTTCTCCTTCCCCTTCTCTCAGCCCCCTCTCTCTATCTCTCTTTCTCTCTGTCTTTCCTTGCCGCGACCTTCTAATTTTTTCGCGCCTCCCTGTCCTCCGTTTTCTCGCGTCGGCTTCTCCAATTGATATCTCGACAGTCGAGAAACGAAAATTCGCGTGGGTAGTAGGTTATAATAGTGCAGTGCCTGCAGAACGGCTACCGAAGAGTAGCTGGTGAATCTTGCTTTTTGGTCGACAATCACGGTCTTACTGATTTATATATGCTCACTCCAAATGCACTTGAACATAGACGAGAAGAAAAAGCGCTGCAGAGTTTGTTTTTTTTTCATAACTTCGTAGCAAGAATTTATGAATATGGATCGGTTCACTTATTCAATTACACTTTTGGAAACTACGATTTTTTTTATTATGTACTTCTTTTAAGATGTATATAATATAGAAGAACAAGAAAAAGACTTTATTATGTATTTCCTCTACAAAAATTCAGTACTTCAACCTAAATACTTGAAATTACTCTGGGCCATCCTGTATTATTTGGTCGTAAAATACATACTAGGTCCTCGATATAATTAAAATTTTTTTATACTATTGAACTTGATAACTTAGATTATCGACAGTATTTATCAAGCCTGTTTTTGGCTTTGCTAATGTTTTTCTGCGAAAAAAACCAATGCTTAAGCAATATACGCAATTCCCTTCTTTTTTATTTGTGATAATAGGAACGGTCAGCTACTGGCAGTTGTATTATAGCTATCAAATGTAAACTCCCCAATTTATCACTTTTTGGGTAGTAATATTACAACAAGTTGTTTAAAAAATATTTCAAAATTATACCTAAAGATTCGATACGTGTAAACATTCAAAAAGTCATGGTCTTCTAAATCCACTTTCGTGTTTTTTTTAAGATATTGTATGGTTATTCTCTAATTTTAGCCTTCACATTAGCCAGATTTTATGGGCAGTTTTAAATGTTGACGGTGATGAAAACCAAGATGCAAACAGTTGTAATGTAATTTTCATGATCTTTGTACTCATATGTACGTTCGTATATTAAATTCCGTTTTGACAAATGATATATAGTCCTCAATAATGATCAAATTTTTAAATGCTTAAATTTTCAACCAACTCTAAAATGTTGAATTATTGAATTATGGTACTATATACTACCTGACATCAATTTACAGCGCATTTTACGCTGCTAATATTCTTATGTAATTTAATTAATTTTAGTTTCTTTCTGTTCTTAATTATTTGAATATTTTTTAATGTAGACAATATCTATAGTTCAAGAGGATTAAGCATTATTAAAATTGAATATAGTATCGGAATATTTTATAAAGATTCTCATATTGTTTATCTCATTTATGTCAAATACATAATTTGTACTTGTTAATTTTAGTTTTTAAGATAAAAAAGTAACAAATTGATGAAATATTTTTGAAATTTAAACTATTTCATTATAAGGTTAAACTCAAAATCGTTTCTATATATTTACTTACAACGCGTTGAGTGGTCATCGGAAAAAGGATTCCCTGTATACATTATATATTCCTACGTCATATTATAACGTAGTAAGTATAACAAAAAATGAATCTTACTTTTTTCCTTTAAGTAATTTTCCTTCCTTCTATTTTTACCTAATTTATATTTGACATAGAATTTTTGGTCTTTCTTTGATATCTGAAGATCAATGTATTGCTTTATAATTTACAGTCTTTCAAGTCACAGATTTAAAATCTTTAAGAAGTTTTCTCAGTTCTGCAAAAATCATGCAATAGCTCCTCCTCATAAGGTTAGCGTTATAATTATATGACTTATGTATTGCGAGAAAATCGAAATTCGACTGAAGAAGTCACAACTTGCGTTGCTCAATAACTGTATAGGGTTCTGTACAATCGACGTCCCTAATAAGAAGGTTGTACACAAAACAGGTATCTGTACCCATCAGCTAATGCTAAATTTTATTACTAAGAGTATCGATTATGTTTAAATTGCATATTACCGCTACAAATTATACTCGGGTAGACAAGTTATTTCGAGCGCATTCTCAGCTCGACTAGAACGATGAACGGTTGATGAATTGCGAAGTCCAGAATTTATTCTCACTCAATGTTACTGTTTGTACCAGATAATATTTTAACTCTATTTATTAATTGTCATTAATTTTCGTTCTGTATTAAATATTGAAAATATATAAATTGTTTTATTCATATTGAACATTAACACAATGTGTCGTTATTTATCCGAACCCATACAGCAGGTGACGTTTTACGTATTTATCCGAACCCATACAGCAGGTGATGTTTTGCGTATTTCTTCTATTGAATTATATATATAACAGATGTAATAAAAATAGAAAGCTCCAAAGATCGGCACTAGATCTTGGTCACGCGCTCATGTCCCTGTAATGACGTCGCTCTGCTGGAAAAAAGCACCGGCAACAATAACAGCGGGGAAAAATACGCCTTCCCTATTCAGAACCCTTGTCAAATTAATATCGAAATCCCCGTGAATGAGCGTCAATCAGCAGCCGTGGACGTTCATGGAAAACGATCCCGTGCGCCAGGTAATGGCTTCAAAACGAAAAGGTACTTACGACGTCTTTTTACTTTCGCGCACAGCGCTCGCGCATGTACCGTTATACCCATTCTGGCGAACGCTAGCGCACAAATCCGCAAGGTGGCCTCGCGCGTACATCTAGGCACGGCTCTCCCGAGCAATTTTCCTCGGGGCACGCGCGAGACAGAGGCGGTGAGAGGGGGAAGAGGGGGGGAGGGGGTCAAAGAATCACGTCATCCGCTATATTGGCTTTCCCCCTAGTGTAGGCGCTGCCATTTTCCTCGGCACGCCGTACGTCTTCATATATATATATATATATATATATATATATATATATATATATATATATATATATATATGTATATAGAGCCTGGCCCTGGAGAAGAGGGCATACGGAGCCGGTTACTCGTTCCCCGCGCGAGGCTCGCGAAGTACGGTCCCAGCGGTGCAGATCTAAGACTATTTCCACCTCGCAACACTGTTCCTCGTCAACTCTCTCTCTTCGTTTTCGCTTCTCCGCCACCTCGGCCTCTCTCTCTCTCTCTCTCTGTCTTACGCCTTACTCGGCTTTTCTCTCGATTCGATTATCGCGCGGTCACGTCTTCGCGGCCTCTCCTAAAGGCGGCGTGCGCGCATTTGCGGTCGAACCGGGCGCGGGACGCGACCTACCCGCACCGCACGTTTTGCAGCAATTTTTCAGGAATATACCTTTTTAATATATATATATGTATGTATGTATGTATGTATGTATGTATGTATGTATGTATGTATGTATGTATGTATGTATGTACGTATGTATGTAAGCGGGACGCTATATAACGACGAAAGAGATTTTGCGAGCGCCGTATTTTGCGGTC
Organism: Sycobia sp. Sy_11; assembly: GCA_018907035.1. Lineage (NCBI taxonomy): Eukaryota > Metazoa > Arthropoda > Insecta > Hymenoptera > Epichrysomallidae > Sycobia > Sycobia sp. Sy_11. Next base: position 1,366,362 of record JACCIC010000076.1, read on the forward strand.
TTTCCCTACGGGTCGATCGGCGAGACGCCTCTGATGTCGCACCATCTTGGGAGCTTCCGGCTGATTCTTTTGGGAAGGTCAGTTTTCAGATATGCTTTTAAAAATTCTTATTTGGTTATCCGAAATGGTTTGCTTCTTACAAATCATATTTTCAGAAGAAACTTTCAGTTTGATCCAGTAACATATTCTCTTGATGTGTTGGTCAATTTCACTTTGTAATCGATAGAAGTAGCAAGAGAAGCACTCGATATATAAATGTCGGTATTTTATATACATAAATTAAATGTTAAGTCTTTTGATGCATCATGCATGTTAAAAAGTGTCCCTTAATTCCCTTTGTATTAAGTTTCAAGTACATACAGAAAAAACGAAAAAATATTTTTGTATGTTATGTGTTATGTTGGAAATATTGCGTATAGCATAGGCCGATATTAATGGACTTTTAAAAGTTATTTTTTAAGAACGAATCGAGGCAATAAAGACCACTATACTGTAGTCGAACAACTTCATTTTTAAACTATTTTTATCTAGTCTGCTTATTTTCTTCCTTCCTTCCTTCTGTTTAAGAAAAGTGTACGAAAACCGTAAAAATTGTAACCAAATGTAAAAGTATGTGACTTATCATTTGCATCAATAATCAATCGCAGTGTATTAAGATTCGATAATATAAACCTATAGTATCTAATAAAGAAATTTTTATTCATTGAATGTTTGTAAACATTGTTCAAGGTTAAGTTTCTGTTGATCCTTCTAAATAACTAAAACTTATTTAAAATAATGCAGTAAAGAAGTCGATTACATATCAGTGCTTAACTCTAGGATTGAATCCGAGACAATGGCGTTTTATAGATTCTGTATGTCGCCGACGCTACGGTCTTCTCTGTAGTATTTTTTTTGTCTTTTTATGTTTTTTATTTTGAAGAAACAATCGGCATGTACGACGAGATGTCCGTAAAACCGCATCGCTATCGTCAGCTGCGTCAGTGGCGCTCAGCAAAATGAACGCGTTGGCGACTTGTGGCAAGGATATATATATATATATATATATATATATATATATATATATATATATACATATATATATACATATATATTGCCTGAGGCACGCGAGTCATAATTGACCGTATTATGGGAAGAGGAGAGTCAAGTGCCAAGCTCGCCGTTCTTTCTCCATGATGTAAGATCGCGGTGGCACTGTTCGAGCGCAAAAGATTGTGGCGCAGCGGGGAAGGGAGGGGCAAAAGGCTTACGAGAGCGTCAGGTACGACGGCGCGCATAGAGGTGCCGTGTGGCTCGCGGAATTCATGCCGCTCCCATATGGACTTTGAGACTAGAAACTTTCAGATAGCAATGCTTCAAGCCTGACCTCGAATCACGTCTTGTATTGACGAAGGATACTAATGCGGCTTTCATAAATGTCATGAAAATCGCAGGTCTGTTTGTAAATTCAAAAATTGGAACGGAATTAAATCGATATATATTAGATAATTATGTAATCTGCAATTTGGTGAATTTCTTCGAAATTTTTAATTTTTTTGTTTTACAACAACGAATATTTACTGATGCAGTAGGTAACAAAATCAAAGCCCACTGAAAGTTGTATTTACGCTTGAATCTATAAAAACCGTAAATACTAAGTAATGGCATTTCGATAATGAAATTTCACGATGTCGATAGCTTTAAGTCCTAGTTTTGGGAGTGGTGAACAATGACGTGAGTCATTGAGTGAAGCACACAAGACGTGTAATAATATTTTTTGTCCCTTTCATCTAAGCTCCCCTTTGTTATGAACTGACGAGCTCTACCTGATTTTCTAAACGAGATTCTCTACATTGGTGAAGCATAGGTACGGTACAAAGCAGCATTTTTTAATACTTATTTTTAACTACGTATTATGGTACAAAGAAAAATAAGTTGGTGTCTAGTTTTGATATTGAAGTAGGTGTTAAGGCTTTTTTTAAAATTAAATTACATTTTTTTATAAAAACTATGTCAATTATGCCGGCAAATGTGGGAACAAGAAGAATATTATGTTTTTCAATTTTTCAGTTTTTATACTTGACCTGCATGATCATTTCTTTCTGAATAAAATCTTTAATAAACCGATACAGTGTATATTCTTCTAAAGAAGAGTAATAAAAGGAAAGAGATACCAAAAAATTGGAACAAGGGAATGAGAAAGACTTACATAGACTATATAGTTTCACGGTCTTACGTAGTTTCTAGACGTCGTTTATATAACCACTGCCAATCAGCGTAGGCTTTACGAATACTAGAAATAAACAGACTGTGGTTCAATGCTAAACATATATTTCATTCCGTTTTTTACGCTTTCCCTCTTCACTGCATAGGCTGTCACTTTATAGAGTAGCCACTCAAACAACTCCAATGATGTGTATTCCAAGTATATCCATATGAATGCGGACGAACTAGTCATAGGAATGAAGATATAAAGAACGAAGGAGACAAATGAAAAGAGAGTGAGAAGAGGACGAGAGAAAGCGAGTCTTTTTTTAAAGGATAACTCAACTTATTCAACGAGATTAGTCCTGTGCATCCGCGTAATAAAGTAAAATTCTGTATAGCTGAACGTACATCAGCTGATTAATATGTTACCGGATAGTCTTAATTTATTGAAATTTCGCATCGTACTTCTCTCGGTGCTTTACTTTAAACGCCAAGTTCGGTTCGACGAGACTCGAGACCGAGAAGGTCTTTCTATACCTAAGTCATTACCGATACCTCCGTTTATGAACGTGAGCTCGAGCCCCGCAGCAACGCGCACGTCGTAGATAACCTCTGAATTACAAGAAGAAATTGCGAGGAGCCTCGCTGAGCATCGTCGATAATCGCGAAGACCTTTCCGTTGCTCATATAGCATTTCGATTTCGCTGCTTAGGACAAACGTATTCGTGATGCAATTTACGTCGTAGTTATATATATATATATATATATATATATATATATATATATATATATATATATATATGGGACTTCGTTAATACATATCGTAAAATGTGCATGAAACTGCACTGACAATCCAATTACAGTGTATAGAAGCGTGTGCTGCGAAAGCAAGGTCGGGGGTAAATTTTATTGGGGAACATTCAGCGAATTTATTTGGAATTCTCCACCATAATTTCCCCTCTTAACGAGATGTCTGTATCATGCAAGCCAATGTACAAATAAGATTGTCAGACACAAACCAAATTAAAATAAAAAACAGAAGCTAGTATCGAAATTTGAGAGGGTTCTCAAAAATTACATGAATTAGAGTTTGTTTTGAATAATTTAACCCTTAGAATACTGGTATGACGTATATATGCGTCAGAAAATAAACCATTGTAAAACACCTATTTTGTACCGAATAATGATTAAGAATGATGGATAGGTCTTAATAATAACTAGCAATAAATAATAATAATTATTAGAAATAATTAATTATTATTATTATACATAAATACATAGTTATATTATCAAAATTTAAAATAAACTAAATAAGGATTTATCATTGTTCATTAAAGAGTTTGAATTTTTCAATTTTGACTTCAGAATCGCAATCAACGACCCAAAAAACCTATATGTATATTTTTTTCATGCATATAGAACAGTTTTTTTCAATTATGAACAATTTAACATTGACATTACCGTCCCAGACCGGCATGAGGAATATGTGCGTCATGCTCCAACTGGCAAACATTTAGTCTCAGTTTCGGTTAAAAGTGCGGACTTATGATCACTTTTTCATACAGATAATACGCATTGAAAATTTCTAAACTCCCGATAGTCTTGCAATACATTAAATATGTATTGCAATACATTATTGCAATACATTAATTGCAATACATTAAATATGTATTGCAATTAATTATAAACAGAGTACCAAAATAATTTCAATCATGAATAATATTTTTATATAAATTATTGACATTTTAGAGACCTCAATTAAAAATTGCTACTGAATCTTATAAAAAATTTATATTCTAATAAATCTAAATGTGAAAAATATTCTATATATTGCTATACAAAATACAACTGTGTACAAATATGAGTAAGACTTTTCAGTTCAAACTTCCCGGGTTTATCTATTAGGACAAATGTTTTTATTTTTAAGTTGGTAGTACTGTCAGAGTTATCTGAGCCAAATTCCACGCAATTATCTTCATTTGTCATATCGTTACGCTTGTGTTTTGTGAGCAAAGAAAAGTTGTCTCTTCAGTTTTTATAATGTCTGAAATTATTCAACAAAGATGTAGCATTAAATTTTCTGCGCGAAATGAAATATCAGTCGCCGAAATATTCAGAATGTTGCAGAAGGCCTTTAGTGAGATGACCAAATGGATAACAAAGAATATTATTTGAGTATTATGTGTCGATTGCGCGAAGCTATTCGTCTCAAAAGGCCAGATTTATGGAAAGACAATTCTTGGTTTTTGCAGCACGATAATGTACCAACTCGCATTGCATTGATTTTACGTGAACATTTCGCCAAATATATAACCAATTGTTCCGTAACCGTATCGTTTCGTGATTTCTGGATACTCAGCAAACTCAAAAGACCACTTCGGGGATACGGTTTTAATTCGATTGAAGAAATAAAAGCCGAATCGAAGAAGGATCTGATGACTATTCTGGAATACGAGTGTAAAAAATGTTTTGAAAATTGGAAAATGGATTGGCAGAGTTGTACTGCATATGGTGGGATTATTTTGAGGCGGATGAATTTAGAAGAAGAAATAAAGATTTCAAAAGTTATAAAGAATGTATTCTGATAATATTAACACACACACACACACACACACACACACACACACACACACACCTATAGATATATTCACTATATTCAAATTTCTGCGTAATTCAACATCAAAATATGAATATTAATCGAAATTATTTAAAAATATATTGAATACAAAATTTATATTTTGTCATATACATCAACTCAAAACATATAAGCAATGAAAAACAAAAGTAATTTTTGAACTCTACGAATATTTATTAAAGTGCAAACTTAATCTGCCGTACATGATTTTAGGTCAAAAGAGTATGAGATAATATATTATGGATCTCAATTTTATAATATTCTCTTACAAGTGATTATAAGGATTATGAATATAAGAATGATATTTTTTTGAAATTTGGAATTGTTATTTCTGACTATAAAATAGCAAAACTAAACTCTCCATAAACACTCTTTGTATAAAAAGTTTTTATTGTAAAAATTATTCTGCAATCGAATTCTCTTCTTTAATATGTTTCTCTTTGCATCAACAGACATCATTCGATTGGTTTTATCATAGGCCAAATCAACTATGAACAAAATTTTCTGTTACGAAATTGAGGAGCTTCGTCTTTGAAGATTTGCCTTTTCCAATTATCCCACTAAAGTTCTTTTCAACGGAAATTTGATATTCAAAAATAGGGAAAGGTAATATTAAAAAGATAGGCAATAGCCAAAACTTCTTTTACCACATAGGTAGTCATTTTTACGAAATTATTTTCGTAGTATTGTCGAAGCATCAAATAGTACATTTGAATTAAAGTTTGACCCCGAAGCAAGGTTTCAAATTTTGATTTGGAGAAATTTAATTTTTTTATTTTTGTCGATGAAATGTTTTAATCTATAAGCTTCCGCTTCGATGCAATAACGTGCTGGCATATCTAAATTTCATCGCAAGTGATAATTTGTGCTCCAATTCAGGTTTTTGTTTATCATGCCGTCTCTAAAAAAATGTGAGAATATCTTTTTAAGAGAAGTTTATGGCCAGGTGTCAAATTGTTACTGACCACATTCACTCAGATTTACTTCACGCTGAACCTAAAATTTTTGTCACTGTTTCTTTTTATTGGTATTTATAGTTTTACCAAGTTTTCGAATGCATATGAGATGATCTTCGCATATAATTCCACTGTTTCGGATTAGTATTTAGCGAATGTAAATAGAGGCCCATTGACAAGGACATATTAGACGTATAAAAATAATTTTTCCTCATTCTAACCTACAAATCGCACCTTCACCGCTTGATTCCGGTTCTCATGAGGAAAAATATAGTCCTTACCTAGTACGAAAAGGCTTTTTTACGAACCTCCTTACAACCCTCGGCTTCGCCTCAGGCCGCAAACCTCTCGTTTCGTAAATAAAGCCTTTCCGTACTCGGTAAGAAATCTACTATTCCAGTACTCGGGACGCAAAGTACGATTTTCTGCAGCTGTCTAGAGGGAGCAAAATACTACTTTTCCTCCATAAGTGGGAAAAGTGTTTATGGCCGCTTCTCGGCCAATCAGAAAGCAGAATGGTACTTTTCCTCCCTTGGGAGGAAAAGTGAATAAACGGAACCGTGTAGTCCGGTAGGATTCTCAGTTTTCTGTGCCTGCTTAACATCTGCTATTTATGATGTTTAGACTTACGAGTATATGCGCCAGTCGACCGCGGGCTGGACCTTTTTTTTGCACTTTGAGTTAGGTATTCAAGATTTTAAAATAAAATAATATTTATATTCTATCTGACATTCTTATACAAATTCTTATGTTTTTTAAGTATTAACAATTATCTATACCTTTTTTTAAATTAGTTTGAATTTTAAATTCTATTTATTATGCTATTGAATATTTGAAAATTTTAATTTGAGCGTAGATTATTAACAAACTTATAATCTTCAATTGATTAGTCTTATTTATTTCTAGAAAAGGGGGTTTCCGTCCCCCAACCCCCGGCGGGAGTTTCACCCACTGCACCCCCACCACCCAATCCTACATCACTTTTTAACATACTTTATCAATTTCCAAATAAGAGGAAATTATTTTATTTTATTTTATTTAATTTTAGTAAATTGCAGATATAACCTTAAGAGAAAACCGATCATATTATATTTTTTTCAAACCCAACGAATTACATTTTAGGTTAGGACATCTTATTTCAGAGCAAGTATCATTTGGACCTTTAGATTTTATACCTGCTCGCTCTATCTAAGCATGATTAACACATGGGGGGGGGGGTTGAACATTCTTTAGCTCTTTGAGAAAGAAAAAGCGCCCTCGTATGGGAAAATAGTATGTGACACACGGAAGCAAAGGCGTTTTCGGACTCGGGTAAATTGACGCCCTCACTTTGCTCGGGCGGCAAACATACCCTCATCAGAAAACGCCTATTTTGCTCCCTTGTGTCACAATGTACTATTTATATTGTCTATATTTTCATCAGAGGTCATACGAATCATTGTGAATAGATAAATTATGTACAGAGACTTATTATTAAAGTAAATATAATACCCTATAATTATTTTTAAACCTTTCCATTATTATTGTTACTGATGGCGATACTCGAAGTGCACATCAAAAAATTTCATCAAATTATATTAAATTGTTCGAGTGCTTGATTTGTAATCATATTTTGGACTGGCATACCGATCTTATCAATAATTATTATTTTAGGTAACCAGCATGAATTAACATTTTTGAAAATTATTATTCATTCTCTGGGGAGAATTCTTTGTAACTCGCGTGTCAATAAAATAGTTAAAGAAAATAGTAAAATGTCTCTATACATATACCTGTTTGTGTCTCTTGTTTTATATGGTTTTGCTCGTTAAAAACCTTGTTTTACTTAATTTTTGGTAGTAACTGAAATAAGTAACTGAATAAATATTATGTTAGAACAAGTTTTCATGTTTCTTAAAGAGTTTCATTTCTGTTTAAATTGATAATCGTTTTCCATTTTTCTGATAAAACCATAATTCTTTGAATGAGATCTAAGGTCAAAACCAAGCAATCATCGCGATCCTCCTGCGAAGCTAACTTCATACTCAAAATAGAATTATGTAGTGATCAAAATATATGGTGACTGTACGGTCTGGGCTATAAGGCAGAAGCATTAACATCCAAAGTAAGCTCTTTCAATTTTCGCCAAATAACTAAATAAATTACTCTATCGTTGTTTTTTAGAAGACAAAATCATTCTTATTTTGACCGCTCTTTTTATTTGCCTAGATCGATCACTTAGTTGTTCACTATAGAGTTTTTCACAAGTTGTTCACAATTGTTCCAAATAATGGTTCACATGGGTCGAAGATCACAATGGTCAATTGTTTTCTCTTTGAAACCCATCGAACATTTGAGTATCGCGTTTCTTATCAATAAAATGTAATAATATCAATAAAATGTAAGTTATATATTAGATTTATAATTTCAATGTCATCTAGTAGGAAAAATTGAATTTTCTCAAATCCATATAAATAATAATGCAGTACTGTTTCTGGACTGCATTTCATCGTTTATCTAATTATTAAGTAAATTACAAAGCATGCCAGTAATAAACTATTTAATCAGTTTTGTTTTTATTCTATTTATTTATAAATGTAGTCATTTTATTGGGATCTTTAAATATTAAGTGAACGTCGTACTTTTGCTGATCCTTTGATCACGATTTTTCAGTAAAATATTATAGTATATAAAGTCTCTTCGGCAAACTTTTTTATTAGCACATTAATTATCAAGTAACTGCGAAAAGAGTGGGAAGAAAACAATAAAAACGAGGTTTACGTCGATCGTTTAAATGCAATCTTGCACCGCATCTTAGCGAAATTTAGTAAGTGCTCGAGAGCATTTTTCCAACCTCCCATTTTTTCTCCTTTGCATCACACGCTCGTTGGAAAAGATACAGATTTATAAAGGCGTCTAATGCGATGATGAGGTCCTGCACGGCACGACTTTTATGGCAGTCGTATTTATCATCGGCCAACGCAATGCGTCACGGAGCATCAACGGGATCTTTATTAGCCTTTCGGTATATAATGGTGTCTTGAAATTCCATGAAATTCGATTTCTTCGCCATTAGGGAGAATGACGTGATCTCCGTGAGCTCGCACGCTGACTGGTCTCTCGCGGCCTCTAATGGTGTTTCTCAGAAAAATATCAGATTGGCTTCTCTCGTCTCTCTTCCTCTCGTATACTCTCTGCTCCTTTCTCCCCTCTCACTACCCGGACAATTTTTCCTTTTTAATCCGGCTTCTACTCGGTTTCTCGCAAATTCCCAGTCGAATGGAGCGTAGAGGGTTGGAAGAGGGACAGAGGATCAGCCGAAGTAATTTAATTTCCTGCACAATTCGTTCACACAGGCAGCGAGGAGCGTGAAACAATCGATCAACGTCTCGTTCGAAATTATCCGTACTTGGTACAACGCTGTATATATATATATATATATATATATATATATATATATATATATATATCGGGATCGCCCCGAATGCCTTGCGAACATATTAAAAGCGCCCGCACACTATCCGGTAAGGAAGGCCAATTTTCCAAACTGAATTGCACATCAGGAATCGCGAAACACAGGCTGCACCGGTCATTGGTGTATTCATACATACGAAGGTGAAAAGAGGTTTCACTATACGCGTGATAATTCTCGTACTACACGGATTCGGTAAACATATGTTATATTACTGGTTGAAATCTGAGACGAGTGTAATACATCAATATGTGTAATTTAGAAATAGACGTGAACCATCGATTTCGAGATTAATTGATTACATGTGTTAGTAACCTTATATTTATTGGATGTGTAATGGTATTATTCATATAAAAAATCTATACTATGGTAAATTTTATAGCATTACATTAGTTGAATAAAACTTTTGTGTAACAGTATAAGCGTGCATGAGAGATCGTTTTCAAATTATTGCGATTTCAATTTAACGCACAGGACTTCATGGCAAGAAATTCGAAGCGCACATTAGTCTTATCTGATGGCCATAGATCAAGTTACTTTCTCTTCTTGAAGAGCCTGTAATTAATTAAAACTGCATTAAAAGAGCTTACGAAAAGTTAGTACAAAGCTTTCAATATTATTAACCAGTTATCAAATTTACAATGATGCAGGTGGTTTTTCATATAGCAAGCGAATAGTCTTAGGATGAATGAACGTTGAAAGTAATGTTGACGCTATTTTCTGGTTGATCTGTTTTCTAAAAGGGACAGGTTAAGTAACAGTTTTATTTTTGACTTTTATTGTGTACGGATAATTAAATTTTATTATTTTAGGAACTATTATTATTTTATTCTCGGTGAATAGATATGTAGGAGGGACAAAATTTTATGAGATCTTTCTATTTGTCTAAACTGTATGTTGTAATTATCATTTAGATGAGTAGAGTTTCTATAACATAAAGCTGAGAGAAAATGGGTTTGATACGTATCTTATGGAAGCGTATACGTATCAATTGTCATTTAAGAATGTTCATCTATAATTTATAGTCAGCACGTTTAATCTCCTTCTTAACGTGTTTCTGATCTATCTAAATTTTTATTTTTCTAAAATTGAATTGTCTCAAGCACTTAATTTATCTAGCAAGTCCTTAAAGTTTGGATGCTACTACTGAATATTTAATAAACAGAAATAATATTTCACAATTACTTACAGTTCTAGTTATTTTTCTTCAGTATTTATTTTATATTTAATGAAAATTGAGTTTTTATCGATATAATAAGTTTACGGTGCGGACTGGTTAAAAATTAAGTTATCTAGCTTACATGCTTCCTCTTTTCTATTTATTATAACTAGAATAAATATAGACAGACAAATGTACATTTACTTCTTTTCTACAAATTTTCTATAAAATTAGATATAAGCTTTCGTTTATCTTTGTATATAAAACGTCGATATAGTATTAATGCCTATATTAAACGAAAATAAAATAAATAATGCTTAAAATGAACACTGAATACAATGAATAATAATAGTAACAGGTTACAAAATCTTATATAATTCTTTTTTTCGTTGTAAAGAATAACATGATTTAAAAAGTAATATTATAGAAAAATAAATCAATCACATTTATTTATTATAAATATAATAAAATAATAATAATGACAAGAACAATAATAATAAACAAAGTAGGAGAAAAATTCTTCTAAATTTCATGCACTTACTATATTTACCAATCCGTTTGTTCATTCATCGCTTAATACCTATATACGCTTGAAAAAATGAAAAACATACATTTAAGTGGGATACTACGGAAATAAATAAATATAAAATAAGATAAGTATAATATTCCATATATATATATAGAAGGCATTGAATTTCCGTGATTTTGTACGAAGTCGCATATATACGTGTGTGCGCATATTATGTGTGTGTGTGTGTGTGTGTGTGTGTGTGTGTGTGTGTGTGTGTGTGTGTGTGTGTGTGTGTGTGTGTGTGTGTATGTGTATTAGGCGTAGGCAGAGCAAGCTCTGCACTAGTGGCCTCTCGAAACCAGCATCCCGCCGAAACTATCCGGGAATATTACTTCGGCGGGGCTGTTAGTTAGCCTATACGGCTCCTCTTCTTATGACACTATCCTACGTCCCCCATCCACACAGGTGATCAGGGGTTCGGTGTTCGTCCTCTGTATCTTAAAATAGAATCAGTTAGCCTGGTTCATCCTGGGCCATTCGCCTAGTTCTATCGGCATATCTAAGTTTGGTCATCACCTCTTTTGCGAAACTGGTTACTGCCTTCCAGTTTTCAGAAGATTCCAGCATTATTGATAGGATGCTCTCTGGTCTTATTGGCTTATTGATGATGTTCATCAAGTGCTCACGTTGTGTTCTAAAACGAGGGCAGCTCACTAATATATGCTCGGCATCCTCGACCAAAGTCGGACAGATGGGGCAGAAATCATTATTATCCAGGTGAAAGCGGTGGAAATAGGACCTAAAACAACCATGTCCAGTCAGCAACTGAGTTAGGTGGAAATCTAATTCCCCGTGTTTCCTGTTGATCCATCTGTGTATGTCTGGAAGGATACGATAAGTCCATCGGCCTTTGCTAGAATCGGTCCATCGTTTTTGCCATATTTCTATAGAACGATGACGTTCCACGTTTTTAGCACCTTGTAGAGAATCAGCCTAGCCAGTTCATCTGCAGCTAAATCGAAAGGAAGAATTCCGGCAAGTACCTCAGCAGCGTCGGTGGATACTGTCCTGTAACCACTAATAATACGTATACAGGAGCGACGACGGGTCGCAATGGCCAGCTCACAATACGATTTAATTCCGCATGCATGATCCCAGATTGGTGCTGCATACATGCTGACAGAATTAACAACATAAGCTAATAGCTTCCTCTGGGGTGGTCGTGGGCCACCAAGGTTAGGCATAAGCCGACACAAGGCAGCTGAAACTCGTTGTGCTTTTTCGCCAGATATCTTTAGATGCTCTTTGAAGTTTAACCTGGCATCAAGCTGTACACCCAAGTATCGTAAAGATGGCGCAGAACTAATGCGGCAGCTACCAACTTTAAGAGTAATACTATCTACCTTCTTACGACTGCTGACAAGAACTACTTCTGTCTTGTGCTCCGCTAATTGTAGACCAGCCGTCTTAATCCATCTACTGATGTTGCTGATTGCCTCATTGGCATTTTCAGTAAGTTCATCAAGGGTCCTAGCTGTCACTACTAGAACGATATCGTCGGCGTACCCTACTGTTATTGAACCAGGCGGTTGTGGAATTCTCAACACGCCATCATACATAATATTCCACAATATAGGTCCCATAACTGAGCCCTGGGGGACTTCCGCAGTAACCTTATGCGATACAATGCCTTCATCCGTTCGGTAGAATATTATCCTATTCTCGACTAGCTGGCCACGACATTCTGTAAATAACCAGGTATTCCGAACTCTTTTCTCTTTAAGAGAAATCATAATAGAAGACCAGCACGCTGAATTAAAGGCATTCTTGACATCTAGAGCGACAATGGCACAATACTGTTTAGTGCCACCTTTCCATCTCTTACCACTGATTGCATTTCTTGCGCGTGCGCGCGTGCGCGCGTGCGTGTGTGTATGTGTGTATATATGTGTATATAGTGCATATATGTATATATGTGTATATATGTGTGCATATATGTATATATGTGTATATATGTGCATATATGTATATATGTGTATATATGTGTGTATGTGTATATATATATATATATATATATATATATATATATATATATATATGCTCTACTGCATGGGCCGCGATCTTCCGCGATACTGCAGAGATTGAGAGAGAAAGAGAGAGAGAAAGAGAGAGAGAGAGAGAGAGAGAGAGAGAGGGACAGGACGCATCTATATATACGTGCACCGCGCCGCCGCTGTGCCGCGGCCACCGCCGCATTTGCGTCGGAAATTTATGGCACAATTACGGCGAAAGAGCCAATCTTTTCGGATCGTTATTTCGCCGTGCGGGGGGGGGGTGGGGGGATGAGGTACTGAGCAAAGCTGCGCGGTCGATCCTCTATGCGCGCTCTCCGTATATGTATACTTATATATTGAGCGAATCCGGGCTTTCAATTTTTCGATCCACCGTTTACTTAGTTAATTGAATGACTAAGGGATTTACGAAAAATTCATTTGGACCAAGTTATTATAGAGATGAAGCGCGGATATTTTTGATTCTTATTTTACGGATTTTCAGGTACAAAAAAAATAATCATATATTTCCTATGATTTTTGCTGCGCTTAATCTTTGCTGCGCTTTATAATTGGTCAGTATTGTCAGATTTTGGAAATATTCTAACCTGAATATGCAAAAAAACAAAATTTTTGCTTATTTACCTAGTTATGTTCTTTTACAAATATTGGTCTTCAACAAGTACTCATACACTCTAAATCATATACTCTTCCAAGTTTCTTTGAATTTGCTCACGTATATTTCATTTGCTTTAAGGAGATATCACATTTTTAAATTTTGATATTTATTAATTTTTTTAGATCTAAAATTCTATTTAGAGAAGTTAGATGTGATACACAAAATGCGTATACTTGCTTTTCATGCATTAGTAAATATTGTATCGTTTTATTCTAATTAATTTATATCATAAGATCAGATTGGACATATTTTTCTATAAACATTTAAAATGTCAGCATAAATTATCGTAAATTACGGTAGGCCCTTCTGCTTTAATAATAGTTATATGTTAATAATCCACCTTGATTAAATTTTTAGATATAAAAAAGACACAAATATAGAAACTCAAAAATACAATATCGTCGGAAAAAATAAGATTTTTGACAAAATACAACAGATTTTGAAATTATAAGACTTTAGAAATTATAAGAAATCTGTATTGCTACATAACCTGAAAATATCTAAAAAGAGTTTTCTTGACTCAGTTACAGGTGAAAATGTATCACAAAAACCAGATATATTTGAGAAATTCTGCTGCCAGATTTAAATTCATGGTATCAAAAATTATAATTAAAATAAATTCAAGTTTCTATAATTCACACTTATATACGGATATTATTATGTAGATTTAGACTTAGATAATCATACAGTTATAAATCCAAATATTAATTGGTTATCATTATAGACCTTTTAATTCAAAATAATATTTAAACTGTAGAATCGACTTCATACACCAATAAATCGACACGATTAGAAATAATTATTCATGATTAAATTTTGTGAATGCAAAAGAAGTCAAAGTTAACAACTTGTGTTCTTACAAAGCTAACAAGAATTCTTTTAAAGCGTACTTTAAATTTTTAAGTCAGAACAGAACGCAGTAAATTACAAAGTAATTAGATAAAGAGAGACGTAGAATTGTTGTTTTTCTCTTCAGGAAGGAAAAGTAACGTCCTCGCATTTGGCACAGCAGAATCCGAAACTCCTGCGATAAGCCATGAATTTCCGGGTTACCATAAAAAGAGAGCTGGCGAAAGGAACGGGCGAAAAGGCAAAAGAAAACGGGATGTTTTCGTCTACGAAAACACAGTCCCTCTCTCACTCTCTCTCTCTCTCTTTCTTCTCTCTCTTGCTCCTCGGCTTTCTCTCAATTTTTTTCAAAGTCGATGGCTGCTCTCTCTCTCTCTCTCTCTCTCTCTCTCTCTCTCTCTCTGGAGCCGTACCGGGCATCTAAAGTTTTAGTGCATGCGGGCTTATCGTCGTCGCTTTATGGAGACATAAACTTTTGTAAGAGCATAAAGTCGCTATGTAATTCCACCCTTTGTTCGAGCCAGCTCGCGCGCGCGTGCGCGCATCGCTCGCAAAAGTGCGCCTTCAGGCATCAATTCGCTTGCCACGGATAAATGGCCGCGCGCGCACGGCTTTTGTGGTCGGTATATACCCTCCGCGAGCCTAGGAATTGTCAGACTTGCCCCCCCCCTTTCCCCTTCCTATCCAGTACCTTTCACCATGTTGTCCAATTAAATTTGACTTCGGCTATTTCGAGAAAATGCAAAAAAGAAAGTCCATTATACGACTGGCGCGTCGTATATATACATATATATATATATATAGATGAGAGAAAAAATCGCCACCGCTCCATTTCTTTCTTTCTCTCTCTCTCTCTCTCTTGCACTGGACGGCCCACCTGACAGTTCTTTCTTCTGTCTTTATATTATTTGGAAATATTTGAAAAAGTAAATACATGTTATATTACAATTATACGGTAGCCGGAATAGGCGTGAAAAATTAGTCAGGGTCTCAAATTTTTGTCCAAATGAAAACTATTTGAACTAGTCCCTCGCTCTAGGTTGATTGTTACTTTATTTTTTCAAAAGTTTTATATATATGCGTATACTTGGAATATAATATATTTTCACTGCTTTAGTTTTTTTTCTCGCAAAATTTGGATATCGTACTTGGATTATTAAAGTAAGCAGAATAATGCGATTATAGTAAAATATAGGTACTTAGAACAACTTAAATGAGATACGATATATAATATTTGGAGAGATTGTATTATAGTAAGATATAAATATAAAGATTATTATTTTACTTTAATCTAAGAACGAGAAATTACGGCATCGACGACGATATATTTGGTGAAGAATAACAATTAGAAGCCATAACGTGTGTAAGTGTCGGATTTGGTTTCATATTGATTCATATAAATATCTCAAACATGTATGTTAGCCAGTTTTAAGATGTGACCTTCATACTTTCTTGTAGATATTAGCAATGATTGTCAACATATTATTTTCATAGGAAATCATCTTAAGATATATTAATTTGTTTCAATTACCAGAATTTCATTTACATTATTTAAAAAGACTATATGCAGATATTTGCAGATATAGAATCATAAACGATAAAAGAATGACTTTTCATTTAAAAAAAAAACATTATATATAGTTGAAGTTATATATTGCTTTGATTGAATTTTGACGAAATCCATTACTCATATACAAAATATTCCCTTTTCGTGAGTGGGATAACTCTATAATTATCTCCAAGCTAGCTAAGAACTTTTTCTACATATTAAAAAGTCAGTGTCAATTAATCAATTAATTTTGCGCATGTGAATGAATTGCTTGCTTATTAAAACATACAAATGTAGGACTTCAATAATCAAAAGACAATCAACTATGCATTTATTCTTTTCAAATATAACGACGAACCTAAGTGTTTTTGATAAAAAAAACACAATTACGGCATAGCATTCATTACAGAAAGTTGATTACAGAAAAGCGGTCAGTTTCAAGTAAAAATATATGGAATTTTGTGAATCGAAGAGCATTAGGCTTAAACATCTGATAGTAAACTTAATATTATGGCTGGGATTTTATTTGGAGTTGAAATGCTCGAAAATGTTCACAGTAACTCAAGTTGATCGAATCGTTTAAACATGTCGAACTATTCGAATATTTCAACGGTTCGTGCAACTCAGATTCCTTGAATATGAAAAGTACCCACCAGCCCTAATATTTTATTAAACTCGCCCACCTGATATTTTCCAATATGTCATACCGTTTGACAGATCGAATTGCTGAATCCACACGTAATAATTACATTGTTTTAAGAAATTAACTGGCTAAAATCGAACATTTTGGGTTCGTCGAATTATAATTTACGGTCATTTAAGTCTCCTATCATGAAATAATGACGGTGTCATTAAAAACAATTTTTAAAAATATCGAAAATTCGTGCGATAGAGCGCAACAGTAGACGTATCTCAAATGAGAATATAAAAAAATATATAGGAAAATGTTTGGTACCCTCCGCTACTTGGTTTTTGAAATTTATGGAAAGATTTATATTTTTTAGAAATATTATTGGAAAATCATGTTTCTCAATTCTACATGCTATATGAAATCTTCAAGTATGTATTTGAAGCCGTGGCATTTCCGAGTTTATTTAAAAAAAAAAAACTTTGTTGAAAAACCTCTGAAAGCTGTATAAGCTAGTGCAATAATCATCAGTCTCAATTTCGAAAAATCGGAACGGACGGAAGCGATATTCAAATTCGAGCTACACCGGATATTTGCACTATGTAAGAAAAGTTACACTGTAATTACAGAATATATCTACCAATTTACAAAAGATAATAATCGAAAAGTGGCGAGCCGGATAAAGTTCAAGTATTGGCTCATAGTGGACAGTATGCAGGAGTAGCAGTAGCAGCAGTAGTAACAGAACTACAACTGGACCGGATAGACATGGCACGGCGACGCGCAAATGTGGCGAAAGAACACGCCAGTAGAGCAGCCAGAACTTCGAGCTCTCCATCGCTCCTCGGAACAGAGAGAATTTTACCGCTCTGTCGCAGCTCTTTCTCTGCCTCTGGCTCTCTCCCTCCCTCTCTCCCACTCTCTCTCTCTCTCTCTCTCTCTCTCTCTCTCTCTCTCTCTCGCGTACAGGAGTCTCGAAGACCAGCGCGCGGCTCGCGAGCGCAACTCTCTTCTCTCTCCTTTCCTCTCCTCTCCTCTCCCGGCGGCGGTGCGGTAGCGTACAGCTACGGCCGTGGTATTCTCTCGATAAAGCGTCAACGCAGGGCCCGCGCGTGCAAAGCCAGCTTCCCACGGCTGTTGACATGTTTTGTGTTCATTAGTCGGGTCTCTCGAGAGGAGGAAGAAAGGAGGAAAGGCTGGGGAAAGAGTGGCTGGGAAGGGGGGCGGAGGGAACGGGGGGAGCAGAGCACGCCGAGGCAGTCGCCGCGCCGGTGCGCGCGCTCGCCGAGGCCGCGTTGCATAGTTACCGCAGGATCTCTCGGGCTGTCCCGCAACCTTTTGCCTATAATGGCGTGAGAATAGTTATAAGAACTCTCGCAAGGCAAGGCTTTTGCTCGCCTCCATCCTACACAGACACAGACACACACACACACACACACACACGCGCGCGCGCGCGCGCACACACACACACACACACGCACGCACGCACGCACGCACATACAGAAACACATATCCGTGCACTTGCTCCAAGATCAGACGCATGCTTCCCTCTTAATAATCGTGCGGAATTCAACCGATTAATCGGGTGTACTCGCATTCAGGAGCTCGTAATTGCCTCGTTTGATGTGCATTTACATGTAACTTTTGAATAAATTTAAGAAATGCTGACTTTTTCATTGCATTGCAAAAAACTGATAAATCAGATTAGTTGAAAAAGTCAATACATGTATTCATATATGACATTCTAAATATTTAAGAGATTAAATTGATTTAGCAGCATGTAAGCAACTGACGTAAATAAAACACAGCAGGAAACTGAATCTTAGGAACTAAGAAATTAATATCTATAAAGTATCATTGAAAGATGCAGAGCTATCCAACTATATTAATAGCTATTTTGTATTGGTTGACTATTGCGAACAAATGCGTTTTGAATTATTTAATGTCGTCTTGAATGTGAATTCTTATAGATAACTATTATATTAATTTGAACCAACTCTTAATATAACAGAAAAATTAAATATAAGAAATATTGTAAAAATCCATATTTCAACTTCATATATTTTTCTTAAGTGTTCAAAATAAAATTATAGTTGAAATATTTTATATGTACTATCTTATTAATAAAAACTTATATATAAGATAATTTTATAAAAATATAAAAATGTTTACATCTATAACTAAAACTAAATGAGTTAATTGTCTTTTGTTTCATTGTTTCCATAGTTAATCGAGTTAATTAATCATTATTAATACCAGCCCAATGCATTTGCATGGCCATATTCAACGTATGTCGAAAAAATCTTCTCTCTCTCTCTCTCTCTCTCTCTCTCTCTCTCTCTCTCTCTCTTTTGCATATGATAATATGTCAAAAATGATTATATAAACTGTTCTAAAAATATAAAGAATAATAAAATAATTTTTGAGAGTTCGATGCTAGCCATCAACCAGTATAGATGTGTTGTGCTTATGTCTATTAAAAAATGTTTTATTGCAAATAATGCTCGACCAAATGCCACACTATATAATTCAGAATGCGTTTAAGGTAATAAATATCAAGTATCTGCGTCCAGTAGAACCATTATAAGCAACAATAAACAAATAAGGGTATTCACATGTTCTCAGTTCAACAAGAATAACGTGTATTGATACAAGCAATGTTGAAAAATTACCTGAAATATTACAAGCTTACTAGGATCAAACCTCTTATTATTTATATCAAAGTAGTGATACGCCGATTAGGTGCTGTAAAGCTGAAGGTGATAAAGAGAATAATTACGAATATATATCACAACAAGAGACATGTGAGACACAAGCATAGATTCCGAAGAAGTAAACAAATGCATAGATGCGAAGAAAATGCTCATTACGGATAGTAACGTAACATCATTAATCTGAATTTGAGGTGATTCCATGTATATATAACTTTATGAATGTTTCACTTCTGGCACATCCCAAGAAAAAATCTATCCCTCCTCCACTTCAAGGCTCTAAACATTTCGAGTCAATATGACTCATTCTGTATGAATCCAAACATCGGAGGTAATGGAATATATTAAAAAAAAAACAAATCTAACAATTAACACGACAAAGGCATAAACTTCAACTTCCAAGAAATTGGACATCATTGAATTAAATAAACGTGCTAGAACCAATTGCAAATTATTTAAATATGAATTTAAGCAAATATCCCATTGAGTTTGAAAAACTTTTAAAATTTCTCGATGAAACTTATAATAAATCAAACAAAACTGAAAAAGCTACCACGTACTGGCCGGATGCTCTAAAACTATTTCCCATAGTTCAAGATACGCATGATAAGATTGAAAAGAAAAAACTCTGATAAAGTATAAGAAAAATTATCAGACGTTTATATAACGCAAATTGTGACATTTCTCAGGGCGATTGCGTCTCCAGTCACAAGCAGGATTTACAAATGAAAATTGGCTACTATAATACAAAAAATTCAAAATTATAAATTTTTTCTTAAAATCCAAAAGTGTTCAATCAACGAATAGGCGAACTAGAAAATTTATTGAACAATAACCCTATTGGCATTTTAATATGTATTTTTAATCTTAGCTCAATGGCAAACACAAAGTCGTATATCCACGATAACTCACTATAACAAGACACAGAACAAATAATCGAGCTGGCGGATTTGTTATTTTAATTCGTAAAAATTTTACGCTTAAATAACTAAAATTAACTGTCTCAAACTATCTGTAGAACTTTATGGTATACATGTCGATAATATACATCCAGTACTAGACATAATATTTTGTTATACGACTGCAGGTTTCATTCGAACACAATACAATTGGTATAAACGTGTAATCAATATTAATAATAATATCTATTTTCTTTTATTAGTTAGTTATTCTCGTGCATAGTACTGTGGGAAGCTATCGATATAATGCCCACATACACACATAGGCATGTGCAAAAACAAAACTAGACTTCGTTCTATCAACCTCCAATCTTGCAGACAAAATTTATTTTAAGGCGCAAGATACAATTTGGGGTTGATACTGAAAAAAAAATTTATGCAAAATAAACATTCAAATAAAAATCCTTATAAACTAACTGGAATATGTTTCATGAAATTTTACATAAGAATTATATTAATTTTTTATCTGTAGAAGTGTCACATAAGACGCCTAATCATCACTGCAATGAATTTGTAGAATCAAAAACAAATGCTATACAAAATTAGACTCCAAAATTTATCAAAAATTGTAATTTATTATAAAAAAACAAATCCAGTATAATGGTGGGATTATGAATGCGACAAACTTAAAAGATTAAGGTGTGCGCACTTTAAAAAATGGGAACATATTTTAGAATTTTAAATTTTAACAGAGTACAGCAAGTATGTGTCTAGATAAAAAAAAAAAAAACATTTAGAGAGAAAAAACAAAGTGTTTTCAAAAATTCGGCTAGTATCATCACTTTCACACAAATGCTCAATATGTTTGGAACAAACAGAAAATAGTTTGCGACGAACTAAGCAAAGCAAGTCAGTCGAGGGTCGAGACAAATCCAACATATTTCCCGCCTCTAGTGAATCAAAAGTAATATTTGACCTTCATTTTCGATTTTCTGAATTTAATAATGCTTTGAACTATAAAAATAGAAACTGTTCGGCAGGTAAACGTAATATCGGTTTCGAAATGTTACAAAAACTTCATGTCCAATTTAAATTTATTATCTTAGATATTTTCACCTTATGTATACAGGAAATGACTTGTCGATACCTTGAAAATATTCCTTTATTCATTTTATACGCAGATCTCACAACAATAGCCTTAGCCTTATTCTCTCACATCTTACCGCTGAAAAGTGTTTGAGACACTTGTTAAAAATGGACTGTAGGGTTGCCTTGAGGATAATGAAATTCTTCCAGCTAATCAATTTGGATTTGAAAAGGGAAAAGCAATGTTAGATATTATTTAATATAATATTAATAATCTAACGTTGAAGATCGAAGAAGCCTTTGTTTAGAAAAAAAATTTTCTTGTACTTTTCGTAGATGTTCAAGCTGCATTCGGCAATATCAATATGGATATTTTATTACATAAACTCACTTCTGTGGGATGTTCAACTATGCTATTAAACTTTAAACTTTATTCATTTTCTCACTCATAAAATAATTATCTCTACTGAGTCCCTGGAAGAAAAATACTGTAACGATAAAGGAGTTCTAGAAGAGGCAGTTTACTAATATTGAAAGAGGGAAAAACATAATGCAAAAAACTTTTAAAATTGTAAAAAATAATATACATATAATAAGTTTAAAAGCATAGGAGATAAAACAAAAATTTCTACAGCTTAACAAGAAAAGTAGAAATCCTAGAGATAATCTAACGGATAATCTAACCGTTAATAAAGATATAAATACTATACAAAAAAATGTTATAAAGCTTTCAATAGAATAAAATATCTCTATGATACTTGGCGAGGCGCGTGTCCCGATATGTTCATAATATTTTACGATAACTTAGTTAGATCAACTACTGATGAAGGATTGCCTATCTACTTTCCTTCGTGAAAAGACTCGATTGCTAGACTTATCAATATACACGTAGCTCTGGAATACATGCAGCTATATATAGCTCTGAAATATCGTACACTTTTAAATATTCTCTTTATCGAGCTTGAGCTGAGCGTTTGTATAATACTTTTCGATCCAAAATAATGTAAAAATCAAACTTCTTTACAACAGTTTTATAATATTATAAGAAAAAAGCCCAATCATCAGAAACTGTTATTACAAAAATTAAAAGCGATTTTATGAACCGTGTTCGATTGATCGATTCAGAAAATATTTTAAATATCTACAGACATAATTATGAAAAAATGATTCCTTACATTCTAGTCAATCAATCGTTTGGTCACAATCTAAATGGAAAAGCACATGCAAATCTGCAGTAAAGTGAAAACAATACTCTCATTTTCAACACAGATTGGAGCAAACTTTCTGGTACTAATTACGTCAGTTGCTCAGTTTTGTATCTAAAAGTTAATACAAAGAATATAATTTCGATAGATATCCATGCTTCTGTGTGGAGTATATTGCTTTGCATAGCGTTTTCGAATTAACATTAAAGCATTTTAATCGTAACGTTTTCATTCTTTCTGGATCTCTCAGTTTTTTTCAATCTCTTAAATCTAAAAAGTTATTATAAAAATAAATAATTTTATTCATAAAAATTTAATTTATATAAAAGTGACAAAATAAAGGAAGCAAATAATTTAAACAAAATTGGACTTTTTAAGCTACAAAAAATATTCTACACAGCTCTCATGAGCTAAACTTAAAAAAAACTCATATAATAATAAAAATGTAAAAATTTTGGATCAAGACGAAACAAAAGGTATTATATACTTTCAACTATAATTCAACAAAAATATAAAACATGGACTTTGGTAAAAAGTTAAACAGAGACTTTATAGTTCCTTTTAACAGATACAGGTCGGATTATTATAATTTTTTTATACTCTCTGGCTCGTCTTGACATAACTGAAAATTATTTATGCAAATGTAGAAAATACAATGATGATTGAAATTCTATAATTTGTCAATGCCTAAATTACAAACAGCAAAGCCAAATACTGTCAAGTCCCTATTTAAACTTAAGGTTTTACTCCACATAATATTAAAAACTTTCTTGGAAGCTTAAATATTAATGCGCTAAGCTGTATTTTTATGTTCTTTATAGAATGTTTTCTAAAAATATAAAAGCGAAGTCTTGTACGAAACCTATGAATTTACTACTGTAGATAGCAGTATTTGTATCGATTGTTTCTAATGATCTCAATATAGTAGTCATATAAACGATTAAGGTTTAAATATTTCCAATAACAAAAAAAAAGTTTTGCAAAGAGCTGATAGTCTACAATTAAAAGTTTTTTATGAATCTATTGAATTTCTAAACATAGTAATTAAATGTTGACAATGACCATTAAATTATTTGAATATTACGTTAATTTATTTAAAGCGAACCCAGGTTTTATTACAATTTTCTTATTTTAGTTAAATCAGTGCATATTATAGAATAAAATGTAATACATTAAACATTTTATTATTTTAGATAAGAAGTAGAAAGATGAAACAAAGCTATTCACTTAAAATTTATAAATCTATAGTTAATGCAAATAAACTATCAAAAATAAATTTTTTTAGTTTCAATTATTTGAATAATAGATATTAACTAAGCCTGTACTTCAGACAAAGAAAGCTCCCAATTAATTTTCTTTTTGAGAAGATACACATTAGAAAAAAGTATACAATTTTTAGGACACATTCTTCTATAAAATATGATTAATAACAAACTGCAAACATCTTATTTATTTTCATGATCTTAAATTAACAAATCAAATAATCTGCTGTTACATTTAGTTTGTCTTGTTATTTTCTTTCGTTTATTAGTTATACCAAGCATGTATATATATATATATATATACGTTGTACTGCGGCAATGTGTATATTTGCGTAAAAGCGATCTCTCGACATTTTGCTTCGCCGCTCCCCCCGTTCTCCCTCGTGCACTAGGGAATTGAGGTACGCCGGAGTCTTAAGAGCCACAATAAAGTGACGCGATTTATAAAACGACAATGAGGGATCGATGCAGTTTGCGCGGGGCTGAGGCATTTTATAAACTCCCATGGAGATTTTTAGGACTCGCTAAACATCTTATATATAGACACACATGGGCGCGCGCAGATAAAAACATGTGCACACATAATACACATACGCGCGCCGCACATACAATCGCTGATTATACATGATAGATGCTCGACAAACGTGAGAAACTAAAAACTATCTTGAAAAACAAACCACTATACCATTCCGCGGATAAAGATCCTTTTATCCCGGTAGAATTGTTAAGTAGATTTAGGTCCTACGTACACAGACACGTTCACCAAGCTATAGAGATTATGGATGTGCATATAGTTGGTCAAATTATTTTCGAAAGAATTACTGTTTTATTGCCTTGTAACATTGTACTTATATTGAACATAATCAAAAGCGCATTATATATTTACATTATTATTAATACAAAATATTATTCCGAACTTTTTAATATCAATTAATTATACAATTAAATTCTTATCAATAATTTATGAAATTAAGCCAATAATTAGAAAGTGATAGATAATAAAAATTTCACTACTCTAACAATTCACTTCTTCTTTCTTAAAATACGTCTAAGCTTTTATACTGCTCGTTCTTTATGTTTTGAGAGAATTGCAAATGAAATTATTTATAATTGAAGACAATTTCTTTTGAACGAGCCGCAATTCTTTTTTATTTAGCGACGCTTCGCTACAACGGGGCAGCTTTAAAGTCATTTAAAATCAATCAGCAAAGCATATAATCGGCTATAAAAGGGGGAAAAAATAAGGTTAAAAAACTACCGAATCACTTAAAAGCGAATTCTTCCGGTCTCGATGAGGGCTTTAAAAATAACGAAAACGCGAGCGGCCTCTTCCTTCTCTCTTTCTCTTTCTCTCTCTCACTCTCTCTCTCTCTCTCTGTCTCCCGTTCTCCCACCCCGTCGTCGTGCATCATCTTTGAGGGAGAGCAGTTAAAGTAACATCATCGAAGTAAACACAGCGCGCGCGCGAAACGCAGGAATGCATAAAGGGAGGCGGCAAAAAGAGCTATGCCAGGGAACGCGCGTCCGAGAAGAATTTACGGATATATATATATATATATATATATATATATATATATATATATATATACATACATACATATATATTGGTTATATATGCCTCCGCGCGTACGCGCGTTTACGCACACGGACGCATATAATTGTAATGATCCTTCTGTTAGAGGCAGGAGCAAACGATAAATGCCCCCGCGTATGTATGTAATGATTGTTTGGTAGAAACGAGCATTTAATGGCAGTTGCGGTTGCTCCCTCTCCTTCCCTCTACTCATTTCTCTCGCCCTCTCTTTCTCTCTCTCACTCTCTCGTTCTCTCTCTCGCCCACTGCAGCGCGCGCTATCATTCGCGATTTTTCGCCCCGACTCTTGCATCTCCGGATCGCAGAGGGAAAAGATCGGTATTCGGCGCCGGTGCGCTCGGAGTGCAAGCCGTATACGTGCGGAACTAACTATATATGCTGTATGTAATATAATTGCGGCACACCGGCACATTTATATTTTAGTAAAATTTAATACGAGTAGTTATTTTAGAACTGGTATATTATTGATATCTTATCAAGCAGCTTGAAAACTTTTATGTACGCGATTGCACATTCCACATGTTGAATGCATACATGTACAAACGCACAAAATTTTGCGGAGCGGGTGTACACATATACATATGCTTCCTAACTCGAACATATATCACACGTGTAAAAATCTATATGTCATTTCTCGATTCGGCCTGGGAAGAGAAGAATGAGAGAAAGAGAGAGAGAGAGAGAAATAGTAAGGCCTGCATGCAAAGGCTCCCCGTAAATATACAATGTGTGTGAAAACTCTATGTGCACCGTGTGCTTGGGCAACGCACGGTAGTTCATACATATCTATATATATATATATATATATATATATATATATATATATATATATATATATATATATATATGTCTTCCCGCATTCGCCTTTTTCTCTCCCTATCGCCCCCTCTCTCTTCAACTCTTTGTAGGCTCGCGGCAATCACTGCAGAAAAAGAAATCATCATCGCAGTCCGCTAAGATGAATTATTGATGTCGGTTTGCGCGGTAATGTACAGGTTACCGAGAGAGCTTGTATACGTTACAATTCGTGGTGGTGGCAACACCACTGACTTTCTGCTTCTCTCTTTCTCTTGCTCTCGCACTCTCGCCCGCGTGCGCCGCCACACAATCGTAAATACGAGAAGAGGGCAACGATATACACTGTAATAATACGGGTAGGGGGAGAGTAGGCAAATTATTAAGTAGCGAAATTAATGCTACTTAAAGTGTTTCCACGTGCTTGTATGTACACCATGTATATTATATGTAGCTACATCACTGATGCGATAATTACCATGATTAGCGCGACGAGGGGGAGGGAAGGAGTTTCTTCGAAAGGAATGGGAAGTCGATATTTCAGCCAATGTAATGCTGATTACGTTCTATACATATACGTTGCATGACGTGGTTTCACGCGTTGAGTCGACAATTTCTTTCCTTTACTCTCGCGTTATGCTTGTTTTTCCTCATTCCCCTATTATATACACCGTGGGCGCGCGACTAGCGCGACTATACTATATTTACCTATATAATAAGTACACCTGACGCGCAGCCTTTCATAACGCATCGCCGAATGAGCGACTTGACGCCTTCTTTTCCTTTTTCTCTCTATCCCTTCTCTCCCCCCCCCCTCTCTGTCTCACCGTCTACTTATACATACGTCCCTTTGGCGCTTGGAGGTGGCTATACGCAGAACTTTTATGGGAAAATAATGCTATTTGGGTAACGAGAAAAATAAATTGCTTACAGGATTGTAAATTATGTATCCGCGAGAGAGAGCGCGCGCGCGCGTCAGCATGATTTATTGGAAGTTCTAAATTATGTTTATTTAACGGTCTCCAGGTGTTTGAGTATTCCTTTACAGATTGCACATTCGCGGGGGCATCGTTATTTATATATTTCCAATAGAGCTCGTTATACGGGTCCGTAACTTTAGATGTATCCACGCTGCATCCGCGCAAGCGTCGTATAAATAAACCTTTATAATATTTCATCGATTTTTCTTCTTCTTCTTTTTTCATTATAAATAATCGAAAAAATTATTATTCATAACCTCGATTAATAAGACCTTGATCAATGTACTAATGATCGATTCGAATTCAGAATGTAAAACCTCTGGGAATCGCAAAACCAACCAAGTTTTTCAATTGTTGCTCGTTTTTGCTGCATCAGAAACTCGAGCACGGGTCAAAATTGTGATGTCTTTGGGCGAGGAAAAAGCGTTCGTATTTTACCTTTTCGCATAAATTTCTCCCCATGTAAATTGAATTGAGCAAAAAGCTTTGAAAAGGCCTCTCGGAAAAATCGTGCTATTATGTAGCCGAAAAATTGAAAAGGTAATGGGAGGCATTAACCGACACCTCCCGCCCTCCCTATTCCATCCCAACTTTTAATTTGCAAAAAAGTCGCCGAATAATATCACGCTCTTGCGACGGGAAAAATGCGCTTTTGCATTTCGTATTTCAGTTAGCGCTTTGCAGCGCGACAGCGGCCTATGGCACTGTGATCGCGCACTCGTACGGGACTGGAAAAGTCTCTAAAGTGGTGCCTCGGGCAAAAAAAGGAAGGAAATAGTCGGGCTAAAACGTTTGCTTCATTTTCATCTTGTTGCTAGCGAAAAAATATTCTATGCCTTCCCCTTTCTTTCTCCATGCCTCCCTCTCTCACTCTCTTTCTCTCTTCTCTTCCCTGACTATATACGAACCCTACATTATACACGCATTAGAGGGCTGGACGAAAAAAGTAGGAAGCGAGAAGACGGACGGCGATCATGCATTAAGGGGTGGGCGAAGCGACGCGCAAGTATATGATACGAGCACTTAGATTCTCGATAACCCTTTGTATCATACTTTCTTTATGCGAGCATTAAGCTAAGTATATAAATATATCGGAAAAATATCATAGTATATATATATATATATATATATATATATATATATATATATATTCTGCAAAAAATTGTACTCATTACAGATACGCTGAAATAGGCGACGCTATCCCTTCCTCTCTCTCTCTCTCTCTCTCTCTCTCTCTCTCTCTCTCTCTGACGCATGATCTTCTAGTCATCATTAATAGCGAGCGAGTTATCTGATGTCCTGGTAAAAAGGCCGGAATAGCTAAAGGTATCTCGGTATTCTGCACCTCTTGGTCATATTTTAAATTTTTCTAAATCGTATTCATTTATGCTGGCATGGAATTTTGCTTATGCCGTGCAGCCGTCGAGCCAATATTCAAAGATATATACGCGATGTATAAAATTGAAGTGGAGAGAGGGAAGCAGATCCGAAAGAAGTAAACATTCTTCGTCAACTTCCATTGCGACAAGAATGGATGTCACCCAAGCGTGCGAACGCGGTTTCCGGGTTGAAGATATCTTCGCGAAATACAGATTTTTCTATCTCTCTGTCTATCTCTTTCTCTCCTTCTCTTCTTTCTCTGTGCATGTAATGCCGTAATTTTACAATATGTGCAATGCGGTCAAAACGAGAAAACGAGGAGAAAGAGAGAAAGACCAAAATACACAGATACAGAGAGAGAGAGAGAGAGAGAGAGAGAGAGAGAGAGAGAGAAGAGGAAAGACTTCCCTATGATTGTCCTCCCTCCCCCGCCGTTCATCGCTTATTTCTTGAGTGCATTAGAAGGTTATTACGTAGATATGTCGCCGGTGATAGTGTAAATGTGTGTGTGTGTCCAGTCGTAAAAATGCACGAGCTGTAACGGTAAATTCAATATGAAAATGACAACAACTGACAGAGACCGAATTAAAATGACATACGCAGGTGATCCTGCATACTTGACCCGTTAGACTTCTCTTCATCCCTGCTTTCATGATTCCCCTTCTATATCTGAGAATGAGGAAGAGATAGAAGAAGAGAGGTAGAAGAAGAGATAGATAGATAGATATCTAGATAGATGCGTATTTATTTGTAATCTTGGATGCAGACAGACAGTGGGAGGGCAAGAGAGGAGAAAGAGAGAGAGAGAGAGAGAGAGAGAGAGAGAGAGAGGGAGATTGAGAATGAGTAAATGAGAAAGAGAGCTATATACAAGAAAATATAATTGAGTCTGTGACCCATCGTCTATTTCTTGTTTCTTCTCTCTCCCTTTCTTTCTCGTCCACTGTCTCAGCGAGAATAAGCGGTACGGTGCCTCGGGTTGTACGGGCGACCCACGGTCGTGCCGACATTAATACGAGATCGAAAATGAGGCTGTGCTCTGCGAGAGGTTGCTTATCCCGCGGGCGATGGGCTCCTGCTCTCGCGATCGCCGTCGTGCGACGACGCGACGTCTCATTTCTTTCCAGCGATATATAGATTCGATTAAGCTGTCATTAGAATTGATACGATTGATACTCTTATTTTAGCACTCTATTCAGTGGTTTACCTGGATTTAGAAAATTATATA
The DNA here is from genome assembly GCA_018907035.1 of Sycobia sp. Sy_11. NCBI lineage: Eukaryota > Metazoa > Arthropoda > Insecta > Hymenoptera > Epichrysomallidae > Sycobia > Sycobia sp. Sy_11. Next base: position 1,396,157 of record JACCIC010000076.1, read on the forward strand.
CGTATCTCTATTAAGAAAGTTAAGTAACTAGTATAATCCTTTGATTTCTGAAATCGTTTGAAATTTTAGTAACTTTCAGTACTAGTTTTTTTTATAAATTTACAAGGAGAGTTTTTTTTGTTAGCGATTGATTTTATATTTTTGTAAGTATCGTTCTATCGGTATTTAGTTAAAATAACCTGAAGTCTTATAAAAATATCGAAATAAATTAATGTACGTATTATTTAATAACTACCATAAAAAATCATCTGTAATAAAACTAATTCTATTTCACAAATGTACTAATGATTCGTCAATAGAATGGTACTAATGGCAAAAATTATTCCACGCATTATTACGTTTTAATACAAAACAATTTTGACTAGCCTAAGGAAAGGTTATGACTTTCTGTGAAAAAGTATCAAGCCAATGATAATGAAAACGCTGATTTTTCTATATCTGGATTATAATGCTCTCCTTTTTCTTCGTCTGTCAGCAAAGCTCAGCTTGAAAAAAACCATGGAAGAGCCATGCGAATGATTTTATCTGTAATCTGAAAAAATTGAACCATATAATCTGTGCTTATTACAATAAAATAATCAATACAAACTTTTTAATTTTTTATGAGTTGTTAATAAATTCTCGATTATACTGTCGAATTTGGCTTTCCCTAATTATTTATTTTTGAATCTCTGAAAAAAGTATATGCAATTAAAACGTACGGTGAGGATAATTGAGCTTTTTTTCGACAGTTTTAGACATCCTTTTGCTTCTCAATTTATCATTTAATTGAATTTTTTATGTTCCCCAAACATCTTCATTTCTCGATTTTATATGCAGATGGGACTGAAATGTTTTAGTATTATTGAGACTAGAATAAAACTTACTTAACTACAAACCCATGTTCGTTGGATATGCTTTAATAAGAGATGCTGAATTACGCGATAGAATGTATGACTCAAATATATTGATACTAAATAATGTTTTTTCTTTCTTAATCTATTAATTGATTAAATTGGTAACTTTATAAACTCCTATTATATTTCTAAGTCTGACTTGATACGATATTTTATTCCGCTTAGACTACTTTTATATTTTTGATAATATCTTCAACGAGACTGTACACAATTTTATTCCTTATTACATCAAAATTCTTATCATATCAATTTACATATCAAAATTCTTAAAATACTGTTTTAAATATTTTTGCCTTTTTTAACATACAAATATATAATACAATAGTAATATACATCTGCGCATCTATCTATTTTCTTCTCATTTTAACTGAAAGTGTCTAAATTTTTATAGTAATTTACTTTCGATTCAAGTTGCGCGTGTATATAGAAATAATCATATTCTGAAGTCTTGCATGTAACAAAGCTCTGTACTCGACTTACTTATCGTCTCTAGATGAACTGCATCAATTAATCAACATCGTCTGCCATTTATGACAATTAAATGTTTCAGTGCTTCGTATCAGTCATGTATGTTTCTCTATATATCCATCAAACTGACATTCCGTTGGAAGATGATTGAAAGCTATATATAGTGCGTGTAAATGTACAAGCGCGAATATATAGTGAAAATGCGCCACACCTATAACAATTTATATATATATATATATATATATATATATATATATATATATATATATATAGATATGTACGCGGATTTGTATAATATGCGTCAAACTTGTCTTTGCTCAGCATTATTATCAACGAGTTTAATGAGGGCGAGTCAGCTTGAAGTGATTTTTATTGATGCTAATTCTCCTGTTTGGAATATTAGCTCTCGGCCGTACGCGGTACTGAACCTATATATACACATATGTATGTGTGTGTGGGGGGAGTGCACAGTTATTAATATCCCCGCTATCAATCTGAAAACTACGTTGTTTCAATGTATAGACTATCAAGATAATTGTCAGGACCTATTTATTATTGAAATATATGTCTCTGTTTAATACCGGGCGTTACTAGGCGTGACAAACCGTGCATTTGAAAGTCCAATCCAAGTATATTTTTAGTTTTCTTTTCTGTATGTTCTCGTGCAATAGATAAAATCTTCACAAGTAATGCATTTTTAATGAGACATTTATCGTTGCCAAATTTTATCAGATTTCAATGTATCAAAACTATTGTAGGTAGTTAGTTATTAATGTTACGAGTATATATATATATATATATATATATATATATATATATATATTTGTGTGTGTGTGTGTGTATATATATATATATATATATATATATATATATACACACACACACACACCTTTACCTTTCACCAATACTCTAACATATTTATGCATTGGCTGAGAAAAAAGTTAATCGTACTCGTCGTTTACGTACTGAGGTTCTGAGCCGTCTGTAGTATCTTTAATATAATATTAAATATAATAATATTGTTAGATACCTCTTGAAGGCTTCAACTGTATCCTGAGAAAAAAATATCTGTTATCAAGTTAATATTTTCTTGTTTTGAACCAAATAAATTATTTTCTTAAATTGAGAAAGCATCTTCTTAAATCAAGGAAGTATTTACTTAAGGCAAGAAGAATTCACTTTGAATCAAACCACGTACTCTTAAATCTAGTAAATATTTACTTGATATCGGAAAATATATTTTTCAGTGTAATGACAATTCCTATAAACTACTAAAAAATACATCGTTTATGCATACGTAAAAATATAAAAAGTTCCGATACTTTGTTGATTTTCTATATGGCATGTCAATCCATAAAAAACAAATACAGCTTGCTGCGTTGTCATTAGTTGCTAGAACTAGAGACGTCAATTCATCCATCATCTTCATCCAGCTAGTCTCTTCTTCCTCGATCTCTCTCTCCGACGAACTGAGTAAACGTCAAACAATCAGGAACACCAATTAAGCCAATTATTCGATTTTGTAGTATTGACTGTTGACAGTGTAAAAAACGAAATATTCGTTTATTTATAAATCAGCGTACCGATGTTGATATTGAATGCACCAGGTGATCGATCTACGTAGAATATGTATTATATTGTGAATTCGCTTTTTTTTATTTAGAGTCCAGTTTATAATTGTTCGACGCAAAGCAAGTTGATTAGCTGACAAGCTATTCGGTCTTTTGGAGATCCGAGCATGCGTAAATCTCCGAGGAGTTTGTCCGTGGCAGTTTTGTCCATCTTTGGTGCTGTTACGGCAACAATTACTCCATTCCTACGACATCGGGGACGCACGACGCAGGTGGTTATTGCGGAACATTTCATCGCAATTCGAACGCTACTCGCAGTATGTGAGAGCGGTCTGCGGCAGAGACACTTGTTGTGCTAGAGTACTCCATCGATTCTTTTTTTTTTTTAATTTATTTATTTACAGTGGCATCCCCATGTAGGTATTAGCGACTTTTCCATCGATTCTTATCAGTAGGAAGTATATGTAGCATATACGTCCTTAGTTTAAGCATTAAATCATTTCGCGAGTTGTTCATAAATTTTGTCCTAATTGTAGTATTATTATAGACAGTTTCATCCCGCACTGACAGAGCGATCGCTTTTTAAGCCTTCAGTGTAATCATAATAAATCTTAAATTATGGGGTGTTTTATTTTCACATCTGATTAGATAGATTCCTCTAACATAAAACTTACCTTCCTTTTATATCTTCGAACTAGATACTGAGAATAAAACAGAAAACAGGAGTAAATCATTTTGTATGTTCAAAATATGAAAAGTTTTACATACGCGTGAATAAAATAAGAACATGGGAAAGCAAATACGGTGTACGCCTATAATCGTATTGACTAAAAATGTAAATGAAATAAGTTAAAAGGTTTGTCCTTTTTTTGAGAAAATGAAAGATATATATTTGACTGTCACAGCGGACTAGGTGGCCGTGATGTTTTATCCCACGTAGAATATATAGCTCGCATAGAAGAAGTAGTGAGGGGAACTGGAGGATGCATCGGCACGGTGATAAGTTAGACTTCGCCGCGCTGCTCGTGAAGGCACTCACGGACGAATGCATATTATGCATAAAACATCTGGATAGAGGAGGAAGAAGAGGGAGAGAGCGAGAGAATGCCGTGCGGAGTGGACGCAAACCACATCGCTATATAACCAAAGACCAAGTCGCCTATGAACCACCGCAATTCTATCCTCTAACATGCGCGCGCGCGCGCGCGCATATCCCGTTGCGTGTGTAACGTATAAATCGACGGGGTGCAGTGCGGTGTGGCGAGGCGGCTGCACGCGCGGGCAGCGTAGGATTAAGCCTCTCGCGGTGGCCTTTAGTGTATATTTATACACACATATATATACGGGACCTTTGCTCGAACAGTCCACGGTTTCCTTTCCCTTTCGCGGCCTCGCTCGCTCGCCTCTCATTGTAACCCCGGGAGCCTCTTTATTTTTTCGCTATCTCATCTGCTTATTTTTACATTATTCTTCTTCGTTTTCTTTTGAATTATTCCTCCGTCGCTGCCGCGGGGCGGCTGCCACCGCCACCACCGCCGCCGTCAACGGTCCGAAAGGCATTGTGGCGTTACTTTTTAGAGACCTGCAATTTTCGTATAATATGCCGCAGATACGTGGCTTTTTCTTTTCAAGATAATGCAGGTGCTTTTCTTTTGACCCTTCTTTTAATCAAAACGATTTATATCTTATAGCTGTTTTACCGCACGACAGACTCACGGTTTATAGAACACTGCTATTACGATTTTTATAGTACAATACGTTTTATGGTGTACTGTATATCAATATTTATGCGAATATATATAGTATTATAATAGGATCAATGAGTATGTATGTATACATATATGTGTATGTGTATATATATATATATATATATATATATATATATATATATATATAATTAGTATTTTTATATCCAGTAGGTTCAATAGAAATATGAAGAACATACTGTTAATTAATTTCGAAGAAAATTCATTTCTCAAGCATATGTACTACTTGAAAACATTATAATATTCATTATTTTTAACTCATAAATTTATTTCATGATTCGGTTCATGGTAAATACTTTCAATTAAAAATATCTTTGATTCAAAGATCTTTTATTAAATGAATTTATGATGATGAAATCAGTTTAAAACTGTATAACGTCTCCTACTTCCTGTCGGAATAGCTATTACGATAGTTCCAGAATCAGTTATGAGAGGGTAGAAAGTTTATCCGGTCAGATGATAGAATCGGGAAAAATATCGGTAATCAATTTTTTCTATGTTTACAAAATAACAATACATATAGTCTTAACACAGCATATATAAATTTTCCGATTTAACGAAGAATTAGCTTATCCGGTACTCACTTAAAAAACGAATGAATCTAGTTAACACTTTTTAATTTAATTAGGTAACTAAATATTTAATTACAGTTCGAATGCTTTGGTTTGAAATACTCAAACTTTTATATACTGAATTCGGGATCGTAAGCTCGAAAAACGAATATTTTTTACTTCTACTCATATTTAACCGAGTGCCGTGCAAACAGGATGGCGACTTATTTCGGTTTCGAGAATGCGACTGCTGAGCTTTCACGAAACATCGCATATTCAAGATCAAGTCTCTCAAAGATTTAGATGGAATAGCAGAGTCTAGGTGCTTTTGACGAAGCGCGAAGTAATCACGATGGCAACTCTACTACAACCTTTGTATATCGGGATTACGTGTAAAGGCAAAAATATACAATTCTAGACGCAGCCTTATTCCAAGGGGCTGCTTCTCGACCATCGCCTCGAGATCACCGATGCTGTGGCAGATAACTCGTCCTTTTATACAGAAAAAATTACTCAATCGAGTACTTACACCGCCGCTCAAATCATTTCGTCTGAAGCCGGCGAAAAATAAATCACTAATAATAATATTAACAATAAATCATCATAATAATCTTAATTAAACTTATTATTATTAATTTATCCTTCTGGTTACTCGCATACGCTTGGCTAATTATTCGATATATTAAGCTAATTAAATCCATTGTTAATAACTTTATTTTATTAATAATAAAAAGGAGTTGCATAAATGTAACGACTAGCGCCTCCATTGTATTTCGAGTTCGATAGCGCCAGGAGGGCTGGAACGCACGACGGGTTCGGTGCGCCTGTTGTTGCGTAACCGTAGCTCTCTCTCTCTCTCCTTTTCTCATGCTACATGCTCGATTTTGTTGCTGCTCTCCTCTAAACCTAGTGCACCTTTCAGGTAAATTTAATTGTTTTTGGGCCCATTGTTCCAAATTAAAATGTTGCACGTCTAAGCTGTCTGTTTTAATAAACACACACACATACACACACACACACACGCGCGCGCTCGCGCGCACACACACACACACTCACTTTGGCTTCAATAAAAATAAAAAAAACTTTTTTTAATTTCAACTTAATTATAACTTACAGCTTTACTTAAAAAGATATGTTGATATTTACTAAGATTGATGAAAAATTATTAGAATTCAATAAATTTTCTCCAATTAAAGAACTGTTCTAATTACAAGCATATACGTTAATGTTCATCTGGATCTATAAAATGATTCTTTCACATTCTGATTTGTATCTCAACATCTCAATTCAAATTCTAAATTTCTAATAAGGTTTATAAATGAGATAATCGCATTCTTAAATTATTTAATTCATGAATGGGAAATAATGATATTACCATACGAGTTAATACATTTAATATTAGTTCGAAAAATATCAACGAGGTGTATGTGTGTGCGCGCGCGCGTGTGTGTATGTGAGTAAATCCTGTTAATTGAAAGAATAGATCAGTCTTTCTGTGAAGGCGATCCTGTTTAGGTTGAAAATCAATAAACCCCTTGTAATTATTATTCCATCGACTTCGCTACCTGTACTCCCAATTAATCAAGAATAGTAATTTCGCACTGAGAAATTTAGTTTGTCTATTTTCTACTGTTAGACAGACGTAGTGGACCTGGTCGAAGATCCAGTTTCAACATCCATATATTGCGTTACCGTACACTTATATCGTATACACGCTGGATAAAAGGAGTAGGATTGTGCACATGTTCACATCAACTCCATCAGCCATTTAGCCCGCTCGATACCATGTACTTGTATCCAAATGATTTTATATGAACCTCTTATCCCCCGTTTTAGAATGGATTGGTTTCAATGTAAGAACCCCGGTATATATTCCATCGCAATTCGCAACTGCAAGTTGTGATCCGATTATTCGTGTTGTATGAGTATACGGAAATATCATTGGGGATATAAAAATATCCATCTGATTATTCTAAATTATTATTTAACATTTATTTATTCATATATTAAGGTCATGATCATTATATAAGGTTGTACATCCGCGAATTCTCTAGTTCAAGGTGGCGAAGCAAATCCATCCGCTAGTGAGAACTGGACGGCAGATAATCTCAGTGTTACAGTTATAGATAACTACTAAATGTAGGAGATTGTGGAGAAAGTGTGCTCCCTTTTTTATAGTTTTTTACAAGCCAGAAATATTTTACCTGTACATGAAATATGATTGTTACAACGTACTCTTTCTCTCTCTCTCTCTCTCTGTATCTCTCTCTCACTCTCTCTCTCTCTCTCTCTCTCTCTCTCTCTCTCTCTCTCTCTCTCTCTCTCTCTCTCTCTCTCCCTCTCTCTCTCTCTCTCTCTCTGATTCCCCACAATCTGACCATCAAGTATTACTATTTGATTAACCATTACGTATAGTAAATCGGGTTTGCCAAGTCTCTTAATCACTATGACTCTTGTCCGACCGACATCACTGGCTATAAAGTGGATCCAGGCATTTTGCCGCCTGATCTTACTTTTATAGGTTCAACCGCACATCTGTAGTATGTGATTGTTGTAATGATGATTGTAATGACGATTATGGTACCTGCTCCTAGATATGCGGGAACGGTAAGGTACAGAACTGCCCCGGACTTTGTGACAATTATGTAGCCACGTCGGGACAAGTGCTGTGGACTATTGATAATATATTCATATTGGCCGCTTGCCAAGGCCGAGTGGTTGAGTGAAGCTCCCTTTATCTTCCCGCAGAGGTGTTCGGATCATTGCTTGTAGATATTACTAAGAATGCAGTAGAACAATGCATGCAAGTGAGCCGTCTAGAAATCTTGGGCATTACGCACGGTAATTTTCCATTAGTTGTCTGGCTATTGGGTTACATCATTCTTCCCAGCCGGGAACTGGATAATTAACTAACTCGTAGTAGTAGCTAAAAGGTCAAGGAAAAACCATATATCTTCTCGGCTCATAGGTCACACGGGTTCACTATTTATCTTGAAGGCTTTGGTTTGCGTTCACGATTGTTTTTACATTCTTTACATTCTAAGAGAGATAAAGGTAGTCTGAGAGAGAGAGAGACAGAGAGAGAGAGAGAGGGTGAGAGAGAGAGAGAGAGAGAGAATGGAGATTGAGAGAGATACAGAGAGAGAGAGAGAGAGAGAGAGAGAGTGGAACTTCAATCTTCATATTTGACTAAATTGTCTTGCAAAAGCATGGCGCGAAGATATATAAAATTATGTGATTGATGAATTGACCTGGTTTCTTTAAAGGTTAACCTAAAAACATCGACATACCAGACCGTAAACTTTTATGAAAACAGCGTACATATACCGCGCAAGAATGAAAGAATACAAACGACCGATCGCTCTCTCTTGGATCTGCATTTTAGCTCGCTTGCGCGACCTGTCGGATTACGGTCTCTCTTGCGTAAATTGCAAGCATGTAATCGCGGCTTATCGCCCGCAGTGTATATGGACGCTCACGCGGCATGGTCATAGATATGTATATAGCCAGTACAGGATATATATATATATATATAAATATATATAAATATATAAATATATATATATATATATATATATATATATATAAACATATACGAGCGCGGATATATATTATAAACCCACGCGCTCGGCGGTCAAGGAGACGCGGGAGACACAGAGCTTTTGCCGAGCGCGCGTGCTCCCACATCTCGCCCGGACGTGGGAAATCGTTATGGTTACCTTGAATTTAATTGCGGCTCAGCCATCCCTCTGAATCCACGGTGACGGTGGAGAAGACGAGAGGGGGGAATCTGATAAGAGGAGAGCAGTAGCAGTACGCTCGCATATAATAAGAGTGAACCCCCTTCGTTTTCTCTCTGTCCCTCTTACCCAATGCAAAGACAGCGAGACCGTATATCTATATATATATATATATATATATATATATATATATATATATATATATATATATACATACCTATGCGTCGCGGCACGAGCGGAGGGACCGAGGGGTTGCGGGAAGGGGGGAGAAAGCCAGAGAAAGAGGAAACGTGAAAAATGAATTTCTTCGGCGCGCAATATTCTTGCCCGCGCACGGGCGCGACGCGCCGACGAGGCAGCTGCAAAGTTGGATACGAAACACGTCAGCCGGCAACTTCGTCGACTTTAATATCTCAAGTTTTCTCATACGCGCTGTACGTCTCGTGCGCGCCGAGTGGAGCTCTCTGTCCGACGCAATGCCCCTCCCCCTTCCTGCTATACTCCACCATCCCTGCAGCCGGCCCGGGGTTGTCCCATATATAATACGGTTTCGGGCGACGTTTCTTTAATGAAAAATGAAAAATACCTTTATCGTGAGATTTTCGCTCGCGTCGGGGGCAACTTTGCCCCTTCCCCTGGCTGTTTCTTCCTTTCTTGGATTTTGCGCAAGTGCGCGCGCGTGGCATGGAAAAACGATCAAAAGGAGGAGTCAGCCGAGCGTAAGAGAAAAGGAATGAGAGAAAGATTGCGAAGAAGCCGGTGAGCGGAAAAGGAAGGAAAAACAACCTGCGAAATGCGCTGACAAAATGCGTTGCCTATTTTAATATCCGAAAGTATCTTCCTCCCTTCAATCCCGCGCCAACTTTTTTCTCTCTTTATTTTTTTTTTTGCTTGCGTTTTTTTGGAGAACATAATTGAAGCCCCGAACTCACGAAGTATCTTCCCGCTGGTAATTTTGTCCATCGCATAACGCTGTGTTCAAACTCGACCTTTTGTTCGCTACATTTTAAGTAATGTGTATATATCAAATCGCGATGTATCTAATGTCCTCAGGTAGGAAAGTTTTCAGAAAATGTTTGTTAACGATGGCGCCAGTGTATCGCTCTCTCTCTCTCTCTCTCTCTCTCTCTCTCTCTGATAATATCTATTTTTATTTGTTACCTATGTATAATTAGCTTAATGCATCCGAGAAATGAATTTTTGCGCGAATTGAAATTACTGCCTCGTTGCTAGTTGCGAGTTGCGAGCAAAATTATTATATATATATATATATATATATATATATATATATATATATATATATATACATGCTTGAGGCGTCAAAATTCAATGTATACCACGTCTCGGGACTTAATGCTCTGGCTTGAAGTAAGATTCAAATTTTGATATCATATTTATTCTTCTAATGTATTATTATTGAATTTGCCAGTTACAGTATCTTTGGAACAACCATTATTCTTGAAAATTATTCGAATAGTTTTAATGATATCATTGAAGTAATGTTAATGAATCCGCGTAAAATGAGTTATAACATCTTTTGTTCTCAACAGAGCCTTATTACATGGACTGCAAATATAATTGAACTATACGTTGAATAAATTACAAAGTTATTTAAGGATTCGCAAGTGTACATAACTCAGGAGAAGTATAATAATGAAAGAAATTATTCACACTTCATACTTCTGCAGCTCAACACAAATCTAATTTTAAAATCAGAGTAGCATATATAATAGATAAATTAACATCAATTTTGTGTACATGTAAATTTTTCCTAATATCTACCTGCAGTCAGGTACAGTAATTTCCAGATGTCCTTCCGCGGAAAAAACATTGATATTTTTTTCCATAAAAATGCTGTAAGTTTATAGACACTTATTTTCAGTTTAAGCGTACTTGTTAAAAACTAATCATTTTCACTATATTTGTTCTGTTAAACGAATGACATTTTCATCTCTAGGTTTTGATAGATAGGATGAATAATATGTAAAATTACAAAATTATTCAATTTTAATGAAACTTCATTTCTATTTGATGGATTCTATTCTGTATATTAGTCACGAGTGTAATGAATTTGCAAGCTAGCAGACTAATGAGTCTTCCATTCTCAAAATTCCAGTTTTGTAAATTGTTTTTCAGCGAGTAAACAAAGATTAATTAATTTTCAAAAGAAAAAGGCTTGGAAAAAGGTGAAAAATATTTTCAGTGAAGTGCAATTGATCCTGTTGGCATAAAATAATGTTCAACTATTCATCTTCATCAAAGTGGCTTCATACAGTTCATATATACAAGAAGAAACAAATAATTTGTTCGTATTTTTTAAGAAGTACTTATAGCAGACAATAACTATCTGCGCGTTCCATAGCTCATACAAGTTAATAGTGATTTGTTATAGCAGTAGGAAAAGAGCTTCTAAAACAAAGTCTGATCCTACTTACTGTTTAAGGGATAACAGCTAATATTTTTTTCCGAATTGAGCGGTACGGAACATTTTTCCAGATGCCAAAATCATTTTTTTGAAACTTAAAGCATACTTACCGTTTGAATTTACAAAGAATGGTAAATTATAGTCATATAATTGTATTAAAATGGTCGATGTGAGAAACTGTCGTTACCAAGTTCGGCGACATCGATCAGCGGAAATTTGTCGCAGAATGCCAATAAAGGCAGAATAATGCGGTCCGGCCTATATATATATATATATATATATATATATATATATATATATATATATATACATATATATGTACCTATCGGTCGAAGTGGCGCACAGGCCGGACTCTCGCAAGTAGGAGTAATTGCGCGTCGCCAAGCCGTTCTTCTCGATATACCGGCTCGATCGCGTGCTAATAACGAGCGCTATCTCTCGTCCTCTTAACCCTCTGACTCCCTTCCCATCGCCATCTGTCCGAAGGAGTCCGGCTGCCGAGCGTTGTGCGCCAGGGCTCCCTCGGCCCCCGATATCGTAAACGTAAATGGGATGGCGACACCGGGAGAGAGAGAGAGAGAGAGAGAGAGAGAGAGAACTCGACAACGACTAAGACAACAACGTCGTAACTCTTTCGCGGTTTCTCGTTAGTCGATGGCGTGTCACGGCCCCGGGGCGTTTTTCGCATTTAAATACTGTTAATGACCTCTGTCGCTGCGCGTGGACCCGGCCGAGCGACAAAAAACTGTAGCCGCGTAACGAAAACACCATCGGGGACGAGGGAGAGAAGTTGACTATTCTTTTTATCCTTCTCTCCGCCCCTCTCGCTCGTCGTCGTGCCCGTTGCCATGCGCTTCTTCTTCCTTGTCGTTTTCTTCGTTTCTTTTTCGCCTTGTGCCGTCGCTGTGGCCGATTCTTCTTTTGGCTGGAACAGGCGGAAAAGGAACTGTGCAACTGCGACAGATTGACGAGCAGCGACTGCGCCTCATATCTCATTCTATATGAACGTATATCTATATGCATTCACTTTTCTAACTCGGACAGTACTCAAACTTCGGGGTTCAAATAATCGATCATCATATATTCGCAGTTTTATCATATAGTTTATGTATTATAATATAAAATACTAAAATTACACAGATGTCGATAAGTGACGAAACGTTCCTATTTCAAGTATAACAAAAGCGTAGCTTTTTTCAACATTGAATTACATTAGCACTGCTAGATCGGAGATCTGTCGATCTGTAAATTTGTACATTATTGTCATGAGCTAAAGTCTTCGTCACCCTAAAACAGATTTTTAAAAACAATAATAAATTGTAGAATGTTACGCTCCAAAATAAAATTGTATTTCTCGCATTATCTTCGTAATTTTTAATCTTTTTTATTTGCGCGGAAATTTTGTACAACTTCTTTTACATACGTACTCGCGTAATATTGTCAGTTAATAAATTACAATTTGGTTTACGACCAAGTTAACCTACTATCATATGTCTCCTTATAATATTTTCAACGAAAACAAATTGACCGAATGCATTCCGTTAGAAATATATGACAAACCAATTGAACGCGATGCTGCTTTTACTGTTAAAGAATTTAAGGCAAAATACTTATACGACGTCTTCAAATGTGACGTCTACTTTATTTGTATTTTATCCAAGTATGGTCGCGCGCAACCCAACCGATAGATCAATGTTAATTATAAGATTCGTAGTTTTCTGTAAGCTGATGCAAAGGCTCGTATGCATATATATGTGTAGGATGCCTAGAGTGTCGCACCTAACGCTTAGATTGCACGAGTGTATGTATATATATGCGCGCGTGTGTACGTGTATGAAGATAACATCGTGCAACACGTGCGGGGAATCATCACTGTGGTATATAATAGCCTCGCTCGCTCAAACCGCCCCTGGCCTCTCGCCCGTCGGAGCGGGAAGCAGAAACGGGAAAAATAAGTTTTCTCGGTTTTATACCTCCTTAAAATTTAATTTATATTAAATTGTACAGATATGGCCGGTTGAAAGGAATAACTCGTAAGAGCGTAGAGTCGATTATAAAAGCCCGCCCATTATTTCGAAGTCCATAAAACCTCGGTAACTTTACAGCGGAAAGTGCGCGCGGCTTTTGCTTTCGCTGATGCGCGCGCGTGCTCGCGAGAATGCGAGTGGCTTACCATCGGGAAAGAGGAGCAGAGGAGAGCAGGGGGAACAAAAATAGTTTTTCCATCTTCGGTATGAGCGGCAGAGATAGAGAGAGAGAGAGAGAGAGAGAGAGAGAGAGAGAGAGAGAGAGAGAGAGAGAGCGAGTGGATCCGCGATTACTCATGAAAGAACCTCAACCATAAAGGTTACCCACTTTAACGGCACACCAAGCCGCCAAGAAAACCTCGAAGGAAACGCACCGTATGGCTACTTACAACGTCCAAGTTTTAAAAACGGCGCATACACGCGCATTATATACCCATATGCACCGATGTCCGCCTCTTTTCGCACGCACGCGCACGCGTACCATTCGTTGGTGGTGTTGCAAACACTTTGCTTACGGTATTCCGCTAATCGCGGACAGCAAAGTTTACGTGCTTGCTCGCGGTCGCAAGAGACGTGTGGCGTCTGCGTTTGTGAGAGAAAGAGAAAGAGAGAAATAGAGGGAGCGCGAGAAGGAGAGACGGTAGTTGAGGTTCTGCGTGAGTTGGCGATTGTTTGAGGCGCACTTGTGTATAGAACAAAGATCGTCGTGATGTCATGCAGTGCCAGTAGTGCATTACCACGGAGACCGCCAGTCTCCCCCCCTCTCTCTCTCCTTCTCTCTCTCTCTCTCTCTCTCTCTCTCTCTTTCTTTCTTTCTTTCTTTCTCTTTCTTTTTCTTTGATACACCAGCCTGCGTTTTTCCCTGTGATGCGCCGTGAAACGGGCAATCATGCTGCATTACCGTTTCCCATTAGCAAGAGAGCCAGGGATAGAAGGAAAAAATGTGTTTCCGCGCACGCGTGCGCGCGCGTGTGTGCGTGTGTGTGTGTAATTGCGGTGTGCGTGTGTGTAAGCGAGAGAGACGGGGAGAGAAAGGGAGAGGAAGGCTAAGAATCTCGGTGGCCTGTATCGCGTCGCAGCAGAGAGACGTAACACAAAAGCCGCTCCTTAAACGGATTTGCAAAAGCCGCGGCAGAGGACGACAAGTGGAAATCGTGGAAGTAATACTTGCGTCGACCGCAACGAGTTGGGTCCCGGGTGTATAGGGACGGTTGCACTTATACGAGCATTACATATACAGTTACATACGTATTTCGAGATTTATTGAACTTACGAATGAGAAATCGAATCGTTCAATAATGGGTTTTTTTATAAAGTTTTTCAAAACAGTAAAGCAGAAGAACGTAATGATAATGCGAGAAAAATCAGGAATTTAAAGAAATTTAATTACATGGTCATTGTTTTTTGACACGTTACAATTTGACTGAATCCCTTCGAATATCAGATAATATAGTTCAATTGTTTAAGAGTTTTCTATGACTGTATAGCTATAACGATATATATTTATGCGGATACACCCTAGGATTTAAAATAAGGAATTGTAAATTTGTTCATTATAGATGTATACCTAGATGTAAATATTTGTACCTATATAAAACTATAGATAGAATTACGTCTCTTATTTTACGTCATGTATCGGTTTAAACTTGAATTATAACCTAACTTAACTAGAACAAAAATTATAACTTAATAAACCATTTTACAGAATTCTTTTGCAATACTATAAAATCTCCGATGCATTATTCTTATATTTTACTCAAAAATTAATCGTTGTATTTTAAACATCAATAGGAAGTCAGTATTTGTCCTTTGAAAATGACTTCATGAAATCGAGGACACTGTTGAAAAATTATAAAAACTATGAGGCCATATATAGGACAGGCAATTTTTTTCGGGACGACTATCTATCATAAATAAGAATTCTTAGTTTGTTAAGAGAAATATTATAACGCTAGCTGCAGTTTTTATGATCATTAACGAATAAAAATATCTCTCATTCTTTAATACTGTCTAAAATGTAGAATTGATAAAATCTACAATCTACCGTAAGAATATGCAAAAGTAATTATTTTCTACCAATTTTTCTACAATTCTCTTTTTCTACAATTCTTCTGCTGGGATTAAGATCGACAGCTTGTTTTCGTTATGCTGACTTTTTTGTATACTTTGTGAAAAATCCTTCTCAGGTGGTATAGTAAAGTAATGATCCAAAATTGTTAAAATATAAAAAAGAGAGTGAAAGAGCAAGTGAGAGAGAGAGAGAGAGAGAGAGAGAGAGAGAGAGAGAGAGAAAGAGAAAGGGGAAAATAGCTTCGAGCATGATATTTTCGCGCCACGATCTCGCTTTACTTCCGGCTTCGTTTCCCACTTTTTGCACCTCTATATCTATCTTTCATTGTCCATTCTCTCTTCTCTCTCTTGCGCTCTCTCACACACACACACACGCGCGCGCGCGCACTCAGCTTTGCCCCGTCTCCGCTCTTTTACCTTGAATCCCGTAAATTACGCGAATGCGTATAGAGCTCCTAGCTGCCGCGCGCACGTATTCGCTGGTGCAATGGACCGTTTTACAGAGAGCTTCGTTCTCACTTTACTTCCTACATATATCCGTAGATAGAGAGCGAGAAAGAGAGAGGGAGAGAGAACGAGAGAGAGAGAGAGAGAGAGAGAGAGAGAGAGAGAGAGAGAGAGAGAGAGAGAGAGAGAGGTGGAGAACTGTACCGGGAGAAAGTGCGCGAAACGACAGAAGAGATAGCTGGAGAAGAGGAACTCTCTAAGAAACGCCTCTCCTTCGTCGCTTGCGTTTCATAAATATCTCTGGCTCTATTCGTACGGTCCTCCTTCCTTTATCCAAACAAATAAGGATCTTTTTATAACGTCTTGTAAGAAGGAATGATGCTGCTGTTTGCCTGAGGTGACTCCGTCTATCCCTCTTTCTCTTCTTCTCTCTTTCATTTCTCTATCTCTCTCTCTCTCTCTCTCTCTCTCTCTCTCTCTCTCTCTCTCTCTCTCTCTCTCTCTCTTTCTCGCTCTCCATCTCTCTCTTTCTCTCTGTCTTTCTGTTTACACACACACACACACACACACACACTTGGATTCGAGAAATGACGATGCGTTTTTCATTCCCCCGCACACCCGCAGTCGGTTTCTCTCGTCCTTTATCAATCCCCACCCGGGACAAAAGTACAATTTAGACGCCCCGGGCGCTGCTGGCTGTAAAATATGTTATTTTCTTTTCCCGTGACATTTAAAAAATATATAAGTTCTTCGCCAACGGCCATTATTGCGCTTCTTCTTAATGCCGTACCTGCCCCTTCATTACCCAGTGATCCGACTGAATTGCGAAAATCATGGCCGTAATCTCGAGTGTGTAGAGATATTTGATACTCGATTAAATGTACTATATATACATCCAAGTCTTCACGAGCTATATCGACGGCTTAATTAGATGACTATTTATTGAAAATCACTTTATTTCTCATTAAAAAAATATATATATATATGTTTATTTACTAGACTCTGCCTTCATAAAGCCAACTGCAGCATGCGATTTTGTCGCTCTGTCGTGGTAGGAAATAAAATTCTACACGCAGTATGCGAGTAATTTATTATTTTAAAAAATATATCTTCAAGTGATAATTAAACTATACATATTCAACGATTAATAAACCAAAGCTAAATATTTTAATAAATATTTTTATAGGTCTCAATCTTTATACTACACTATATTAAACTAAATTAATGACAGTCAGATTGTCCTTGTTTTGTTATCACCCCAGAATCAGGAATAAAACCTATTACTAAAAATAAATTAGATTAAAAATTAAAAATAATAAAATAAAAACTAGTTTAGTTCCTGAGAATGAACCGAGAATGAGATCTAAGATAAATTTAAATTTAAGGTGGTAGGAGCAGTCTGGTTGTACTTCACTAACATAGAATATAGTTTTTTATTTTTATTATTTTTATTATATTTCTTTTATTTTATCATTATTTTAATATTATTATTTTTAATTTTTAACCTAATTTATTTTTAGAAATAAGTTTCATTTCAGATTTTCCTGAGCTGATAATAAACAAGGACAATTTGACTGTCATTACTTTAGTTCAATATAATATAGTATAAAGACTGCAAGACCGATAAAAATATTTATTAATTTAATTAAAAACAGTCGATGTAAGTACAATTTCGAATTTTAATTCATCAAAGCTAAATTAGAAACAAAGCTAAATATTATAAACCTAATTCGTAAAACTAGATATAGACCGGAAAATACCTACGTATAAATTACATGAAACCACAATTGCACGTAAGTACTTCCATAACAACAAAAAAACACACGCAGGCGCGCACACACCCCGACACACACAGACGCGCCTATTATAATAGATGCATAGTACGGCCGTGAAAACGCTCGGCTCAGCGAAAAAATTTTCATGCGTTGACGAAAAGAAATATAAGACTGGTCGAGGAGCAAGTGACGCAAATGACTTAAATGATCGCTTTCGGCTCCTATATACTGCATCAGCCCACACACGCAGCCCCGCGAACATGCGCGCACACACACACACACACACACACACACACACACACACACACACCACACACACCCACACACACACACACACACACACACACACACACACACACACACACACACACACACACACACACACACACACACACACACACACACACACACATATGAGGGCTTCTGGTTTAAGAAGCCAACTACGAAAATTTCGCACACCCCTTCTCTCTCTCTCTCTGTTTATCCGTCGAGCACTTGAACTCGCGTAGCGCACATGTAAAGCCCCGCAGCGACCGCGCTGACGCGAGCGTCGCCGGGATACGAAGCATCCGCGGCAGGTAGCGGGGGCGGGGTGCTCGTGTCCGCATGCACTTGGGTTAGAACGCGTACAGAGTCCCCTGTGCGATGATATAACTGCGACGTACGATCCGGCACCGTTGAGCACGGTTGAGCGTCTAAAATACAAGTATGTAAACGCCCGGGATGATGCGGCAGCAAATCCCCTGGCTAGATGGTGCGGCGAACATCTGTTCATTATAAATAGACCGCTCGATGCGATACTCCGAGCGTCCAAAGCGCAACGCATGATTCGCGACACTCGCTGGACCACATCCGCCTCGCCCTCGCTCCGTACGGGCAAGCTCGTCCGGAATCGCCTGTTTTCGCGAATTATTCCCAGATGCCAATATATACAACGAAATATTAATAATTCCAACGAATAAGCTTGGGAGGCAAACAATAAATGATGGCAATTATTGATCAATAAATACATTTATACCTTTATTATTTCTTCTAAAAATTTATAGACACTTATTGGAATTATTTCGATATTGAGCAATATACTGAAATGTAAATTTTTATTCTCATCGAGAATACGACACGCCGGAATAATAAAGCGAGATAATACCTATTCGCGTATTATGAATGTTCATTATTTGTGTCTATCGCATCTCCTGTTATTTTCCGTTGCTTTCCAGTCACGTTATTTGTTATAATGCTCTCATAAGCAGAATGTTTATAAAAAATAAAAAATTAACACTAAATGTTACTGAAAATAAGTTGTTAATCTTGTCAATGTCAATTAAAATTATTTACATCATTCCAGATGTAAAAAGTTCTTTGTTAAAATAAATCTTAAACGGAACGATCGACAAATTCTTTCAAACAACTTCGTTCTACAAGTTGTCGCACTTGAAAAATTAAGAATCTTAAAATTTAATTATTTTTTATTATTTAATAAGAATTCAAATTAATATTTAAATAGGTTTGCTATTTTGATTTGGAAAAACCTATTGAACATCCATTACTATTATAGCGAAAGTCGTCTGAGCATTGAGAGTTCATGCATTATAGAAAGTATTCGAACTCGAGATTTTAGTTTCTTCTTTTTATTCCATTCTATTTTATAATGGAATTGCGCTTGTTCGATGAATTTGCGGAATCGTTCCCTGCTCAATTCGTAATTGGTTCCTCGAACATTATCAAATATATGCTGTACAAATCGCTCAAGATAGCTCAAATTGAAACGATATTAAATTCATTACATTTTCGCATGGAAAACGAATAAATATCGATTCTAAGGCCAGAATATTACGAAAATCTAAAGACAAAGACATAAGACTCTTTCCAAATTTTCAATGGTACATCATCCGTTTTTCATTTTAGTTTCTAGATATTCTATAGAAATGTATTTCTTCATTATGTATTTTGTAATTAATAGAATACTTTATACATTATAAAATTGGATTATAAAGACGATATATTTACGTAAAATTTTAAGAAACTGGATTAATTGATTTCATTGAATTATGTGCGTGTGTGTCTATAGGGGTATGTGTAAGTGTAATCGTCTAAAAGAAATTAACATTTTTCACGGGGTTATAAAATTCCATTTCATCATTTTAATCTATTTTAAAGTTATATTCTTTAGTTACATTACGTTTCTAGACGAGCACGGACTGTATAACCATTGCCAACCCATCTTTTGGATTGACTATTCCATTTTACGCCGACTATTAAATAAGCATCTCGACTTTTTATGCAGCAAGCTACTCAGAATCATTTCTTATAAGACGCCCACCCATATCTTTACAGTCGAGCGCAAAGTTAATATAATATCGATTTCTAACGGAATAATAAGAAGTAGAAGCACCGCTCTTACAAGTCAAATATAATCGAATGTTTAACTCATTATGTTGAAAGGGAAAAATACGTTATCACTAGATTATGTACGTTATTAACCGACTTTTTTCGTGTAACAAATAGCTATATCTTTAAGTTGGTCGCGTGTATTCGTGTATTCGCTTATTCATATAAATACACTAACGAATCGTATCCAACATTTCAATAAAATGCAATTATTAATACGTGTTTCGAGGAAATTTCTTGAGCTCGACGTCAATGAAAAGTCGCTTCTCTGACGTTTCTATAACCCCTTCAACCAACGTTTAGCCTTAGGGCCACATCTCTCTCTCTCTCTCTCTCTCTCTCTCTCTCTCTCTCTCTCTCTCTCTCTCTCTCTCTCTCTCTCTATTTCTCCTCTCTATTATTTTTTCTGTACGCAACGACATATAACTTATTATTGCTAGAAACTGATTGTAAATATTTAAAGTGATTGTAAAATCGATTGAAAAATATTGAAATTGAATATATTGTATATGTATATAAATTGTAATACAGTGTAAAGCACCCGCACTTTTGCAGAGCCAGAGCCTTTAGTCGAATAAATATTTATCTTAGGTCTATCTCTCTCGATAGAACAGTCGTTTACAGCACGAGTAATATACCAACCGCATTGTTCCGCCGACCAATCTCGCTGCTGCACTTTTACAATCGTCGAAAGCATCGTCGGTGTGCCCGCGCCGGCGCGCGGCGGCGATGACACGGGCCGGCGCGATTGCATCCCGCGGAGCATATCGCTGTAGATATACTGTACATATAGCTTCGGCGCGGCGAACTGACAAAAGCCCCTCGACTTTACAATGCCGCTCGGCGCATATACGTTTGTGTGTGTGTGTGTGTGTGTGTGTGTCACACACACACACACACACACACACACACGCACACACGCATATATAGACGCTCACACACACATACACGCACACATTAACTCTATTAGCAAGTCGTCGCAAGCTCGACACTTGGTTTTTTTTCACCTGTCAGCTCATTCGCTGTCGTCGCGGTGGAACGCGCGTGTACGCATGCGCCCTCGGTAACCCCCTCTCTCTTCGCTCCCTCTCTGCTCGCCCTCCGCAGTCCTTGCCGTCGTCGCGGTGGGAGACGTAAACATACGCTGGAAACGAGGGTGTGGTCACGCGTACATGCGTCTCTTTTTTCCTCCCTCCCTCCCGCCCTTCCTCACTCTCTCTCTCTCTCTCTCTCTCTCTCTCTCTCTCTCCTCTCTCTCTCTCCCTCTCCCTGTCTTTGTCTCCGTTACCAGTGATGCGCGCAGCGTTGAGTTTGCGAAGCCTCACTTCCATGTCCCTTCGGTCTCCAATGTCGCCAAGTCCATTGGGCAAATTGATTTCATTATTCGCAGGTGCAGCAGCAATAACCCCTCCAGTGACTCGTGTACCAGTTAAGCTGGCGTGAATTTTGATTTAAGTACCAGAGCGAAAGACAAGAAGAGAATGGGAGAGGGTTATTTTCAGTTGTTTAGAGGAGTAAAGTAAGTTTCACTCATCAATTGGAGTATTCTCTTTCTATACTCGTAGCATTTTCTCTTTCTTCGTTTAAGAAAATTTTTTATGCATTTAATCGAAAATTATATGTGGAAAGTTTCTATGGCGAATATGTTTCCGAAGCATTCAGTACAATTGCTTTATCATGTTTTGATGAGTTAAAATATTGTTTAAATGACGCACATTTTGTGAACTTAGTTTCTTTTACGAACTTACCTTTATTGTTGCATAATGCTCAAGCTTTAAAATTTTCATTCCTAAACACAAATACCGAGTATAATTATTCTTTGAATCAAAATCAGTTGCTGATTATTACCACGAATCTCGAACGAATATTATTTTATCGAATGAGTTTATTTATTTTATTAAAAGAGAACCTATCAGAGATTAAATTAGTTAACTAACAATGAATCCTTAGGTCTTATGTATAAAACATTTTGTTTTTCTTCAATTACATAACGACAAAAAAGAGGTAATATGTTTTCGTCAATTTTCAATGTTTGATTCACTTCCCAAATACAATTTCTAGAAAGTAACTTTTCAGACACTTTCATTCTGAGACTTTTACTTTTCACGAGACGCGAAAACAGAGTACAATTTCACCATGAAAACGTTTAGGATTAATTTTCGTACACGACGCGGAACGAAATCTTGGAAATGTTCTTCAATTAAGAAAAAAAAACTTTACTTTCTATTCTTTCCTCCCTGTTTCGTTCATTCCAACGCTCCTGCGAATGCATCGAACGGTATCTTTCGCGCGCAATATGCAATCTTACAGATATACGCACACGCATGTGTGTACGTGCACAAACACATGCGTATACAGAAAGCTTGGGATATGTCCGATCGATGCTGATGTGTCTATAATGCCTTGGCTTTCTTTTCCATCTGCTGTAACACCGACGTATCGAAGCCTCGATATTTTTCATCATATCTGAAACGTCCCTTCGCAATTGTATCTCTCTCTCTCTCTCTCTCTCTCTCTCTCTCTCTCTCTCTCTCTCTCTCTCTCTCTCTCTCTTTATCTATCTTTCTCGCTTTCTACGATTCGAAGAAGCCGCGGCGAGCGCTTGCTGGAAACGAATAGGATTCCTATCCACCACGCTTAGTTAGCAGTCCCGTATTTGGACGTACAGCAATAAGAAACTAGTTACAGCAACGCCGGATAAAAGTCTTGTAGGTCATGCGAGACGTCCGTACGCAAGAGCGCGATAGCCCGATCGTCCGGCTGGCAAAGGAAGACGAAGATGGAAGATGAAACACAACGTAAGAGATAAAGGGCGAGGAAAAACATAAGAGGTGCGGGAAACGAGAGAGAGAGAGAGAGAGAGAAGAGGAGGAGGTCGAAGCTACACGCGTTTGCGTTAACCGTGGAACGAGTAAAAAGTTATATGCAGCGAGGTAGACGGTCTCATTCTCATTCTTTCCCTCGTCCTCTGTTACATTCTCCGTGCGAGAGCGACGGAGAAAAAAGGACAAGCCCCAACTGCCAGGCTCGCGTCTATCCCGCGAAGCCAATTGATTTGACCTCTCCTGTTTATCTTGTGTAGACGAGCGTGTGTTTTTCAATTCCGGGGGGGGGGGGTCGGTGGGGGTTGGAGGCATTAATCATTTGGCTAGCATTGATATAAGTTCAATATTACGCCTGCGCGCTTTCGTTGTGCTGCGAAATCTCCAGCGTCTATCACGGTTTGTATGGTAATACGCGTGGGCACGCACGTCTATTAATAATACAACAGATTAAGAAAAATTGAACGACGTCGATGTTGCTTTATCGTTTCTTACTCGTGTTCGCTGTAAATTTACATCTGAACTGCGCAACTTGATGCAAATGAACAAAGTGTATTGTATATATATATATATATATATATATATATATATATATATATATATATATATATATAAGCTCTGTTATAATCAAATAGGGAAACAGTATAGAAATAGGAAGAGAATACTCGGGGATTTGTATGTGATCGTTCGTCAGTATTTAAGTCGATTTTTCGTATGTAGTTTTTTTCGTGAATAAATTTTTACAAATAATACTATTTAAAACAAACAGAATGACACTAGATTAAAAAGCGATGAGAGATGAGCATCTTTTGGAATTAAGGAAACAAGTTTATAGGGCTGTTATTACTGTTGTACTCTGAGTACTAATTTTAAAATTCTTTGTAAAAGGAGCTAATTTATGTACATAAAAATAAGATAACGATTCTCGCAATATCAAAGATCAATCTTTTATCGAGATTAATCAATCTTTCGAGTTTCAACTTTTTAATCAATTTTCCGATATTGGCTAAATAATAATTTATCGCATATCAGTTTCATTCGTTGAATCGATGAAAGTACATACCTGAGGGTAAAATGAGATATTCTATTACACGAATAACGTGTTTTATATATCTGAAAAACAGACAATGTATAATTAAATGTTTTCAATCTTAGAACAATTGTTTCCAAACATAACTGTTCTTGCTCTTACGATTGTTTTTAATTCACGATTGTCCTCTAGCTTAAACAGATATTTTTGCTGCACTTAACTTAAATTTCAGATGGAGTATTTAATAAAGGCATTCACTTTATATATTGAAACTGAATACGAGTAGCATTTTATAACAATATTACTGAGGTTACAAAAAATAGAAATTTTTTGACGGCCTTTTTTTGCAAATACTTCGTTCTATGCTGACCATTTAGCCTTCTGTACATATGATTTTTAGAAACATATCCATCCGAAACTACTTAGAAATAAACTTACTTTAGTAGTGATTTCTATTTACTTCAATATTCTCCAAAAATATCTTTGTACTTATTCAGTTTCTACCTTTTGAACTCCAATCCATTCTACTTTAATTTTGTACTACAGATTGTATATAAAAAATATTCTATCTATATATTTGTCTATTTATCTTCCTTCTCTCTTTTATCTCTTCATCAATGATCCGAACCAAAAACAAATCTCAATATAAGTAATATTTATAGGTCGCAAGAGAGAGAGAGAGAGAGAGAGAGAGAGAGAGAGAGAGAGAGAGAGAGATTAGAAATTGTGGTATCTTAGTTCTGCAGTAATGTTATCTTTCTCTAATATTATTATATCAAGGATATGCACGACATATAAATTTATTAGAATACAGTAATATAAATAGAATTATAGTGCATAGCATGTACGTATACCTATTTATTAGAACGTACGAAAATAAAAACTGCCAACTAGAAGTAAAAAATAATAATAATAATTAACGTGGCAGTTCTGGTGCGCATTGATGCGAATTTATTAAAGTCGATAGAAGCCAAGCAATAGATCAGACAATTGCTTCGAGTATGAGTCGACAAATTTAGGAATTGAATATATTCGGTTTATCTATTGAGCATACTATCGATCATGAGATACACTAACTAGTCCGGACTTAGGGAAGGACTTTCGTAGTAAATTCAAGGTCCCATTGGTAAGTTAGCATTAGATTATGTTTTTTAATACAGTGAATTGATTTTTCAAGGCTATGAAGCCCAAAAATTGGTCTTTTCCGGGACAAGATCTATTTTTATCTTAAAATGATTATTCTTCGAGAAAATAAAAGAGATTTCACTGTGTAAGTCAGCTATTTTGAAAAACAGATTTAGCGTGTCCAAAAACATAAAATAGCAGTTATCGAAGGGATCTGGAATTTGCTGCGGTAGCCCACTTGTCCGTCCGGACTAAACTGAGATTTTTGACAAAACCTCGGAGCATATTTGAGAATTGTGATGCGTATTTATATATTTCAAGAACAGATTTGGTCGTTAAAATGATTTTCATCTGTACAATGGCAATATTTGTGATATTTTCATAGTATTTATTTCATAAAATTGTAAGAATGAAGATCCTTTTGTTATTAATATTTTTTCAGAATTGATCATAGCATATTTATCGAATCCATCGATGCTGAATGTGCAAAAATTATGTTAAAAATTACGTATTAAAAATTACGTATTAAAAATTAAACTACAATTTATAATTTTAAAGTAATAAAATCTTCAACATCATAAATACATTAATAAATTCTTTATCGTCGGTTAGTAGTGTAAGAAGTGTGGATGAGAAACTTTATCCCATGTCAAAGTCATATCTTTTTAACGGCATCTATATTGAAACATATATTTCCGATAGATCAGCAAGAAGTATGAATTGATTATAAATTAATCATTTCATTGAAACCAATGAAGAGATCTCAATTTTATTTGCATCGAGTTATATTTGACATAATTATTTTTCAGAATCGACCTGTCCCATTCCATTTGGGATTCAAAATCCATACAGACCGCTGAGACCGGCATGGGTTTATAACACAAGTAAAATATCTAAAATTTGAAGTGCATATGCGAACGGTGGAACTTCACGCGAGCACATATATGGAAAGCCGCCTTTTCATGGGCCGTGCAAAAACCGTATGGGTAGATATTTGTTCGGTCAAGTAAAATAATTTAAATAAAATAATTCGCCCTTAGCCTTGGCAGAGAGAGAGAGAGAGAGAGAGAGAGAGAGAGAGAGAGAGCACGCGGAAAGAGCGAATTAAACTTCCCAGACCGTTTTTTCCCCCTGATACCCCCGGCGCGGCGTATAGATACGGGGGTATATTTATAGAACGGCGTTTACGGGCATCTGTATAAATAAGTATTTAAACGCGCTTACCAAGGCGCAAAACGGCCGTAAACCAGTTCGGTCGGCCCGGCAAGCGCCGCGCACGCGATGGTCCTCGCGACGCGGGCTAATTAGCATCGGTGATTTACGCATTTATTCTTAACCTTTTCGATTTTACGAGCGCCATTAGATCCACCGCGCGAGCGCTGCTGCTGTATCTCGTTTTACGGCGCCGCGGCACCTTTTGCGCGTGATCTCTTCTCGTCCCCCGCCTCCTATCTCGCTATTCTCTCTCTCCCTCTCTATCTCGCGGACGCCGTCGACCTTTGCGATATTTCAGTGCGAGTCTCAAAATTCGACAAAAAAGGACATACATCATTCAGGGGAGCGCGCGCGCACCGCTGCGCTCAATGGCGAACGATTTGCCGAGCCAGAAAACGATCTCTAATAAAGCTCGGCAAGCTTATGTCCTTCCATGCCGAGGCCTGATGAATCTACGTAGAAAAAGGAGAACCGCTGTCGAAGCTTTTTGGCAATAAAAGGAGCTCTCGATTTAATAACGCGCAACTGATTTAACTCCACGTACCGGTGGCTGAGCCGGGGAATGCAATAAACTTTTTTGAACCTCGGTGGACTGATCTGCGTTGAATAGACGATGAGTCACCTGCCCGTGGAGAAATATACTGGGCATATCCCCAGTTCGGGTTAGATCCTAGTCAGTATGGTTACGGGAAGAGGATCCAATAAGTGCCGTTTACTGTCGCTTGTTACACAAGCATCAGCAGAGCACTGTCGATTCTGCAAAATGTTGCTGTTGTCCGTGGTATAAATATGCTGTTTCGAGTAATAACGTCATTTTTTACTAAAATATAGGTTTAATATATATATGTACCTCGTTTATGGGGAATTCGACGAATGTTTACTTTTCTCCACAAAACTCGAATTTTTCTGAAATTGAAAAAATTATTTAAAAATATATACTACCGAATGAATCCAAATGACCATTCAAGTATCTTCAATACTTTAAAAAAAAAAAATATATAATTTTCAGTTGAAAGCATCCCTTGTCATTTGCTATTCCATAGCGCGGATTTTCGCATTTGTACAGTGATACATGGACTATATAAAATTGAATATTACGTTTTTACATTCCATTATTTTATTTCCTATATAATATTTTTTTCATGATCATAAATAAATAATTTTATACATAACTATTAAAAATAATGTACGGATATTGATATGTTTAGTTGAGTTTTATGAAATACCACGGAAATCAAACTGGATACCTTTGCTAGAGTAATGGAATAAATAAATAAATTATGTTAATTTAATATGAATCGTAATAATACAATTTATAATTTTTAACTATAAATTATATGAGAGTTATAGAATTATCATTGAGAAGAATGGTACTTAAGTTAACTTTTCATTAGTTAAAGTAGAAGTTAAATTCTCAAGTACAGCTACCTAATAAAATGAGGTATTTCCAAAGATTTTCAGTATCTTCTACGAAGATCGACAAGTAGTCGCCGCTTCCTTTGCGCATGTTTGTGGCCTTTGTACATACTGCTATACGTGTCCCGCAAACCCAAGACACCCAGTATATTTTGAAAACCATTAATATCGTTACTGCGGAAGGCTCGGGTAACGACAGTTCGTGCAGCTATCATTATAATCCCTTTCGCGTACGCGGCGCTGGACAGCGCGCGAAATAAAAGAGATGAGAAAGTGGATAAAGAGGCATGCGGCGTGGCGTTTCGAAAGAGAGCGAGAGCGTGACGCTCTTCCCGTACTCGTGTATAATGATAGTGTAGCATCACGCGTGCGTTCCCACTGAGGGAATGTGAAATTTCTCGATGCTGTACGCTTCCGATGCTCGTCTACTGAACAGCGAATTTTTGAGGCGACTTTGTTTATTTGGATTAATCTCTTCTCTTTCTTTCTAGATAAATTTCATTCCGACTAGGAGAGATTGATCGATTGGTATGCATCGTTCTCTTTTTTGAATAAATTATATTTTTTAAATAAGTACAATATTGAAATTGCTTTGTAAAAAGATCGAGAATATATCTCGCTTTAAATCATTGATGCGCTGTGAATTGAGCCAAGAACTGAGGAAGCTTAGTTCCTAACGGCTTATATAAACGATGACGTGACTAGATATTGTCAATTTACAATTCTGTCGTTATCTTGGCCTACAGGTAGTCTTCAAGTTTTCCTATGAGAAAAGGTGAGCTGCGTCGGAAAATGCGACAAGGTATGAGGTAGTAAGTCCCTGCCCAATACAGCAAAAGTTGGATAAACTGCTTTTGGATTCATGCCTATAAAGTGCAGTATGATGGATTATTTTTGCTGCGCACGTGCCTGCAAGCATTTTTGAAAAAAGATATACTGATTTCGCTGAAACAAAAGCTGGTGATTTTGATAGATGATAGATGTTAACCCAGTCGATCATGACCGTTCAGTCGCTCTAAACGTTAAATAATAGTGGAACCTGTATGATTGTCAATAATATGTACTTAGCGAATCGAGAGATAAGAGTCGCATTGAAAAGCTCTGGCTGAGAAAGTATCACAAATTTTATCGGAGGTATTATCGTTGCAACTATCGTCGAGCACGTTTACGTTACAAGATGTATCTCATAATCTGTTTTGTTGTGGCTTTTGAATAGTACACGTATGATGAACAAAAGTGGCGGGCGTGGGACATTACCCAAATTCATGAAAATGTAAACCCTTTGCACAGACATCTACCCTCTTGTCCTAAACTCAAATTCCCCCTCTCATTTTTCTTCGTAGCCCCTCTCATAAGATTTGCCTGAACTTGATCCGAGTTGTCTGACTCTACTATTGCAGGATACATATTATTCATCTTGTGTTTTGCCTTCCCGATGAATATCTGAACAAACATATATTTTACCTTCCTTATTCAAAATATTTTTCGTTAAATACGTATTTGATCGTTAAAATTGCAAAAAAAGTTCTTATCGCAATATATTAATGCACTAAAATTATATTACGCAAAATAATAAAAGCATCTGAGTTTTTGTATGGAAAGATTGATCAGAAAATTTGGCAAAAAACAATTATTAAAATACCCTCGAGCATATTTCGAAATTACAGAATTGAACCTACTATCTTTAAACTATTCCAGATTAACCTGCCCGGAGCCTTATTTCGTGAGCGAAGGACTCTACTGCCTGCCGGAGGAGCTTGAAAATGCGCGCAAGGTGACACTGCACGTAATTACGATCGGCAAATTCGTCACAGACCCGACGGAGGTAAGTAATCGATGTAATCCACTTATGAGCTACTGCATAAATAAAGCATGAGCGCGAAGTCATCCAATTTTGAAGCTAGGAGCCTCTCGGACGCACTTCCCTCGTTTGAATTAATGATGATCAGCCGCGCCGGCAATTAGCCGAGCCGCGCCGCCACGTGCCGAGGCAAGGCTCTGGCGGCGGCGGCCTCACCTATAAGTCGTTACGGGGCGGCGAAAACATTGGCGATCGATAGCGAGGCACATCGTATATATTAGCAAATTCAGTCGTTTTTCAATTTTGAGTAATAGAAAAATCGCTTTTCTTAGGCATCTTCTGAACTGATAATTTTTTAAAAGTGCTAACATTAAAAAATAAAAAACAGTAGCGCTCCTAATTTTCTTAAGTTTTTCTATTTTTCAAAAAAAAACTTGTTCGTTCTATTAAATCAATACAGATTAAGAAATAATCATTTCTATTGAAGCATAAAAATTACCTTAAAAAGTAACAATGAGTTATTTTATGATTCAACATGTGAAGTATATTTTATAAAAGCAAGATTGTTAATAAAGATAATTTTTTTCCTTAAAATAAATGTTTGTGTCTTTGGTTTGTGTTGAGATATCTTATGATAATATTCTAATAATTTTGGAAGCATCTTGAGTAGTATTTTTTAATATAATACAAAAATTCAAATGATATTTTCAAGTACTTTACATCGTAATTTAAATATGCCAAGGAAAAAATGAATTTTTCAACACAAGGGATCCGTAGACAACTTACAATTACAACGTACACGGTGGTTTAGCAAACAATGACAATTCTAAAATTTCATCGATATTTTTCAAGTATTATATATATATATATATATATATATATATATATATATATATATATATATATATAGAATGTTCAATTTTTTTATGCATAACTTACTTTAGATATTTGAAAAACTAACAATTTTTGTCATTTTTTGAGAAAATTCCTTTTGTTGTAATTTCTTAATAATAAATGCCTTTTCATATTGAAAGTTCTAAAGTATATTTTACAGAGGTTTATAAAATCAGTAAATATTTATTTTCGTATTCTGAAAGCAACGTATTATTTATAATATTATGCTTTCCGACAGTTCCAAATATTAACACTACAATTATTCTACTTTTAACAAAAATAAAATAGTTAGGCGAGTTTGGTGTATTCTTAACATAGTAATTTTAAATTCTAAAAAAATAATAATAAATAATAATAAATTATCAGAAAAAGTAGCAGAAGAATGTTTACCACAAAACATCGATGATTCAAAATAATTAACTCTTTTTTATGAGTCAACGCATGAATAGTATTTATTTCTAAAATATATTTTTATGAATTTTTGGTAATGATTATTTAACCTTCTCATGTAATATTTTAATACTCATATTTTATTTGCCCTCTGATTGTGATAATTTGATACCAAGTGCATATTAATTTAAATATCTATTATTCATCTGCTTATTATACTTCTCTTAATACTTTTAGAAAAATCCATGAAGTATGCCATTTGTCTCGAATGTACAAAATGATGAGAAAATGTATTCGGATTTCCAAATGATATCGTTACTTTTAACCTGTATTTTCGTTAAATTGTTGATTTATTTGTTTGTTTCAGAGTTTAGATATATTGTATGTTCACATCATTTTGTGCACGTGTAGACTCATAAAAAGTAGAAATATTGCAATCAGAAAAAATAGCAGTAGAATATTTAGCTAAAAACATTTTTTTTTATGAGTCCATACGTGAACAAAATGATGTGCAAATAAACTCGGCTATTTGTAACTGATCTCATTACTTTATTAAGCTGCATTTCCATTGAAAAATTTTATTTATTATTTTTTTTTTTAGATTTTTAGATATATTTGTGTAAATGTATTTAAAATTACTATGCTAAGAATACGCCAAACTCGCCGAGCTATTTTACTTTTGTTAAAAGTACAATAATTTTTGTGTTAATCTTTGGAACTTTTGGAAAGCATGATATTATATAAATTTTTTATAAAATACATGAGAAGATGTATTTAATTTTATTATGCTCCCCTTTATCATAGTTAGTAGGGCATTTGACTATATCAGTGAACTAATTGCTAATTTAATTATAGAATAATTTTTGTGCTTAGTATTACTATATATATAGAATGTATTTACTATTACTATATATATAGAAAAAAGTTTTATATTAAAAACTGCTCTTTAGCAAAAACTACCGGCGGGAAATGATTCCTTAGCTATTAAATAGTAGATATGCTTTGGAAAATTATCGATAAAGAAGTGATAAATAATTTTTTGCATTGATTGAAAATTCGAAATCTCAATTTAGAAGTAAATAGTGTAGCGGCCGCGCCATGCCGGCGGTTCTCAAACTCGCCTTCGTGGCGCTACCGCGCCACATGATTTGGCCTTAATAGAAATAAATTCTTTTTTTATTTCCGAAAAACTGATATACTAATCCAAATTTAGGCATAATAAATAGGTACAATTTCATCATAAAGTAAATATAGTATTGTTTGTCATAGACTACGATTGTATGAATATTTTATTTTACAAATTGTAAAATTTAGAAAAATTTTCTATCTTAAAAACTTCGAGCAAATGAAATAGCAATTTCAATCCTAAAAATGTAAAGTTTCTTGGATTTATTCATATAGGAATATACATGTCGGAACTGAAGTCAAGGACTTATCCACGTCTTGGATAACTGGCAAAGTCACGCCTCGAGCGTTGAGCAAGTGAGGCAGAATTTACTCCGGTCACTAAGTGGATAGGTGGCTGTTTATATATTTCTGCTTTGTGGATCTTGTAGCTTTTCTTCAGTGAGCGAATGCGGAGCGAATGGAGTAGATTTAAGCTTAGGTTAAGTTAGTTGGTACGACGGACTAAAGTGACAAGTATGTTGCATAAACAATAAGAATTTTAAAACATTTCGATAAATGCATATATGGAAAAATAAAACAAATTAATCTAAAAAAACGCGTTCAATATTGATAAAATGTAAAAAAAAGTACAACGCTGCTTATCCAAAAAACGTAACATAATTTGCGACACAAGCAGGGCTTGCCCACCGCTCACCATTTTTATACTCCGTAATTTCTTAGCTATAAGAGAAGCGATAATTTCGTGTAATATCCTCTCCTTCGCGGTTTTTATTTTCGGGAATCTTTTTTGCGCACGTGTATATATATATATTTATCACTCGGACTTTTAATTTCGCTCGGCGGATATTTTTATCATGATAATTTACATTAATTTTTTTTCAATCATTGACTGGGACGAAAAGGGCGGGGGATAAATTATTATACCAGACGGGGGAACATAGCCATAACGGTACATGTATATATATATATATATATATATATATATATATATATATATATATCGCTAATGCAATAGCCTACGCGTGGTTCGATCAATATAAGAGGATAGCTAATTGCAAGATGCACCAGGCGCGGCAAGGATACGCACCGTTGCATCAAAGAATACGTATATGTGAGCGTGTGCCTTAGGTGGGTAATATTTTCATTAAACAGATGGGAATCCGTACGCGCCCGTAGGACAAAGCCGATGAGTACATATGGGATTTGTTCGGAAGATGTGCCTTTTGATAAACTAATTAATCACGGCTGTTGAATTTTCCAGGGATTCCCAGATAAAAGCCTGACGAATAAATACGCACGCTTATTCGTGTAATTATATTATCGATGCACAGTGAAATTATTGTCTTACATATTCGCGGATTCATTAGCGAACGTATGACATCCGCCTTCATTAGGTATTCTGATAATATCGGACAAAGTCGTTCTTTGTCGCGAAGCCATTTGTAATATTCAATGAGAGAACTAAATAATGTGATCATCAGTTTGACCATGAAATCACAACTAACGCAAGAAATTGGCTTTCGAAGGTGAAAAATATCATCAATTACTAATGTGTAAGTTGATTTTTATCCTGGTGAGATTTAGGCCCCTCGCTTCGTTCCGGAGTAAACTGTCTCATTAGACAAATAATAAACTTGCGCATTCATGTAAAGGTAACTAATTACCTAATGTGCGTACACTTTTTTAAATATATAGTTCGCCGAGTAATGTCAAAACAATAGATGCTACTTTGCATAAAGCACAATCAATGGCTCTTCTTCTGAAAATAATATTTATTCTTTGTTCACATTACGAATAAAAGAACATTTATGAATTTAAATTCACGATAATGAATTTAGTACGACACCAAGATGACATATTTTCATTTTGACTTTGTGGTGATTACGGTTTTCTTTGTCTACTCAGAAGTCCTCCTTTGGATTAAAAAAAATATAATTTTCAAACACTATGGTGGGTATTTCTATTTTATGAAATATATTATATTAAACGATTATATCCGAGACGAAAAAATATACTGTTTTCTTTTAAAATCTATTTGAGAAACTTTTATTTTATATAATAAATATGACATTTTGAATATTCAGCATATTTAATATTGTCGAAGTAATGAATAAATTGAAATGATTTCATTGCATATGTATTCCGATTGACTAATCTAATCATTAAGTTTTAAAAAATTCCAAATTGCGTTGTACGTGAGCATTTTGTTGTTATACAGTACACGTACAATTTTAGTAATTTATTTCATAAAGAATCAAGATAAGCACAAATTTATATATTCAAATAAAAAAATTTTGAAGTCAATTCCGTAGATATATTTTTTATTTTCAAATACACTTATCAAGTGCTAAGAACTATCACGAATCGAAACGATATTTTTCATTTATTTCTTATAAATTATAATAATATATTATTTACATTTCTCAAATTCTCTTCTACAAATTAAGTGCAAAATAATAATAAAAAATTTTAATATTGCTAAGTAACATTTCTTTCTGATTTTACAGAAAAATTTCGATTAAATTAAGATTTATTAAATTATTTATACGCTGTCATGAACTGTATTTATGACCGCGCTAGCATATCAAAATGTCTATGGAGATCATAATTAAGCTCATTTCTCTTGGACGTATTTCATCAAAATTGAAAAATAAAGGAATAAATGAAAACCCGCAATTATAATTGTCTGATCAATACGAAAAGTTATTTAGAATACATTTAAAATACAAAGCACAAAAACAAATTTGTTGGAGAAACTAAAATTTTAAAAACGTGAAGTTTGATCCCTTTCTAAATACTAG
Organism: Sycobia sp. Sy_11; assembly: GCA_018907035.1. Lineage (NCBI taxonomy): Eukaryota > Metazoa > Arthropoda > Insecta > Hymenoptera > Epichrysomallidae > Sycobia > Sycobia sp. Sy_11. Next base: position 1,430,903 of record JACCIC010000076.1, read on the forward strand.
GTTTAATTGTTCTCTGGCTGTCAAAATCCATCGAATCAGTTAGAAATTAGAGAATAAAAGTGTAGCGATTATAGATTCGAATAAAAAAAAGAAAGACAATATGTGCCAGTCTATATGTTAGGAGACAATTGAATTTCTATCAAGAATAGTACTCGGTTTCAGATCAAGTAATAAAAAATTGCGTGGATAAGAGACGTAAACTTATATTGCAATTTTGTGCAAGTATGAATATGTAAATTATCACAAATAAACGTTGAACAAATAAATTAATTATAAGAGGATTTAGTTTGGTATTTCAATAAAAATAAATCAGCAACTCCAGAACCTATTATAGATGCAGGGCTTTACCATGTAGTCGTCACCTTAAGTATATAAATATTACAGATACGGAGAGAAATACTCTTAATTCAGTCATAAATAATAACTTTAGATATAAATTTAAAAAATACAGCTGATCCGATTTTGACATTTTTCAGCTCAACGTGAATTATTTTTCATTACTTTCAAAAACTCTTATATCATATGCATCATAATTAATGAGTAAACGAATCGATACAATATTAAAATCTTGTATGAAAAAAACAGCGGCAGCAGGATCTGTCTGTAAAAGACTCTGTATACTTGCAAAATATATGAAACGTGCGCGTGTATACGCACGAAAGCGAGAATTTACGCCGTGCTTTCCGTCCCTACTCTCTCTCTCTCTCTCTCTCTCTTCCCTTATTTCTCAGCTCGCTCATTAAACGAATCGACTAATTAGATAAGTGATAAAAGGTAATGGGGGATTCATTTTCTTTCCCTCTATCTTTTTTTCCCGTTAGGGTGCCTCTCCCCGCCTCTGATTCTCTCGCTCTCTCTCTTTCTCTCTCTCTCTCTCTCTCTCTCGCATTACCGTACTGCCTAGTATGCCACGAGTATTTATCTCTTCCTCTCTTTCGTCTCTTTCTACGCCTGAGAAAATAGCGAATCTAGCGGGCATATACATATACACGATATACATGCGAGCGGTGTGTGACCTCGCGATTAATAATAAGCCCGCACTTGCAAGATGCATATATATATATATATATATATATATATATATATATATATATGTGTATATGTATATGTATATATACACACGTTCATACATACATATACGTGGACTGCTACTATGGTGCCGGGTGATTCATGTACTGCGTTGGTCAGGAACGAAAGCGCGCGCGCGGGCGAAAGCCTTCGATAGGCTGTTTTCGATTGGAATCGTATATAAGTGCCTCGCGATTTATGATTTTCATAAAGCACACCGCGAGCGCGCCCGTGCACAACGCCTTCGAGATTAAATTTGCGTTAGACGTTAATTCTCAGGCCGTACCATCGGTTCGAACCCCCTCCTATTTTTATCCTATTATCTCACGGACCATCTTTTATTTTTTATTTTTTCCGGTTTTTATTTTCTTTTAACTCCCGAGAAGAGAGGCTAGAGCGGTGAGGGAGTGGTGCAAACAGGCTCCGCGCCCCGTACGTATAAATATAGAAACGCGAAATATTATCGCCTTCTCTAATTTTGCAAGGCGCCGAGGCGCGTGGGCAGAAGGACGCGTGTATATGTCTGTGTTTGTGTCGAGAAAGATCTCTTGAGAAATGTAAGTTTCTATATTTATTAGATAACGCGCAAGAGACGCGGCCGATCTCTTTGGTAGGTGGGTTGGCCAAGCGACGACCACGTTTTAAAGAACGTTTTAACGTTAAACTCAGTACGTCGAATCGGATAATCGATTCCTTAATCTGCAGATGTCGAGAGTATGTCTGTTAGGCGTAATCCATTATTTCACATTTTATTTAGTATCGATGAAAAATCACTGACGGATCGGGTATTTCGTTTTATGTTATACATCATTATAATCGATACTTCTAATGCTTCTAAACGTAAACGATATGGCATTATGTCAATATAATATTACATTATAGTTATATCTTGTTGTATATATGTTTTATAAAGGGATACTGCTTTCAAAACGGTCGCATATTCGGCATCGTTTATACATAAGAAGAAAAATGTTACGAGTAAAATTGCGTATATTTCAATTACCAATCTTTGAAGCTTTTTTAAATTTGAAACGAGGCAGACGAAAATCGTATATCTAATCAAGACAATGCATCTGATCAATGCAATGCCTTTGCCTGCGATAAGGATAATGAAAAACTGCAAACGCACGTAAAAGCTAAAAAAATCAGAGGAGTGATGAAGTACTGCGAAAAAAAGGTACAAAAAATGACCGCGGCACGGCGCGCCTTTTGCTCGCGATATAGCTCGGCGCATATCCAACACGTATTCAACGCGACTGATGCAGCCGGACAAAAAGAAAGGTTAATAAACAAAAAAATAAGCCGTGCTGCAGCGCGCGCCGAAAGAGAGAAATGCCATTCCGCGGCGCCGCGCGGCTTTATTGCGTATTTGTCGCGAGCGCGGGCTCGCGGGGAGTGGGGACCGCGCGGCACGCGCAAAATCTGGTTCTCGCGAGCCTCTGGTTTTCGCACGGCTCATTACCTATCCGGGATCCGTGGAATGATATTTATGCGCGCGGGCGGCCAGCGCGGCCACGCGCGAGATAGTTATTATAATTGCTTGTCGCTTGCCGCGTGATTTACAGGGGCTCCGCTTTCCAAACTATCGTTCTCTCTCTCTCTCTCTCTCTCTCTCTCTCTCTCGCTTGCTCTTTAGTTACACTGTCCAATCGGCAGCCCGCGTGCGTCTACGAAAACCGAGAGAGAGCGAGAGAGAACGAGAATGAGAGACGTGGTAGTTGGAGGTGAGGGGAGTTTCGGGAGACACACCGAGCAAAGACGTACGAGAGAAGTAAAAGGAATTCTGGATTATTTATTACAGCGTTCATAATTTACGAACGGTAACGAAATCTTTATTATAGCGGATATCAACGTTTTTATTGAAAACTAGAGTTATTCGATCTCAACCCGGACTTTTTTTACGTCGAATTGTCGTCATTTCCGCAGTATTTCGAAAGCTTGACAAAACGGAAGGTTGCACTTCGAATGAATATTATAGTTTGTTTTATAGCGGATGCGCCGTGATAGTAGGTGACGGTTGCATTGATATTATTTGTTTCGTTCAGTTTCTGTAGCGATATCTCGTGGTTTGTAAAATACAAAAATCTGAAAATATTTGAAACATTACAAATACTAAACCTAAAAATGTTGATGAAACGTTTAAAATCATTGAAATCATTTTGAATGAATATGACTTTAATATAAAATGTCAGGAGATTTGCGACAAGCTTGCCGGAAACTAACTACGACATATCAGTGGTAAAATTATAATCTTAAAGTGCATTTAATTAATTATTTAAATCGTTGTCTAAACGAAAATAGAAATAAATTGAATTTTAGCCGTTTTTAGTTTAGATAAATTAATTAAACTAGAATAAATTTTAAAATTTTAATAGATTTGAAAACGCAGAAAGTTAGATTCACGCGTATATCGAATTTGGTAGAGAAAATACTATGTAATTCAAGGATGTGATTTTTGATTTTGTAACGAGGAATTCCAAAATAGAATCCTGCAACGAGCACTAGATGATTTTGCAATGTTATATGACCATTTCTCGTGCAATTAAATGGTTGCAGTTGTTCACGTCGTCGTTCGTAGATAGATACCAATTAATCCAATGAAATTTTCGACTATCGAGATTATTAATGAGCCTCCCTCCCCCTTCTCCCGGCGCTAATCCGGCGCATCCGATGGCCACAAAGAATCTCCAACCCGCGAGTATGGAATATGAAAAAAAAACGCCAGTTATGTATTCTATTCGGATATGGGAACGCGCGTGTATAAAAGGAGATGAGCTCGCGCGAGTAACGAGCCAGCCGTGGCGCATCGATCGCGCGAATGAATCCCATGCGGATGCACTTGACATCGCTCTACAGGCCGATGCGCTAAATATGTGCCTGCGGCGCGCGGTCGAAGGCTCGCGAGAGCGATGTATGCTGCGTATATCCGCGTCTGTCACGCAGATATATATATATATATATATATATATATATATATATATATATATATATACACGTGTTTCCAAGTCTATGCTGTTGCTTCACGAGCTGCTGAGCCGCGAGCATTTGGAAATATATATCGCCGATGTGTATGCGTCTACGCCTAGCTTTGAGCTACGTATTATATATAAATTATATTTGTCGTCCCTTTTCCCGCGCGTGCTCGCTTTGGCTTAATGCTGTACGGTCTACAATTAACTTTACGTGCACGATTGATTGAGTCAAATGTTAATAATTGAAAGTGGATGTTTTAAAAATTGATAGGTATAACGTACTAATCTATTGAAGTTCTATTGATTTCTGAATATACAAATTTTGCAAAATAATCAATTGTCTAATATCGAATCTTGATGGTTCGTACGTGTAAAATTGATTACTATACAATAATGATTGGTTTGTAGCTATAATTGATATTGAGCCGTAATAATATTATTACGTTAATTTATATCATGTGCATACCAAATGATAAAAGCCCACTGTATAATTACTGATTACATTGGATATTTGTAATTATATATGTAACAAAATGACTTATTCTTGTAAAATTCTCTTCTAGCATATTCAACGAAATATTTATCATAACATTCGTATCTATGTAATTAATTCTGTGTTTATACATCTATGAAGGAATATTCTCGCGCCCTAGTCCAATTCACAATAGTGAAATACGAAACAGATCTTAATAAAAGAATCCTTTTTTAACGAAAAATTGCGTGAAACTAAATTTACAATCAGATACAATACTTCTGATACTATATAGACGAATTGATGCAGAAAAAACTGGTTATAGATGAAATAGTATTGTAAGTATGCAACGTATTTTATTATTCGTCAAACACCGAAAAATAATCTTAGGACAAAAATTAAATTAGCTCTCTCAGAAAGTAAAATTCACTGTTCTCGAAAAAAATCTATTTTCTGGTGTCTTGTTTTTTGGTTTATTATTTCTATAGCAAACAGGAAAAAAGCTTGTACCTGTAAAATTTTTTTGATTAATATATGAAAAGAATTGATTTTTTCTGAGTTAATTATAGTTTCCGACCAACTTGGAAATAGCTTTTGTAAACAATCACAACTTTCACAATAACGATAATATAAATATTGTCTAATCTGTCGTAAATTATTCGTGGAATTAAATATTTTTCGGCGTTATTATTTTTTCAAAATAGTACAGAATTTGCTTACTTGATATCAAGTTAGTAAACCTTCGGTTAAATTACTAAACAAAAGCAATGTACTAGGACTCACTTTTTCCTGGAAACGAGAAGCTATTTACTTTAATTGAGAGCTGAAGCTCTCACACGGTACTCAATTTTAGATTTTATACTTTAAAAATGAATTTGTAAGTTTAAAGATTACGTAGAAATGTAAGCCAGAACCGTAGAGAACTAGTGAGAATCCACGAAAGCTTAAGTATAAGCTAAAGAGAGACAATAGAGCTCAAGTGAGAATGAGAAAAAAGCGCGAATCTAATTGACCACTATTAGCGATACGTGTAGGCCGAAGCTTAACATCCGTAAGGGGCCCTCATAAATGGTATTTTATTTTATTCATATTCAAGTAAATTGCACGTATAACTTTAAGAGAAAACCGATAATATTATTTTTTTTTTAAGCCCAAGAAATTACATTTTATGTTAGGGCAACTTATTTCAGAGCGAGTATAATTTGGACCTTTAGATGAGTATAATTTAGAACTTTATACTTGCTTGCTCTATCTAAGCATGGCTAACACATGGAGGGGAGGAGTTTGACATTCTTTAATTCTGTGAGTTTGCCGTTCAATTTTTTATGCATTTCTTTGAGAAAGAAAAAGCGCCCTCGTATGGGAAAATAGTATGTGACACACGGGAGCAAAGGCGTTTCGGATAATGCCTATTTTGCTCCCTTGTGTTACAATGTACTATTATCGGTCTTACTGTCTATATAGTATAATACATTATACTAAACAATGACAGTCAATCTGTCCTTAAAATTTAAATTAAATTAAAGATAATAAAAAGAATACGAATAATATAACTATATTGTATGTTAGCAAAAGACAACCTGAATGCACACATCGTCTTAAACTTAAATTTACCATAGATGTCGCTGTTTCGAACCGCTGGTTTAGTCGTTGAAGATGAACCGTAGCGATTCAAAACGTCAGGCGCCAAAGGAGAATTTCAATTTAAGGTGGTGGGGGCAGTAAGGTTGTCCTTGGCTAACCTAGAATATAGTTTATTTTTATTATTTTTATTATTTTTACTTTTTAATCTAATTTAATTTTATTTTTAGTAATGTTTTCTATTTCAGATTCTTCAGGGTTGATTATCATTAAGGACAATTTGACTGTTATTATATTATTATAATATATTATAGTATAAAGACTGTAAGAATGATAAAAATATTTATTAATTTAAATCCTTATGAGAGTTGACAATTATTAGGCTTGGCTAACCCCTAGGTATAAAGATTTTCTTTTAAATAATAACGGTTTGTTCTAACTAATTTTTACTATTAAAAGTATCGAAACAGTGAGATTTCATTTATATTGTACTAATTAATTTTAATGCATTGAATCAAAAATTGACTTCGTGTTGAAGTATGATAATAAAGTAAAATTATTTATTATTTAAACACGAATTTTGTGCAAAGCATTTTTTAATTTTTCATTATGTTATTTATCAACAAATTTATTTTTTCTGCGTTTACATTGATCAAATTTTGGGAAGCTATTATCGGATAATACCTTATTCTAAATCAATGGAATAAACGACGAATTTTTATTTTTGAAATCAAATGGGTATCTTCGTGAATTTCTAAACTGTAGGAAAGATTTTTTTTTCAGTATATAACATAATGCAGTTACGGTAAATAATTTAATCCCAATGTATGGGTTAAAATATATACATTATCTTATTGCGAAAGTAAGGTGCCGGTTGAAGATAGGTCATATCATGCTGTTCAAATATGTTGATGCACACATATTTCTGGAAAACTAATCCATAAAATCGCGCAAGGGCTACTGCTCTTAGCATATTTAATTAAAGAAAATCGTATTCAATAAAATACGGGTGCTTGGTAGCCCAGGCAACTCCATCAAAATAACGCATATCCTCCAGAAAATAGTCTTTGTCCTTCTTGGATTAAGAATAACAAAACATTAAAATTGTATATAAGTTATTGTTGTCCAATTCCATATTGGTAAAAGTATATTGACTGCAATAAGCAAAAATACGCAAAAAATTTGTTCAACGATACTAAATATGTATAATTTTTACGATATTCGCAAACGAATTCTATACTTTTATAATTCTGTAGTTATAATTATATAATAGTCATAATTATATATAGTTATAATTATATATAATTGTATAGTTCCTAAAAAGGTTTTGAATTTTTTTTTTATTTTGCAAAATAAATATATTGTATATTTCAAGAGGCACAGCTTCTAAAATTTTCTAGTTCTTGTGCCTCTGGTTCTCGTCACTTTACACGTATGTAGGTTCAGAATCGTCGACATTGTAGGCATCGATTATTTGCCTTCGGTGCTACTCGAAGCTCGGAAGATGCAGTGCAAACGTTATTAATTCCTCGATCTCCAATGAGAAGAGCGCAATTAAACCCACTATAGCTTTGAAAAAATTAGCGTTCCACAATCTCTTGTATAATTCGTAGTCTCTATGGCTCGTACAATTACTGTAATCGAAATAACGGACCGAACAACTACTCGTTTTAGTCGCCAGGCTCGCAAGTCGCTTCTTCTAAGCTATATTTGTATTAGCTCGTAGCGCGCGCGTGCCGCGCTCAATAATTCAACCGCATCGCGCGAATCCTAAGGTGGTCGATGACCATTAATTTAAGAACTATCGGTCCTATTCGCCCCTCCCCCTGCGCCCTCCCTTCTTGTCTAATTAGCATGCTTGTATTTATCGATCGCGACGCGCGCCAGCGGTGAGCCGCTGTCGGCTCGCCAGCGATTCGATTATATCGGCCGATTTTACACGAGGGCTCTCTCCCTCGCTTCGCTCTCGCCTATATAAATTATCATCGAGGCGCGTCGCAATTAATTTTATTGCGCTCGGACACGGACTGTCCCGCGCCCGTTTACGGCTCGTCCAAGGAATCGTCATCCGTCTCTTGCGGCCATTTCTTCTCTCGCCTTTACGGGCGCCACAAACGGCAAAGTTCCGGTTCCATCTTTTTTTCGGGGGACAAATATACATTTATTGCCTAGTTTCAGAATAATTTCATTGTGAAGGTAGATCCAACTGTAAAATTAAAGGAAAATAGTCGATTTGAATTTCACTATATTATCATAAATTTATTCGCTGAAATAATATTGCAAAAAGAAAAAATTAAATTTATTGTAAACTGTGCGTATATATAAAAAATATTCTCTTTTCAATTTATATCTGTGTAAGTGTAATTGCATGTGCATCTGTATGTTACAAAATGCTATAATAACGAATGTTTGCAAGGAATAGTGGCATTTTCGAATTATAATGAAAGAAAAAATTTAATATAAGTTAATAAAAATTAATATCCTACAGAAATCTATGAACCTGATGGTTATTTTATATCACATTCATTATTATTGTGATTTAAATAAGAATTCAATTGTAGCAGACTTATAATCTTGAAAGAGAAAGGGCTGCCGAGGCAAGACATATCATTATTTTGCCAAGGCTTGATATCTGAACGAAAGAATAAGTCCTAAGAATAAGTCGACCTCACGTACGAATCTCTCGACACAATATGTATATATATATATATATATATATATATATATATATATATATATATATATATATATAAGAAAACGTACCAGTTGATTGGTAAATCTTGTACGAACACGGTCTACCGTGGGAAAGTGGCTAATAATGTCTTTTGACTGCCAATTCCGAACCTTTTGCATCTTTTTTCGTAACAAAACGTTCTGTCATTAGATATTTTGTTCTTTGTTTTTTTTATCGTTAGTCAACCTGAAGCTTGTTGCTGATTCATTAGAATACCTTCTTCGACTTGTTTCACAATCAATATTTTGCATAGCCTTGTTACGGGCGCGAAGAAGTTTACGAGGTTCTTAGGATCAAACTAAACTTTTAAGCGATAGTCTCGCGCTCATTTTCAACTGGAAAAAAAATCGCCCACCACACACTTGCGCAAGATTTTCCAAAGCCGTTTATTGCGTGATAATGCGAAAATGTATTTGGCCGTATAGGTAATGGAAAAAAATAACAACGGATCTGCGGTAAACCAAGTGCAGTCAGCCTCGCAAAATTCTATTTGACACGTTAATAGATTATATATAGAACGATACCCAATCTATCCATTCTCTGCATAACTTCCTGCGAGTTCTTGCACGCATATCAATATTGCCTATAAAAAAAAGAAAAAAAGAATCGATCTTTTTATCCGTGAAGTCATTGATATTCGCTTATAATATCGTTCGGTCAGTTTCACTGTCAGCAGAATTTTAGGTCAAGTTGTCAGAAGTTATCGCTGAATCACTCTCACCCCTTCTTCCCGCTCCCATGATTGCTTTCTCGGCATAACCAACTGCTAGTCTACTGTTCCGCTGTTTCTACCTATACTAATTTTTTCCTTTCATATATATTATTTAACCCTTTCCCTCTTGGCCTCGTGGTAAAGTATAGTTTTCTTAGAAACACTTTCATGATTAGACAATAGTATGCCTATAATCAATCGAGAAACTGTTCAGCGAATGGAACAAATTTCGAATTTGATGAGTCTACGCTTATATTTGTCTGATTCTGATTAGCAATGCTAAAAGTAAGTGAAATCGTGTTAAATAAATTATGTAAAATAAGTAGTTTTCCGCATAACTAACTATATTGCACGTTAGTGAAATTGGCTAAATGCATATTTATGATAGCTTTATCTTAAGCATAATTTTAACAATAAACTTTCTATATTGTGAGAATTCTTATCACAGTTAATCCTAACGCTAAAAATTTCTTTCCCTATGTCCTTATAAATTTTTACATTATACTTTTATAATAGCGGATAGTCGAATTCATCTATTTTTATTTATTTGCATGGCTTCTACTTCTGTAAAAAACCAAGCGAAATAAGCGAAGGTGAGATAAGCATTTAAAATTTACGTTCTAGTTAACGTTATTCTGCCTGATCTATGTAATATACGTTTTTTCAAATATGTACCATATAATATATGGTAAATATGTAGTGATTCAGTATATAGTCGTAACCTTAATTACGGTATTAAAGCTATGTTTCTATTCCATACTCTATTTCACACTGAAATATAGATTATTTCAAGTTATGGAATGTATAGGCACAGAGCTAATGCACGGTTAGTATAATTATACAAAAAATTATGCCCATTAGATTTATGCAAGACTTGTAACAGCAAAACAAAACAAATTTTTTGTTAGGATTCGGGTGAATTTAATTCATTAAAATCTGTGATCTTAAAGTTGGGACATTCTCCTTGCCAGTAAGTTATAGTTTGAATCAACTAATTTGATCTAGTTTAATAATCGTTATAAACTTTTTAGAACATATCTTAATAAAATACTTAAGAATATATCTATTTAAAGTACCGGTATCGACTAAAACAAAGTGCTTATTTCCATAAATTCTACAGTAAATCTATAATTAAATTAATGATATTTTTGGAAATGCATTGAATAATAACATTATTGTGATTTTACATTTCTATCATACTGAAGCAAGATTCCTAGAAGCAATTAAGCTCAAAAGATATTCTTATACGTTTCTTATTTACTTGAAAAAAAAATTATAATTAATTTGCGTTTCACATTTAAGTGTATTTATTCTTGAATCACGTTATCGAACGTGACTTATTGCATTTCCATTTAAAATACAAGGTTTTACAGTATTTCTATGTATTACTATTAAGAATTCGTGGAGTTCTGTTTTCACATGCTGGCCGAACAGAAGTAAGACCTGAATTTCTTCTATATATATATCTTATCTAGCATATATACTCCGTCTATCATTTGATTCGGAAAAAGTCACTTAAAGTTGAAGAAAGTAAGAAATGATAAGCGTTTTTCGCGATCAAAATTTCAAATAAGATTGAGTTTGTAAGCTTTTTCACAGTTTTCGAAGTAATGCGAGTTGCAAAATATCAGGTCGTCAAATGTGAAATTTGTGAGAAACAAAATTTTGTCGAGAATTTACTAGAAAATTATTGTATTCATCCAAACATACTTTCATATTGTTTAGATACTTCTTGGATCCAGGATATAAAATCCAAGGGAATAGTAAAAAATCTATTCTACAACAGAAATTCTAAAAATCTTTTTTCAATTGGAGAGTCTGATAGTCCGAAAAAGGGTGTAGAAGTTTCAATTCAAATTTCCGTATTTATGTCACTATTATTGGTGTATTTTTAGTCTATGCTATCTTTTCTTCAATTCTTACTTTAAAATATAATGAGTTAATTCCAATATAAGGATTTATTGTAAGCGACGAATCAGACTTTGTAAAATCAAAAAATAACATATCTACTTTAGGATAATCAAATACTCGGAATTAGTTTATTTTCATTGATACATCACGTCGAAATGTTTTTTTCCACATTTATCTTAAACTCTTATTCAATAATTTTACTGAAATTTTCGATTATAATGTTAGATCTATGCTCTATTCATATTTGATTATACTCGACTACTTTTGATTTCCGCTCGACTTGATATTTCACTATAAATTTCATGTGTTGTATATTATTCGTACGTGCGAACATTAATTTAAAAGTGCTCATTGTTGAATTCATATATAAAGATTTTCAATTACATTTAACTGATTCTGAATTGTGTTGTTTAACTTTACTTTTAACTTACTTCTGGTTACTTTCAAAATAAATCCTCTAAGTTTTTAATATCTATCATTCTTCTGTTCCCAAGTTATGATACTTCGTAATAAGAAAAAACTATTACCCTCTAATCAAATGGGATATATTGCGCAGGAATTTTACTTCATACAAACGCCTACGTTGAACATGTGCAAATATATAGTTTTTCAATAAGATTATATCTTCGATCAAATTCAAGGGCGTTAGCAGTTCATTAAATGCTAATATGCATCAAATTGATCGAACATGAATGAACAGTTATAGAAAAATTATACATTTACGGACATAAGTTCTTTATACTTTTTTTCTTGAAAATACTAAATTATTATTCAAAGCAGATGCCAAGAAGGAATTTTTATTTTTAAAAAAATCCTCTAAATGTCTTGAACTATTACTTCAAATTTTTTAATGATTTTGAAAATTCAGTAACTGATTGAAAAATTATCGGATTGATAAATTTAAAAATTAGATGTTTGAATTTTCGAATTTCTAGAGTTATTGAATAAGAATTTTGGATTATGATTATTATTATTAAAATATAAGAAAAAGAGAATGAAAAACCATGTTCAAACCAAGAATCTTGCTTCCTTTGAATTGGATCGGCCAAGCCGTGCTTCTTATTGAAATCTTGACAAAAAATAAAGGAGAAGATTTTATTGTAGCGTAAAAATTAATTAACAAAAATTAAAATAAATTTGCCTTTTCCTATTGCTTTAAGAAATTTAGATCAAATAATCACCAAATCTTGAGAAAACCAGGAAAATAGACAAATTTAAGAACCTACGAAAATAAATTAACTGTTCCCTATTAACGCGATATGTAATGAGTAATAGGATTACCAGTTGTTTATAAACTAATAACAAAAAAAGTTTCATAAGCATTCCACTAGGGCATTTTCAAATTATTTTCATTATTCAAATCTTTTGAGCTTTGAATTTTGCTTCCATCAAAGTTATTAAAACAATAACAAAGAATATTGTATTTTGATCATCCCTCAATTGATGCTTAAGGAGAAATGAATATGTTCCTTCGATATTGCGTCAAAGTTTGACGATAATTTTTAAAAATTTTCAAACAACTTTTAGAGGTTATTATATTTTTGTTATAAATTCTATTAAAAATATTTAGAATTTTTATGGCAGGTATCTCGTTACTTTTTGAACACACCTCGTATATAATAATTTGGTCATGTGTACAATATATATAAAAAATCTCGCAAAATATAAAAAATATATTTTTCTCACTCAAACCTCAAAACTAATAGAATATTAGCATGATTCCGAGCCGTCATATTGAATAATATAGAGTAATAATAATTAATCTCAACGAAGATGCAAATTATATTCTGTACATTTGCAAAAAAAAACTCAAGTGTATCCAAAAAAGTTAAATTAATATTGTAAAGATGAATAATCCCTGTCAGAAATCTAACAATTTTTAATAGGCTGGAAAGTAGTTACTAGATAGTAAAAATAGAATCAATCATTGTGGCTAGAAACAAGGTAAATCTTAGAATGCAAAATGTGAACGTTGTCAATAAAATTAAGAAAAAGGTAGAAACTAGGTTTAAAAACTAGTTAAAAACTAGGTAGAAACTAGGTTATTTTTACCCTTGTTTCTGGTTAGTAAATGAACAATTTATTTAACAATGAATATTTATATAATATTATAACATTATGTTGTTGATTTAATAAAAGAAAAATTATAAGATAGGGAAACTAATAATTTTCAAAAAATTACAAAGTAATAATAAAGTCTGCTTTTCGTTCGATTCTGTCATTTTAAAAATTATACGTAATAAATTAGTTTTGGAAATATTTTCCTTTTATTATTTAATATCTAACATTTCGCATGAACCAATTAAGTAAAAAATTTTATTCTTTGATGTTTTATACTGGCTTCAATTATTGGTTGTTAGTTAGTAATTCTATCCTATTTATTTATAAAATAAATAATATCATTTGAAATTTTTGAAATTTCACAAAATAAAATTAATTTTTTAAATTAAAATTTATACTGAGTTCAGAACTATAGTTCGTAACTTGAATTTATGGAGAGTGTTCATACGGCATATCTCATGATTTGCCATTCTCGCAAGTGGTAAAACATTATCTTGGTTAGTATATAAACCCGATTATGACTTCACATAAGTATAACATATATTGTATATGAATGTGTAAGCTATTGTCAATGCGTTGTATATGTATTTAGATGTATAAGGTATATAGAACCAGCGTACTTATAAGTTACTTCAATATGTTCGAAATGAACTTGATAAACATTTATAATTAATTAATTAAAATAATGATTATAGTCAATGAATTTATACAAGGAAGCATAATAACGATATCAATTTTTTAGCTAGGTTATATCCCGTGTGGAAATTCATTCTCGAATCTAACTAGTATCGGGTAAGTTTTCCTTATTAAATCTTCGGATCCAGAAGGGAAATCTAGTCTGATCCTAGTTCCGATTTGTCCCACTTTTAATAGCATTTTTAATAGGCAACGAGCTTAGATTTTGGTAGGTATACCAAACTAGAAACTAGACAAAATCTAGTCAGAAAATCTAGAAATTAAGCCTATAATAAATTATTCTAATTTTGTTTCCTCGATTAAGTGAATAATTTTTTGACTCTTTAATATTTATTTATTTAAAATAAAAAAATATATTTACGTATTTAGGTGACGCATACCATTTAATTAGCATTCATAAATTATTTTCTATATGACTATTACGTATTACGATTTATAGTTAATAATTAATAATTATTAATATATTTTTTTTACACTAATTATTGTAAATTTTAATGTTAAGCACCTCTATTGAACGAATAAATTATTTTATCTCAATGAAAAAAATTCCGACCTCCGCTGAGTATCGAGAACCCACGACCCTACGATTCGTAAGCTAACGCATTATGCACTATGCTAAAATGCTATATGCAATTACTATACTATATTTTGCATATGATCGTACACCACTTAAGATCATAAAATAATTTTATAAACACAAGATAAAACATAGTAAATCAATTTTTTATCTTTTTTCACATATTGGAAAGATCGGCGGGTGTTTATATATAAATATATATATATATATATATATATATATATATATATATATATATATAAATATAATTTCTGTACACATAAGGCCTTGACTACAAAAAACATCGTTCTTTCCAATATTAGAAAAAGTTGAGGAAATCTAACTAGAATCAAAATAGAAAGTCTAACCATTTCCTTACTTCTCTTACTATGCAGATTCCGCCTAGAAAAACGTGAGTCTTTCCAAAATAGGGAGAAGTTAAGGAAATCTAACTAAAACCAAGATAGAAAGCCTAATCATTTCCTTAATTTTTTACTTGTAAAATTTGGAGTATAGAAAACAGATATTTCTTTCTTACATCAATAAAATATAAGGAAATCTGAATAAAGTCCAAAAAGTATTAATTAGTATAAGACAATTATTATAAATCGTAGGGAAATCTAACTCGGGTCTGGCGAGATTTACCTACATGAGGAAATCATCAGTAATACTGACTAGGATCTAGCCCGAACTAGGGATATGCCGAGTATATTTCTGCACGGGATGTTATACCTCGCTTAACCTTGTTTTAAGATAAATTTTAGTCATAACCAAAAATACATTGATAGGAAACTAATTATTATAGGCATTAATTACGGAAAAAATAGCTTGAAAAAATGTAATTATAAATCGGCGGGAATGACCGTAAAAAACGTTACATGTTTTCCTATTAAGTACCGAACAAAGGTACCCTGTTACTAGGTATCTTCATTTGAAAATTCCTTGTTTAGACCTTAAAAATAGAATGTATTTCTGCCAGGGATAGTTTTTTAATTTATAAGTTGATAGAAACCGTAAAAACGAATAAACTTTTAACTTTCAACAAAATCAGTTGGCAACCTTTCGTGTATATACACATAGGGGGTCCCAAGGATCACGAGATGAGATTGGCTGTGTATCCTTTTTGCGGAATTAACGTGCTATATATATATATATATATATATATATATATATATATATATATATATATATTTAGGGAAGACATAGAATAGAGTATATTTATAGACGGTAATAGGACAACGCAATGCACAGCATCGCGTTAGTTGTATATGAGAGGACGCACAGGTGGGCGAGGTTTTTTTCGCGCGGAGCACGGCTCCCTTCCGCGAGACTATCTCTCGTGATTCTCGCCTCTCGGGTCTGTTATTAGAAAGTCTACGGAGCGGTTTTGAATAATAATCTATCTAATATTCGAAGGAACGCGCCAGCGTACGGAGGCCGATAGCACGATTCCATAGACAGAGAGAGGGAGAGAGTGAGAGAGAAAGAAAGAGAGAGAGAGAGAGAGAGAGAGAGAGAGAGAGAGAGAGAGAGAGAGAGAGAGAGAGAGAGAAATAGAAAGAGAGGGGAATCGTTCGATAGAGTGATGTCCTAATACGATGGAAAGGTGCTATAAGGATCGGGGGACACGATTCCAAGAATAATTGGACAGATTTTCTATCATCGAGGGAATGAGCCTTTTGAAATTTCTAGTCTATTCGAGAAATAAAATAATTGAAAATAAAGAAATGTATAGTTTTGAAATAGACATAATTAAAGTTTCTCTATATGAAGATAAAAATTTGATCTGCTAGTCTCAACGAATATTTATTCTTAAATATTTACAAGTTTTATTAGAGCTATTTTATATATTATCCATGGCAAACAATTTGGAATCGATACAATTTCATATGCAAGATTCGACTTTTTGTGAATATTTCGTTTATGGTATAACAGATTCCTTAGTTAACCTCCTTAGTCCTCGTAATGTCCTACCAACGTTCACCTATTGTAATTTTTAACTGCTCCTTGTTAGTACTTAATGAGAACGATGAAATCAACATTTGTGCGCATGAAAGAATATAAATCTTCTATGTATCGAGCGCATTAGAAAACTTGGACTTTTTCGCAAAGTTCAAAAGTTGAAAGATATTTCGCTATCCTTACACTGGCATATATATATATATATATATATATAGCAAGAGAAAAAGAAAGAGGAAGAAAAAGAAAAAGAGAAAGAGAAAGAGAAAAACAAAGAGAAAGCAGCAAAGTAAGAATGGCGAAATGTCCTTCGATTTTTGAATTATGCAAACAAGTCCGAGTTTTCTAATGCACTCGATGCATAGAAGATTTATATAGACAGTTTCTCTTTGTCGATGATCGCCATCATCCTCGAAAATACATCTGAATGGCTCGCGCCATACTTGCGCAGCATTGCCTTATTACAGAATAACGAACCGGTCGCGTCGTAACGTTGACGCAATCGTATGTATCAGCAATCCAAAGATCTCTTGGCAAATTTCCCTAATGGATGCTACATCGAGTTAGTTCTGCGCCCGTTCCTTCGTGTGGTCTTTTCTTTTACTTTGCATATACATTATTATTGTAACGCACACGAGCCATTGCCTCGGCAATTATTGAATAGGGCATTTATAACAATTTTGCCAGCGGCGGTCTGTGCTC
The DNA here is from genome assembly GCA_018907035.1 of Sycobia sp. Sy_11. Lineage (NCBI taxonomy): Eukaryota > Metazoa > Arthropoda > Insecta > Hymenoptera > Epichrysomallidae > Sycobia > Sycobia sp. Sy_11. The sequence goes on from JACCIC010000076.1 coordinate 1,448,327, forward strand.
TTGGCATATTGTTTAGCAGGTTAGCCTTATTCCATTCTATTTAATAGTGCTGCAATTTTCCGCTAAATTTGTGAAACGAAAAAACAAACTCCAATCGAAACAATGCTTATTATATGCAAGACGTTACCACATCAATTAAAGTTAAAATTGAACAAAATTATAATAATTCGTACAGAAAAGGGTTAAAGTAAAAATATTGAAAAGGCTTTGTCTAACGATAAAATACTTATATTATGCAACACTATTTTCCTAAATTTAGAGGCTATAAAAATATCGATTTTTTTTAATGAAACAGTGTTAGACATAAATAAAATTTATGATTTCGGAACGAAATTTCAGTGGCGTAACGCGGTTTAAAAGTTGGGCAATGTTCCATTACGGCTTTTAGACTCTGCCTGCTTTTACACGAGAGCGTGCAGTACATTTAACAGCCATTGCGAGCCGTTGCTCTTGAGCGCGGGCTCGCGAGAGCGAAATCCGCTTTTTGAAATCATTTGAAGGCTTCGCGTGTGAATAAGAGCGCCGGGCGATTTCTCTTCCTTCTTTGCTTTCGACTCCAATCTCACTTTCCGACACTTTAGACACGAGAATAGAATGCTTCTAGGATTCTTGCGAACCTAAGAAAAAGAGAGAAAAAGAGCGAAAGGATTGAAATTAATTTTTTTTTTTTTAAGTAGAAGGCTTCAAGCCTAGCATACTCAAATGTACTTGTAAGTGTAGATACATATAATACAAATTCAAAGCAGATAGGAGCTGTATAGAATATATATAAATAATGTTAAAATTATACTTAATAATTTTCAAAAATATTAATAAGTTTTATAAGTTACAAACAAAAAATAAATAATTATGAAAATGACAAACATCTTGTATAATAGAATAACAAAAATAAAAAGAGTAGAGGACTACATGGAATTATTATCAAATGAATATGTAACGCATATGCGTAGACAGAGTAAATTTAGTCATAAATAAGGAATTGAGTGTTAGTATATAATATAAGCAAGATATGAGTGCTATAATGAAATGACACAGGCGATAGATGACAATAATTATCGTATAAAAGATTGGTTCAAAGTCTAGCTTAACTTGTAAGGAAGTTCACGCGCGCGCACACACACACACACACGCGCGCGTACGCACACACATGAAGTGGCGGTTCAAAGGAATAATGTTGAGAAAACCTTCTATATATGTACATATTTCCAAGGAAGCCGAAACGCTTATGAAAATCCTTTCAGGGGTCAGACCACCTTTCAATTTCAAAATAAAAAAGCATTTGAAACATTTTATAAAAATTATATATAGAACCTATCTTTTCTACCAATTTGATAGAATTTGAGAGGTTACGGACTTATTTAAATTCACATGATTTGAAGCTATAATTGGAAGTACATACAAAATTCAAATTCTCCGATCGTACGGTTCCATCGAAACCGATGGATCAAATGAGCTCAAATTTGAGAAGATTGTTGAATAGAGGGATTGGATTGGATTTAAATAAATAGAAACCAAAATTAATAAATTAAATGTGTGAAAATAGATAATTCACTAAAAAAGAGAGGTGACTCATTTATTGATTGAATTGATGAATTTAAAAACTTCCTGATTAATTAAAAAAAATTTGCTAATTAAAACTACTAATTCAGCTGTTTTTCACTGTCTCTTCAATGAATATTGCCACTGAGTGCAATAAATTGTACAAGCTGAATTAGATTTTTCACCGTTTTATCCGCTGATACGTTAATTAGGTATTTCAGTAATTTATTATAATAAAAATCTTTAATTTTAATCTTTTTATTTTTACTCTAATTCCACATAACATAGGTAAATATGGAATATTCTATGATCCATTTTCTTCTGTTATGCGGTATTTCTTTTATACATTCTGTTTTTTTATTTTTTAAATCTCGTAAACTTCATCCAAAATATCTGTAACATAGAATACCGAGGCGGAAAGAATAAAGAAAAACCTGTTTTTAACACAAACGAAAGACGGTTGCTTATGAGCTTATACTATAGCTTATAATAAAAGTTATATAGCTTTTATTTGTAATAATAGTAATCCGGGATCGTGGTGAGAGGGTGCCGTCAACGATGACTCCTAGGATTTTGAACAAGGAGCATGGTCGGATGAAGACACCATTTCTTGGATTAAGACGCTCTTTTTTTGTTAAATATAGCATCGATCTTATTTATACTTATACGAGGGTGGATTGATAAGTTTCCGGACTTTGGATTCACCACTGCACTCCTGAAACCAAACAATAGTCTCAACAGTGGATTGGACCAGGGGAACCAACTTCAAAGAAGGCAAAAACAATTTTTTCGGCGAACAAGATTATGGCTACTGTTTTTTGGGGTGTAAGAGGTATTATAGGTATTATATTATAGGTATTATATATATTATATTATTATATCTGAAGTTTGAATTGATGCTGCACCCTCCCTACTCTCCAAACCTAGCCCCGAGTGACTATTATCTGTTTTCTAACTTCAAAAAAGTCTTGGTGGTAAGAGATTTGCAGACAATGAAGAAGTAATCGAAGCTGTAAATGGGTATTTTGAGGAGCTCGACGAATCAGTCTATAGAGATGGGATTACTAGACTAGAACACCGCTATGAGAAATGTAGCAGCCATGAAGGAGATTATGTTGAGAAATAAAAAAAAATTCTTAAAAACGTTGTTTTTCTTGGTCAGGCCGGAAACTTATCAATACACCATCGTAATATACACCGACAATCAGTTCGATCCTGTGAATGCTACGATAGATATTCGTTTAAGCAGAGAGGATGCGGGGGCTGGGAGAACAGCAGTTATTCCTTTCGGCGTAGGTGAGGGAGGTGAGGGGATCTACCGAGCATCAATCCCGCGGCACGAAACTGATCGGAGCCGTGAGGCGATCGACGCTGCGTCACGATCACGACAAGATTTACGAAGTCAAAGGCAGAATGTCTCGTGCTGTGGAATATGGCCGCGGCGCATGCCGTTCTCGAGGTGTCGAATGTTCGTATATCGAGGAAACGCGCGCCGCAATCCCGTACATAAGTTTTATCAAGGTATATACATATACTCGTACATACAATGCGTCGCGTTTGAAGTGCTTCTCACTGCACTGAATCCCGACACGGTAAGCGCGCTCTCCTGAATTACGGAGTTGCGTGGATCTCCCGACGCTATAATTAATTGGCAGTCGACGCTTTATTCGCGTTGCCTCGAGACCAATTAGCCGATTCGTTTTGTTCTTGGCTTTAGCTGCTGAAGTAACTTGAGTCGTTACCTGCGTTCTTGCAATCTTGTTGCCTATGCGCTTGACTGAAACTGGGAAGAGTTGAGTTAACGACTTATTGCTCCAAAAGTTTGATATATATCGCGGTTTAAAATAGTACAATTAATACCTGTAATTATTATTAGAAAGTAATCGATATAACTTTAACGAATGATTCCATGCGTAAAAGTAGTCTTGGTTCGAGTGGTAAATCAATAAATAAATACGCATACATGGTATAAAGGTCATCAGTGTATAATTTCTAGTGACTATATAAAAATATTTTGTATTTCCCAATTAGCAATCCATATATTTTGTATACTCAAAATTAATGTATGTCCATTTTAATTCTGAGGTCGATATGAATTTCATTGCAATTTTAAAATTTAGTACATATATTTTACTGACAATTGGTAATGAAAATTGAATATTTTTTTCAGAACACAAATTAATGCAGAATATACATTCAAAATGAAAATTCTATAAAATTTTATATTTTGTCTATAAAAAAAATTAAAAAGCAATTGATAAAATGTCATGCATAGTAAATTAAATATAATGCAGAATTTTTAAGGTTTCATTGTTAATCGAAAAAGAGAGTCTATACTCTTTTTCATGTAGTTACATAAGCGGTTAAAATCATGGCTATTGTTATATAAAATTAATCAAAGATTCACTTCTATGCATCGTGGTATTTGCGATGCGCTTTACACATAAAGCATACAAAATATGTAAGTTAGGATTTATGAAGTAAGAAATATATGTGAATTTAAAAGAGTTGTGAAAACGTAAACATGTAATACATTAAAGATATCGGATGGATATAGATCGATTAGACTGAGATTTGAGATAGAGTAAGACTTTGCATAATAGTATATTAACTCCAATGCTTTCACGATTAGAATTTGTATTAAATATTTAAATTAAAGGTGTATGAATGTCCACTACTTATATTAGATTGAATCTACTTTTTTCTATGATTGTTACCAATAAGTGCTCGTTAATAAAGACCCAAAACTTTATTTATTCTAGTTACTAGTGAGTAAAGTATGCTTTCTATATATATATATATATATATATATATATATATATATATATATATATATATATATTTATGTATACATATAGTGGTTTTTTACTGCTGTAACATTCATCCAATTTTTAATTAAGCCTTTTAAATACTTTCATTCTATTGGTGTTTTAATGCATTAAATTTCAAAAATACATCTCCATGTTTACGTACATTCAACTATTACCAAAAGTAAAATTTCAGTGGACTATTTTGTAATCATTATCTTGAATAAGGAGTGATATGGTACACTTATTATTGACATATTTTGAAACTACTTTACAGTATATATAGTTTATTTTGGTATTTAACATCCTGAGAAATGGACGCATAAATAAACCAAATTCTAGATACTTTCAAGGAATTCTACTTTAATCATTTAAACGCATAAATTTTGCCAGTGTTGTTTTTTTAACAGTCTTTCTTATTGTTTTATACGATCATACAGATCATATAACTTTAAATTATCGCATGAGTTTCAACCAATCAGCGCGTGGAGAGGTAAAGCCTTTAACGCGCATGCCCGAATTGGCAGTACCGTTTGGCACCTCTGATTGTGAGACGGGGTCAAGCGTACTAGGGAGGAAAATTAAGAATATGAGGGGGGGGGTGCTAGAGCATGAATTTCCGTGCACGGTGGAGTAATGTCAGCGTTAGACCTACGGAACTTTGTCATTCAGCTGGTCTTTCCGCTATTAGCCGCCAGAGGTCGCGCCCACCGCGCGACCGTATCAAAGCGGCTGGTGCGGACTAATGCCTATTGACTTGCACCGCTGTTTGCGTGGAATATGCGTATCTATATAAATCTAAGAAACTAATTGAGGCGTAGAAAATTTCATGATTAAGATTCAATTCCGGACGACAGTGTTGCCGAGTTTTCGATAAAAATCCATCTTGTATTGCAGCAGCAGCTGCTGTTGCTGCAGACGCTGCAGTTACTACGATGCAGAGTATGCTGTTTGTTGAACCGGCTTGTATATATGCGAAGTATTATAAATATGTTGTCGTTCTCCAGAAAGGTACGAAGTAAGAAAGAGGCAGAAAGGGGGTGAAGGAGGAAACTCGCCAGACTCGCTTGGCCAGACAGCAGCCGGTGCACATGCTACTGCTGCTGCCGTCGCCGCCTGCCGCTGTTCAATTTCCATTCGTTCCTGAAATGCTCGCTTCGATCGGTTCTCTGCATATACGCGAAAGCACGTACCGAGTCCCCCCCTCTGTCCCCGTACCTTTTTCCTCTAGCGTTCTGTGTACACACGCCCGATCTAGAACTACTGGAAAATAGCATGGAGACTGATCGGCGTTCGCATTCTTTCGAGTCATTTAAATTTAAATCGTCCCGGACATGCTTTCGCATTCGTAGAGGCTATATTATTATGTTATACTGACTCAGGTATAAACGGGTTTGCCTAGTTCTTTCATAAAATCGATGAAATTACACTCTTAGGGTTGATGGAGTTCTATTAAAGTTAGAAATATACTGCTGAATTTAGAATGGTTCTTTAGGTCAATTAAATTGAATAAATTTTGTATAAGACATATTTCAAGTTAACTAAGTTAGTATTGAATCTAAAATTTGTGTAGATCTGGAAAAGGTTTAATCACTTCAAATTATTATATTAATTCGTCTGTTGAATAACAAGTGGCATATTAAAAAAATATGAAGTTGGCGATTAATTATAGCCTCAGACGTAGGATTAGAGCAGAATTTTAAAATGTCCAGTACTTGATTCAGTATCTCACAACTAGCTGAACTCATTATTACAAATACAAATCCATCTGTTTTTAGAAGCTCAGATCATAGTTTTAACGACATCTTTCTTGTCCACTGTATATCATTTATGGATTTTATATTTCATCCTTGCATGAGTTTTGGTTGCAGGTTTTATTCACTTGTATAATAGATATAGTTTATGAGCTATTGCCAATGGATAAGACAGATTCATTATTATCTGCGAAAATCAGCAAGATATTTTCTCTCTGCCAATTACATAGGAGGAGCAGAGAAGTGAGAGAACCGCTGTCTGAAACAAGAGTCTCCTAAAACTTATTAGTTATACGTGGGTTATGTGAGTATCTGTGGAGTTTGACCAAGAGTATGCCCTAATATACCTTATAAATATCTAGGCTAATAAGTGAATAAGGTAAGAAAAAATTGTTCTATTTTGCCATTAGTCCATTTGAACGTTTTTCTACGTTTGGAAAAGGAAAATATCTTTACTTAAATCACATCGCCTACTTTTTTGTGCTTCAATACAAAAATATATCCTAATAGGCTTCAACGGTTACAGTTCCAGCCATCGAAGCCTCGGTAGAGGTGTGGATTAATCAATTCTCCTTTGCTCTTGGAAAATACTGTGCCAGTACTATTTTATGAGACCCAGCTGAAAGAAACTAATTATGTTTTAATATGATTAAGGTATAATAGGAAATTCTATAGAAAAGAAGTAACTTACAGAAAGCAGTTGGACTTCGTCCATATAAAAAGTAAGCTTTATTCAGTCAAGTATAAGGGTTTATTTTACAATGTTACAAGAATGACTGCGAACTGCGAAGAAGAGTAACACCTTTTTTTTGTTGTAGAGAGAAGAAAATCGTGTAAAGATACTTCTCCAAAGTAGGATAATGTATGGTGGAATGTTATATCTACATATTAAAACGATCTCTGCGTAAAGGTTCGAGCCCTAACTTTATAATCGTGTGGGAAGTTGAAAAATGAAAATGAAGAAAAATAAGTCTTTAATAATGATGACGAGATGAGATAATCGATCTTGCTGTAATAGGAGGGTATTGACCTTGAAATGAGACTTACGTGAAAGAATCAAGGTGAGGTAATAATTTGTGCAACAGATGCTTGATAATGTGAATGGAACTGGTACTACTAGTATATATATATATATATATATATATATATATATATATATATATATATATTAGTCGGTTAAATTTATTTGTGTATGACTACAATTTTTCGTTAATTTCTCTTCCATTGTAGATTTTGATTAACAAAGATTCCTTTGGCTTCACAGTATACCTAATTAATTTATAGGAAAGTAATAATTTTAAATAAAAATACACTAGATTGGAAATATTACATTTTAAAATTTTACTAGGTTCATTTACAAGACGACTATAATTAATTCACTCAACTTGGACGAAATCTGTTGTCGTCATAAAATATCATGGGCTTTTCATGTAAATGCCAATAATGCAAAAGAATGAAAAGTTAATAATATTAATAATGGATAATAAATATTCATCTTATATTGAGTTAAAATCTTTGACTATTAACTTAAAAATGCATATATAAGATCATTCGGATATTGTATCAAATTGCATAAAAAATTTATTATTCATGATATGTGGGATTAGAAACAAAACAATAATGTTCATAATACATTCTATTTTATACTCTATTATATAATAGAAGACAAATTAATACTAATAGTAATAAGAACCATGTCGATGCAACATCAGATCCAACTATTTGTATGATAGAAGTACTGAATGTTCTATAGATCTTATTTGTAAAGGCATCTGTTACAATGATTCACATTTTTCATTAATTTGCTACATCAATACGATTCTTGAGAAAAAGGCTTCGCCGATAATAAACGATCATAGCTGGAAAAATTGCAATAATGATCAATATAAGATTAATCGATATTTTATCGTGCAGGCGCTTTGTCGGTGTATATATATATATATATATATATATATATATATATATATATATATATAATATGAAGCACTTTGACACGATTCGATCGATTTCATCTATATAAATGGGCACACACGGCCAATGTGCAACGTAATGCAAGCATCATCGGTTCCACGATTCTTATACAATGCTCGTTATTGATTAAGGATAATTCAACGAAATGGAGTATTCTCCCGCGTGCCAAGCGGGAAGATAACGAGTTAATTGTATAAGTCTTTCGGCACAAAGCCAATTATTTAAGACTAGAACTACTGGAGATTAATATGCATACATAAGTGTTGATAAAGTATTCTGTTGCTTTCATATAATCTTCAATATTGGGCGAATAGTCGATAATGTACATCGACACATAATGATGACTCTCGAGCAAAGAATTTGTTGTGAAGGCTGAGTTAATTATCTACCACAAAGTTATTATAATGCATTGCAGACTCGCCAACAAGTATAAGTAATATGCGTTGTGTATTTTCACTTAAATCCATAAAGCATGACAAACTGTCGCGGGATTTTTCCTAAAGTTAATTCAAACCGAATGTCAAAATACCGGACGAATTATTGTTGTAATTGCTGTTGTTGTTCATGTTATAAAGTTGATCAGATCGTTTACGGGCAATTAGCGCCATGCCGAATATAACACCCAAACAAAGAGATTCATTCGTTAAGGTTGTACTTCACGATCTATGCGGGCACTGAGAAAAGCAGAGAATAAAGCTCTAGTTCGAGGCGCTGTCTTTCTGCATTATTTTCCATGACACTCTCCGCCTTTTTACGAGATATAGCAGAACGGCCCGTTTTCATGCTCTTCCTTCACTCCCCTCCCTTCGCGGAACTATAAGATTCCGATAAACTCGTAAATATCCGCCCGCGGTTGATATATACACGCGCAGGCGGCTAAAGACGCCCGGCCAGCGCGAATATCACAGAGAGAGAGAGAGAGAGAGAGAGAGATAGAGATAGGGAGAGAGAGAGAGAGAGAGAGAGAGAGAGAGAGAGAGAGAGAGAGAGAGAGAGAGAGAGAGAAAGAGAGAGAGGGAGAAAGAGGGGGGCTCAGCGATTCTACCTCCCCCTCCTTCCAGCCAGCTCTGATGCATCAATAAATTCTTGCGACGCGCGGACGCGGAATTGGTAAATGCGTGACGAATTTAATAATATCCCGTCGTGCTTTTGCGGCCGCGGGCGTGGCTGAAGTTTTTCAGCCCTCTCGCTCCTCATCTTTTCTTTTGGATTTTGAGCTTTGATTGCACGCGAAGCTGATGAACCGTCTCTTTTCGCTATTCTCTCCTCGGCAATCAGATTTTTGATCTTCCTTGCAACTTTATCCTCGCCTCTAATCGATTTCTGGATGGGTTTATTTTCAAAAAGTCTTCGTACAGTTCGATGAAAATTGGAATTATTTAATTTTTTCAAGTGGTATATTAAACGATGATCTTATGTAATTTGAAAAAAATTCATTTAATTTAAATAAATATTTATCCAAAGAAAGTTAATTAAAAATAGTTCATTTTGATAATAGTAAATTTACATACATATTGATTTGCAATTCATAATTTGCTTTTTAATAGTTATAGAAAATTAAAAGAACTAATTTTTTACACGTTGGATTGTATCACAGTGAACCTCCTGACTCATAAATCATTAAACATTTTTTTATCGAATAAGGGTAAAAAAAATTAAAGCTAACCGTAAAATATTTTTTATACCCTATTTATTATACATACAATATTTTTTAAAAAGGTTCATTCTTGTAATTCCATATCAAATACACTGAACCACCAATCCACCGTTAATAATAGAACGTTTCTATTGGAAACTTGGTACAAATTAATACCTTAGTCAAGTTTATATACAAATTGAAGAAATATTAAACTGACGTAATGTTCTTTAATATAATTAAAACAATTACATCTTTATTTTCATCCTATTGGTTCTGTTTTATAAATTTGAAACGTTAATACAGAATATAATGTTTTGCATTAATTCTCGATAATATAAAAACCTATCTATACACCGTCAATTACTTAATGTTAAATTGGAATTTGTTAAGTAAGTTTTATTCTAACACTGATTTCTGCATTGAATATTTACGACTTCCTTCTTCAACTCATGAGAGAAAGCGAAACATTAATCATGATGTAGGCGTTATTTAATGAGCATATTATATGTTTGCTTACAAGTGTATAGTTGAGTAGTTGGCTAAAAAAGAATAATACGTTGAAGAAAATAGATATGACATAGAAAATAAAGATATATATATATATATATATATATATATATATATATATATATATAATAAGGATCGAATTCAGCGTGCTACAGTTGCAACCGTATATAGAAGGATGAAACTGAAAGTGCTATAATAACAAAACAAAAATTCAATTCTAAGCGAAATTCACAGGCACGCACGCGCGCACACACACGTGCGCGCGCGCCTGATTGCTGTGCTTCGACGAAGTAGCTCTCTTCGACTTGGCGGTTTCTTCAGAGCAACGCCGTGGAGCTGTGTTTTTTTGCATGTGTATGTATGTAATATATATATATATATATATATATATATATATATATATATATAGGTGTGTGTGTGTGTGTGTGTGTGTGTGTGTGTGTTTCTTTTTTTTTTTTTATTAGGCGTTTTTTTTTATTTAGGTCTCTCGAAACCAGCATCCCGCCGGAACTATCCGGGAATATTACTTCGGCGGGGCTGTTAGTTAGCCTATACGACTCCACTTCTTATGACACTATCCTACGTCCCCCATCCACACAGGTGATCAGGGGTTCGGTGTTCAATTCTGTATCTTAAAATAGGATCAGTTAGCCTGGTTCATCCTGGGCCATTCGCCTAGTTCTATCGGCATATCTAAGTTTGGTCATCACCTCTTTTGCGAAACTGGCTACTGCCTTCCAGTTTTCAGAAGATTCCCGCGTTATTGATAGGATGCTCTCTGGTCTTATTGGCTTATTGATGATGTTCATCAAGTGCTCACGTTGTGTTCTAAAACGAGGGCAGCTCACTAATATATGCTCGGCATCCTCGACCAAAGTCGGACAGATGGGGCAGAGATCATTATTATCCCGGTGAAAGCGGTGGAAATAGGACCTAAAACAACCATGTCCAGTCAGCAACTGAGTTAGGTGGAAATCTAATTCCCCGTGTTTTCTGTTGATCCATCTGTGTATGTCTGGAAGGATACGATAAGTCCATCGGCCTTTGCTAGAATCGGTCCATCGGCCTTTGCTAGAATCGGTCCATCGTTTTTGCTATATTTCTATAGAACGATGACGTTCCACGTTTTTAGCACCTTGTAGAGAATCCACTGCGGCCATACATATGTTATGCAGCCTAGCCAGTTCATCTGCAGCTAAATCGAAAGGAAGAATTCCGGCAAGTACCTCAGCAGCGTCGGTGGATACCGTCCTGTAACCACTAATAATACGTATACAGGAGCGACGACGGGTCGCAATGGCCAACTCACAATACGATTTAATTCCGCATGTATGATGCCAGATTGGTGCTGCATAGATGCTGACAGAATTAACAACATAAGCTAATAGTTTTCTCTGGGGTGGACGTGGGCCACCAATGTTAGGCATGAGCCGACACAAGACAGCTGAAACTCGTTGCGCTTTTTCGCCAGATATCTTTAGATGTTCTTTGAAATTTAACCTGGCATCAAGCTGGACACCCAAGTATCGTAAAGATGGCGCAGAACTAATGCGGCAGCTACCAACTTTAAGAGTAATACTATCTACCTTCTTACGACTGCTGACAAGAACTACTTCTGTCTTGTGCTCCGCTAATTGTAGACCAGCCGTCTTAATCCATCTACTGATGTTGCTGATTGCCTCATTGGCATTTTCAGTGAGTTCATCAATGGTCTTAGCCGTCACTACTAGAGCAATATCGTCGGCGTACCCTACTGTTATTGAACCAGGCGGTTGTGGAATCCTCAACACGCCATCATACATAATATTCCACAATATAGGTCCCATAACCGAGCCCTGGGGGACTCCCGCAGTAACCTTATGCGATACAATGCCTTCATCCGTTCGGTATAATATTATCCTATTCTCAAAGTAGCTGGCCACAACATTCTGTAAATAACCAGGTACTCCGAACTCTTTAAGAGAACTCATAATAGAAGACCAGCACGCTGAATTAAAGGCATTCTTGACATCTAGAGCGACAATGGTACAATACTGTTTAGTGCCATCTTTCCATCTCTGACCACTGATTGCATTTCTTGCGGTACACACTACCAGTTTAATGGCATCGACTGTTGATTTTGATTTCCGAAATCCAAATTGGCGTGAGGATAAGCCGTGCAATCCTTCAGTGAATGCTTCCAGTCGGCTACATATTATTTTTTCAAATATTTTACCTGCCGTGTCGAGCATACACAATGGCCTGTATGATGAAGGATCATCAAGTGGCTTATTGCCCTTAGGTAACAGAACTAACCTTTGAGTTTTCCAGCAATCAGGAAAAATACCCTCAAGAAGACAAGCATTATATACTTTTAGAAATATAGCTGGATTCTTCTGTATCGCCAACTTAACTGCCGCATTAGGGATACCATCAGGGCCAGGGGCAGCATTGTCTCTAGTCTTAGCGTAAGCATTATGTAGCTCCATTTCTGTTATAGGAGGTATATCGTCCGAGTGTTGCGTGCGCAGTACAGTCCCATGGGTGTCATTGGGAAACAGAGCGGAAACAATCTTATCAATCAATACCGTGCTAGTGGGTTGTATTGGTGCCCTACTCAATCGTGCCATGACTGTTTTATATGATCGTCCCCATAAGTCATTGTTGGCCTCTGCACACAGTTCAAGCCAGCATCGACGCTTGCTTGCCTTAATGGCCTTGACAAGCGCTCTTTGTGCTTCTTTAAATAAACTATTAAACGTATCACGATGGGTGCGGGCTCTTTGGGCAAGTCTACGTGCGCGATGACATTGTTTGCGCAATTCTGCAATTTCATTTGTCCACCAGTAGACAGATTGACGATGTTTAAATCCGCTCTTAGTCCTAATCATCGATGCATCACATGCTTCAGAGATATGCTTCATGAGTGCATTTGCCAGATGGCCTGGTGCACCATATTCTAAACGCTCTTCTGATATTATAGTGGCGAACACTTCACAGTCTAGCGATCTGATGTTCCATTTCCGTGTGGGCATCCACTCATTGCACTTTTTCTTTACTTTCTTCTCTGCAATCTCATACAAGATCGCCCTGTGATCACTGTGGGTGTAAAGGTCGCTTACTCTCCAATTAAGGATCCGCTGAATCAAGTCATCACTGGCGAATGTTACATCAATGACTGATTGTTTATCACCCCTAATGAAAGTGGATTCAAATCCCTTATTAACCACATGGAGTTGAAGAGAATTAAGGCCATCAAGCAGCATACTATCTCTGTTATTTGTTTAAGCGCTTCCCCAGGCTGTGGACCACGCGTTAAAATCGCCAGCGCTTAATAATGGTTTCTTGTCCATGGCTTCATCAACTAATTTAGCTACGAGGATTTCAAACTGCTTGTCCGTCAAGTTTGGAGGAGCATATACATTAAAGACGTATATTTCTTGTATTTTAGCCCAGGATATCAATTCGCTCCGATGACTCGACTGCTTTAGTACCTATCTATTTTGACCAATCCAGAGGGCAGCTCTATTGCTTGTGTCACTTATCCAGCGCTGTGGTCTGACCCTGTCACAATATGGTTCGGAGATTACAGCAATGTCTATTCTTAGCTCCTTTATTGTCTGTTTCAGCAGGTCATGAGCTGCTACGCAATGGTTGGTATTCAGTTGGAGTATTCTCATGTTTTATGTCTGTTTAAAAACTCTACGGTAATCGGGCACTTATAGCTGTATGCTGGATGGTTAATCTCTATTTTTCCTTCACATTTACAGAGTAAATAACAGGGCTCGTTTACACACAGCTTGGATAGATGGTCTTTTCCACCGCAGTGCCTGCAAAGTTTAGTTCTGTCAGGGCCCGAGCACACGGACGCTAAATGGCCAATCTGCCAACACCTGAAGCAGCGCTTTATTTCTGTTTTTTTTTCGAACTCTGCAGCTGATCCATCCGATTCGAACATGCCCTGCACGTAGTATCTCAGCTGCGTGGCTATATGGTACAGGCACCACCGCCGTCTGAGTACCCCCATAAGCATGCCGCAAAGAACGAGCGATTAGCATGTTAGTCTCCTTTAGTTCGAGGTGTGATTTCAGAGCCTCTAAGACTTCATCCTTTGTAGTGACCTCATCTATACCTTTAATCTCCAAAGTAATAAGATTAGTCAGGACCGAAGTGGATGCGCGATGACCAACCTTAGTTTCAACAATGCGTGCCAACTCATGTGCATCTTTGGCTGTCCGTTCTAACTGAAGTACAAGGGCACCGCTTGCATTTCTGCGTATCCTGTTAACCTCATTCTTCACATGAGATAACTCCGGGTCATTCTTTATTTGACGCAGTACCTCCGCGTATGTAACTCCTTCATTGGCCTTAATCAAAATGGAATTAGGCCTATTTCGTCCATTAAGCCTACGTGTACTAGATAATTCTTTATCTTTGCCTTTGGGCTTCTTACGCTTGATGGTCTGCCATTGATTTTCTTTGTACTCCAATCGACTCTAGTGATCTCCTTAAGCCCAATGATGGTTCATTCGTCCTTTTGCTACCTACTGTTTTAGGAGTGGACTCTATCCCTTCGGCTGCGCTTCGTTTGGTATCAGAGCGTAGACTCGGCGTAGTCTGAGTCACCACTTCATGAGTACCGGTACGATGATACTGCAACAGATCATCCTCTGCCATACTAATGCATTTGTATGAGGCATTAATAGAACGAGCAAGATCCTTAATGGTCTTGTGCACGTTATGCCTATCTTTAACAAAGTCCAACAATTGGCTGATCTTCTCACCAAGTCGCTCCAGATGATTGTTTCTGCGCGTGATGGAGATTTCTCGATCCGTCGTTTCTTGATCCATCATGACATCTCCTTTAGTACCCAGTGTACTATCTATGATTATGTTTGATTTGCCCTCCCCAGAATCCGAGGGGCTACCACCGACCATAGAGGCTTGCACTCTATCGGAATCGGTGAGGAGATTGACCGGTCTTGCCGGAGTCACTCCCTGGGGTATATCCTTGTTTATACCAAACATTAGCCATAATTGGCCTTAAGTTCGGGAGGCCCTCCCTATTAGCTTTTTCTGTCCGCCCTGAGTATTTTATTTCCTCAGTGCCCTCTACAAATTGTAGCGAGCCATCTCCTATCCGCAACCTGGGGAGGCGCCAGATGAGAGAAAGCAACAAAACTCCACACTGGTGTGTGTGTGTGTGTGTGTGCGTGCGTGCGTGCGTACGTGCGTATATATATATATATATATATATATATATATATATATCCCTCACCTTTCTCCGGCGCGGCGGAGCACGCCGCTCATTCGCACTTCTCTTATATAAATAGTCGCCGTGCGAATTATATATATATATATATATATATATCATACTTCGCTTACGGCTTCGACGTACATAGTATATGTATATACACCATAATACCCATCTCTTACGGATGCTGCACGCTGTTTTATATCAGAACGCCGTCTCCCGTAGCCTCTTCTCGAGTCTGCACAACTGTGTCGATCGCGCTGCCGCGCGAACCAAAACACAGTCATCATCGTTGCTATATAATACAGTCGAGGAGGCACCCGTGCAACGATGGATCGGCACATTACAGCTCCGTATGCGTAGATACATACATACATACATACATACATACATACATACATACATACATACATACATACATACATACATACATACATACATACATACATACATACATATATACATACATACATATATATATATATATATATATATATATATATGTACATGTATATAATTACATCCCAAGCGTGTGAGATATCGGCCATCGGCGTGAGTCGGGGCGCTAAGTGCGTGTAGGGAGAGAGGGAGGAAGACCGCGATAATCATCGACCGTTCGGCCGCCCGCATTATTTTCTTTTCTCTTCCTCTTCGTCCTCCGTACAACTCCTGATAAAGCGTGGAAGGCTCTGGCATCAGAGCCTATATGTATGCATATATATATATATATATATATATATATATATATATAATATTCGTCCAAGATTTTCCGAAACGTCATGCATCTCAATCTCGGGGAATTCGCCACGCACTCGATATATATATGCACATAGCCCCTGCGGCCATTTCGGAGACGACGCTTAGTTCCAACTCCTCTCTTCTACCGCTTCATCTTGTTCGCGCATAATAAAGTTCTCAAAAGCCGCTCTGTCTCCCACTACTTCTCTCCCTCTGTTTCTCTTGCTCTCCACCTCTATCGTGTGTCGGCGCGGTATCAAAATTTCTGGTGGATCGACGTACATCATCGGATATATATATATATATATGCATATCCAACTTGACGATCGCGCGGGAGGTCGGCAGGAGCGAGCTGGAGGAGGGATGACCGGAGATTTTACCGACGGCAATGCGCGTGGATGCGTGCGAGGGAGAGAAAAGGGGAATTATTATGCGTTTATAACGCGATAGGCTCGTTCATTAAGGCACCGAACGACGTGTTAAGTCCAAGGGGCCCCAGGCTCGCGGGCCCACGCCTCCTCGGTGCTCATGTGCGCGCACGCACGTGAAGCTATATATACGCGCAAAATCTCAACATGTTGCGCACATGTAATATATAATCACGAGTGCTGCGCCTGCAGAATATTATGAGCTTATACGTGTATAGGCCGCGTTGCTTCTTTCGTCCCTCTCGTCTTGATGTTCTTCTCTCTTTCCCTCCGCCATTGCCCTCTTCCCTATACGTATTATACTATGTCTCTCTCTCTCTCTCTCTCTCTCTCTCTCTCTCTCTCTCTCTCTCTCTCTCTCTCTCACTCTCTCACTCACTCACTCTCGCTCTCGCTCTCGTGAGCACTAGCACGGCGGGGCGCCAGGCAGCTATGGAAGATGCGAGAGCTCTGGTTTGCAGATTCTATTTTACACACACACACACACACACACACACACACACACACACACACACACACACACACACACAAAATTATATATGTGCACGTGTGTACGTGCGTATGCAGTACGCACATGCACAAATACACATATGCGCGCGTGCGCGTGCATATAGGTGTCGTGTGCGTTCATTCTGAACTCGCAGCTCTCATTCGGCATCTTTCAGCCTCCCCCTGAACTGAGCTATGCGAGTGTGTGGGCCTGCCAGGGAAATTACCGACTATATATAGCGAAACCGCGAATCTTAGATCTTTGCGGTGAAGAAGCAGTGCGCGCTCAACTATATACGTTTGCTAGAAGAAATTTGGAATCTTTACATTTCAGTAGAGAGATATAAGTTATTAAATGTTCTATTTTTACTTGAACTTTATTTTAACACAGTTTTATTCGATTTTTAAGTATTAGATATTAGATCTTTCTAAGATCTAATATCTAATATAATTCTAAGATCTAATAAAAGATCTCTCTAAGACCTAATGTAGAAATATGTTTTTGATGCATTCATAAATCAGATAGTAAATGAAATATTTAAGCTTTAAGCACAAGAGAAAATGAATGAAATTGTCACATGATTCAATAATTTTCCTGGTTCCATAATACGATATATATATATATATATATATATATATATATATATATATATATACATATATATATCAATTGTAAGTATTATATAAATTATAATATTTATACATTCTATTTTCGTACAAATAAGATTACAAAATAATACATAAAGACAGCCAAGTAATGAAATCAGTTTAAACCAAATTTCTAAATCAAAAAGTTTTTTAGTACAAAAATTAAAACTATTCGATATAAATTTTGTCAAAAAACAGAAAAAAATATAATTTTGCGCCCAATGAGTGTGGGCGCATTGAAAATTACGTGACATTCCGACATTTTAGCAAACGTAAAATTACCATAATAATTTTCTCATTATATTTATACAATATGTAGATGTACTTAGTACATATGACCCTATACCATGTATTCCTAGTGTCATTCATACTCTTTTATTAACTACTATAATTGCTACCATTACGAGTATCGATTACATCATATGTTGCTTTTATTTAAGTAATATTTGAATAAAATAAAATTAATATAGTAATTGAATAATTTCTCATCAAAATTATTTCTAAACTGTATTGGGAATTCTAATTTTGTACTTCTATAATATTTTATATGTTAATAAGAATAAATTATTCTTTTATTAAAAAGAATTACCCCGTTTCTGGACTTACGACATTTCTAGACCTGCATAGGTTTCAACTTTATTCACTATGTGTTGTTCGATGTATTTCAGTATTACTTATTAATTAAAAATTATTTTTTTACAATGCAAAAGCGTTCAATTTGACTCCTTTTTAGGCTCACTGTCATCAAATTAGTGTATGCATCGTGGACGTACAAGTTACTCCGTCCATCGTGATCTTGATGATCATCTAAATATATCACAATTATTAAACTGCTGTTATAAGTTGGCTTTTTTTCAACAATAATTTAAAATATCTAATTCGCCTGTTTTATATATATATATATATATATATATATATATATATATATATATATATATATATAACGTAGAAAATCTGTGATGGCGCTGTTGCCGATGCTAAGGAGGATGCCGCGTGGATGTTGTGTCGATGTAGCGGCGATCTGGCGACGTACAAAAAGGCGGGAGAGGACATGCGAGCTCACGAGCCTCGGCCACCTCCCCCCCTTTTTCTGAGAAGCGCAACCGTCGAGCACTTCCCCGTACACCCTCGCAAATTCGATTCGGCCCTAACAATATAATATTATAATTTAATAAAATATTCTACAATACATACATATATATATATATATATATATATATATATATATATATATATGTTCTACAATATAATATATATTATCCGCATATCGCGAGGTATGGAGGATAAAACAAATATGGTGATTCTTCACACCGCGCATAACGGATAAGCGAGTATATATTTGCTATACGGATATAAGCGACATAATTTCATCAAGATGATACGGGGCGCAACCGGCCGCGCGTGACCGAGGCATAATTCGACAATGGGGCGCGAAAACGTATATAGGCAGGATGGGTTGGATAAAACTGACATACAGCTATTTTCGATATGATATTTCTATGGTAATTATATATGTAGACAAACGAATAAGCGATTTTTTAAATTTTGTTTTCTCAGCAGTTCTCGATAGTTTGCAAATTACTTTTTGCTTTCATAAGAAGTCTTTTTTGAGGCCTACGATGGCTCGATCACTAAAACGAAGGACTAGTAATTTGGTTATTTGAGTTCAAATCCCGGTTGCGGCCGATTGACACATACACCGCTTTAGTAATTTACATGTGCTGTGTTTACAAACACATCGTCGACCTCCGTCGCTGATTAACATCAGTATTTGCAAGCATAAATAGAGCGATGTTGAATAACATAAAAAAAACAATCAGAGGCTTTTTCTGATGTTAAGGCACACAATTCTTGATTTAATGACTTCAGCTCTTATCGCGATTCATATACAAAAATGTAATTTCTATAATTTTTATTAAAATACATCATTCGAATATATTTTTTAGATCTAAAAAATTTTAGATTTAAAAAATATATATTGAAAAACAAAAGACAAAAATAACATTGTCTTCTACGAACTAAGCACGGTACTCCTCATAGAAGTCGTCCCGACGTACCTAAATATCGAAAGACCTAGATATCGTATTTTACCGTCCATATACTAATCTTCCCATAGAAGTTGATTTCCTCATACTTGGACGTCTTTTTCTATCAACTAAATACAATATTCTCCGTAGAAATCGCCCTAAAAAAAAAGCTTATGACCTATTCCCGACTGTGTAGAAGACGTGGTTAAATTTTGAACGCGATCGGTTCAGTAAAAACACACATACATTCATTTTTATATATATAGATATAAATCAAGTGGCCTAGTAGGGGTACGAATTTAATTAATATATATAAATGATGAATTTGATTAATGTATAATACAACACTAGGCTTCTAAAGGGACAAATCATAATTCCAAGTTCGAAAAAACAATGTCCAGGTATGTAAAGACGACTTCTATTAGAGAGTTTTGTGATCACACTGTAGAAACCGATGTTCAGGTATCTCTGCACAATTTCTACGGGGAGTTTCGTGTACGGACAGTGTAAGCAAATATCCTCTAGAATCGAATAAAATTTTACATTTCTTCTCTTAATTAATTCATATATTGGTAATTACTACGAACAAACTATTCTTTCAAATAAATACTAATACAATACTAAATTTTCAGTCAGTGAACTATAAAAAAATTCTATATTATGTCATGTAGAATAATTGAGAAACTTTCTCAGAGTCTCTATTCTTGCTTTAGTTTATTATCTGCATTCTTTCCCAGATAATTTCATATGAAAAATAGTAGAAAATTGCTACGTCCAAAAATAGAGTAATATGATACACAGTTTCTTGTAGATCATAGTTACAAATATAAAAAGATTAGCTTCTACTAATTTGATACGCATAGGCATATCTTAAGTTAAAATGGCAAGAGCTCATATTTTTGATTCTAATTAGTAAACTATAAAAATTTTATATAATGTAGAATAAAATAAATGAGATTCTTGTCAATGTCTCTGTAATGGCTTTTGATTACTTTAATAATGAATTAAGCAATACTAAAAAATACAGACATCGGAAATATTATCTCATTTTCATATATTATGGGGCGAGCTTAGTTTCATCGAGCTTAGTGATGCATCGATCTGAATGGTGGTAATCAGAAGGTTCTATTTCTGGCGAGTACGCTGGATGCGACAACACTTCCCATTCGAGCTCCAACAGGGTGTTTTTAACGGCCTTCACAACATGTGACCAAACGTTGTCATGCAAGAGAATAACTTTGTGCCTATTACTCGCGATTGTTGCTCTGTGTTCGATCAATTTCTGTTGCAAATCATTGAATTGGCGTTTGTATACATCAGCAGTGACGGTTTCATTTGATTATAGCAGCTCGGAGTATAGCACACCCTGTAGGTCCCACCAGTTACAATACGCCACAGAACTCTTCTTTTTTCCTGGCATGCTAAGACAATGCGGTGTTTTATCGATTCCATTATATCAATGGCACTTTCGGTCAAATCGTGTGGCATCCATTTTCCTTCTTTATGAATCTTTTCCATCGCATGTAAACATCTGCCAACTGCCCTATCAGTGACTCTTAACTTATTAGCGAGTTATTTTTCCGTTTGAGCTGAGTTTTCGTCCAAAAATGCTTGTAATTCACTATCTTCAAACTTTTTCATCAGTATTTTGAAACCACTCTTTAGATGTTGTACGCGATGAAGCTTGTTCGCCATAACATTCTTGAAGGAATCGATAACTTTCCGCTGTACTTTTTTCAAATAAAAATAGTGCAAAAGCACATCTCGAAAAAACGATTTATCACGATTCATTTTTCACTGATCAAAAAATTATAATGTTTACACAAATGATGGCGGCTGTTAACTTAATTTTATTGGTAAATGCCAAAACTAAAAAATAATTACTAGAACCGACACATCTGACTTTTCGTACTACTTATATCGCCGTATAAATGTGAAGGTCGAAAACAAAGTTCGTCTCCTAATATAAAAATCACATAAAAATATCTAAATTTAACTCTAAGAATTGACGAAATAATTAGTTGATTTTTCTTGTTCTATGATATAACGAAATTAAATATTAGATCATTGAAATCGTCAGATGTCCTGTTTGTGATTAAGAACAGCCGAATAATATATATTCTAGTATTAGTATAATAGTATTCTATTGTATTGTAGATTTTTCCATTGAATTCATGAAATAATAATTATTTGAAAAAGAAATGAAACCTTCAAAAAAGAACTTTTAACAAAAGTAAAATAGTTACGAGAGTGTGATGTGTTCTTAGCATAGTAAGAATTTTAATTACATCTTCTCATGTATTTTATAAAAAATTTATATAAAATACTTTCCGTAAGTTCAAAATATATTTACAAAAAAAATATTCTATAATTAAATTAACAATTAGTTCACTAATATGATCTGATGTCCTACTGATTCTGATAAAGGGAACCACTATATATGTTTTATTGATCTATTCAAGGGGTATGATTCACATCTTCAATATGAAGTCATTTCAATAGCTTCGATAATCTTAGTTCAGACAGAGTTTTTACTTTCTAGTGTAATATATTAATTCTATGTAGGTGTGTGTGTATGTGTGTATATTTTATAACACGATTTTTTGATTTAGTTAAGACATTTAAAAAAATAATTTCTCCTTTTTGCTAATAATATGTACATACTTGTTAAGCTTTAAGAGAAATCCGAAAGTTTTAAATATAGTGCGCATTTACTTAGTTAGTGCCTTGACACGAATTCGATCAATGAAAATTGCACCATTTCATTTTTGTATACACCGGCAAGTATCAAACCGGGGATGAAAAGAAGGACACCGATTTCATGTAAATGTAAGAAAGAAGGAAGCAGCCAGTCTGAAGGCACGGAGGAAAGAAAAAAAGAGAACATAAAGAAGCAGAGGTAGGTGCATATGAAAAAGATTGAGCTGATTGTCGGTCAGGCCCGGTGCTTACACGCGACCGCACGATTGTTCTCTGCTATCCTCGTGTGTATATACAAATGCAGGGACATATACAGACATCTGCAGGTGTGTATTATATATATATATGCGAGCGATATCTCCCTTGCAAATTGACCGGGATGAATTAATAGATACATCGTCGAACAGCACGGCGGCGGCGAGCACTTTTTTCCGATTCTCTCTCTCGATAGTGAGCGAGAAAGAGAGAGAGAGAGAGAGAGAGAGAGAGAGAGAGAGAGAGAGAGAGAGAGAGAGAGAGAGAGAGAGAGAGTGAAAGAGTGAGAAAGAGCGAGGGAGCGAGAGGTAAGAATGACAAACGGCGCCATGTGCCTCAATAACAGAGGCAATTTCATCGCCCTCTCTTGCGTTCGGTGTCTCTTTCTGTCCTTTTTTTCGTCCCCTTTGTTGTTTTTCATTATTCATGCGCTCTTATACCGTTGTAAGAGCTTCTCCTTTTTTGCTCCTCATACATTTTATGTACGACTTTCTTACCCTCTGTTTTCGAATTATATTTTTTATCGAATTAGAAAGGATTTTTTTATTGTAAGATACAGTTGTACGAGATACTTTATTTGCGGTATTTTGATAGCTTAAGAACTGTTTTAACTATGAAGGTTCGGTTCCAATTTGATTGTAATACCGAAAAATTAATGTATTGGAAAAAAATCCTTATATAATGAAAATATTTTATATTATATTTTTAAAAGATATCATTTTATATTTTGAATTTCTATCATTATTAATAAAATATAAATTATATATCTAGGTTATTGAAAATATTAGTGATTTTTATATGAGTGGTTAACCGAGAACGAATTTTTTAACTATGTCCAAGAACTAGTAGAAAATATTCTATAGTGTCGTTCAAGATGTTTTTCAGATACCAATTCAGTTTACGATTTTTTTTCCAAATTTGTTTATCTGTTTCCACTGAAATATTGATTTTTTACATACGTTTCTGTTTTTATTAATTTGTGGCAATTCAAAGAATCATTTTTTACTATAAATATTCATATAATGGTTATTTTCCTAACAGCTCTTCAATTAAACTATTTTTAATTATATTATATGTAGATATTTTAATTATATTATATGTAGATATTATAACTATATTAGAAAATATTTGTTTTAATATTCATAACAATCAGAAGTAGCTCTTCATTCCTACTACGAAAGAATTCATGGAAATACTTTTTTACATTATAAATTACTTTAAAAATTTCGAGACGATTCTTCAATAGTATCGTTAGGAATAGCTATTATATTTATTAATTTTGATATATAAGGAATTTTTCACGATTCGTATTACCATCACTTAAGTCTGATCGCCTAAGCTGTTGCTTTAATCTATCAAGTTATGAAAACAATATTTATGAACTTTTTAGGTAAAACACATTAAATACACACACACACACACACACACACACACACACACACACACACACACACACACCCATATATATATATATATATATATAAGATTGTCAAATATCTCCCTTCCGCCTTTTTGTCTTATGAATTTCGCGGCTATGTACGGAGCGCTACAGAGCTCGTATCTGGCAATACTATACTATGATTTAGAAGGTCTTGACATAACGTACAAAACAACGCTATGCATGATTAGTTTGGATATTGCGTTGAAAAGTTATAGACGTGTAAACATGGAGTTCACTAACGCCGGAAATCGCGCTATTTTAAAATTTTCCTTCGTCAAAGGAAAATCCGCTAGAGAAACATTCCATGAGATTAATGGTGTTTTGGACAATGGCACGCTATCACTTCGAACCGCAGAGAAAGAGTTTCGACGATTTAGAGCCAGTGAAAACGGCACCATGGATAAGCCAGGCGGCGGAAGACTTGTGACGACGAATACCGATGAAATGGAGCCTGTCATTTTTGCAACGGATGCTCCCCCGCTGAGCTACCGATGCTACCGCTCGCTTCTTTCCTAATAAACCCTCATATCGCCGATATGTCGACACTCATTTTAGTTTCATACGTGACCGATCAGTACAAAGAAAATAAAATTTTAGCTACCGTTACAACTGGTCGGACATATTGTACCCAACGATTTTTTGTGCAAAAACATCATTTCAACCCCCATACACCCTAACCAAAAAAGTCATCAATATCAGATATACCAGGTCATCAACTTCCAATATTCTCATAGTACAAGTCCTGTGCCACGAATTTCTAACTCTCGAACTCGCGCGCGATATGTTGCCGTGCAACCATATACAATATGTCAGATAAATAACCATGCAGCGCGCGCGGGCGCGCGCATTTGCATTATTCAAGGCGTCGAGCGAGCTCTGCGGCACGGGGCTCCGCGCTCCCGGCTACAATATCAACGGTGAGTCTAGGAGTCGGCGGTGGTGCAACGCGCCCGACGTGTATATCGCATACAGTTGACCCAGTTCTCGAGCGCGCGCTCGGCAATATCGGTGAAGAAATGCCGGAATGCACCGCCGCGTCGCACCGGTCGCCGAGTTGCAGCTCTCCGCGCTCGGGGAGACTTTCACTGGCGCGCGCGCGCGCGTGCGACGCTATAGTTTCGCGAATCCGTGTGTTAGGCCGCTCCACGCGCGCGCGCGCGTGTGTCCTGCGTGGGTGCGTGCACCTATGTAGGTGTAGACCGCGCGAGCGGATCGATTGTTTTCGAAAGGTCATCGTCGTCGTTGGCCCCCGCTGTCGTATGAACAACTTTTATTGGACGCGTCGGGGCTGTTTCGTAACGCAAAGCGCGGAGAACATTATAATAGCGCGGACTCGAGCACGCGCAGCATCTCGTCGGGCTCCGTACCAGCGCGCATGCGCGCCGGTCTGGGAAAATGTCGCGTAGGCGACGACGGACGTCGCGTTGCTTATTGTCTCCCACTTTATTTATTTTACTTTTTATTCTTCTTTCTCTCTTTCCTTCTTTCTTTCTTTGTAGCGCCGCCGACACCCGACGCGACGTCGAAAAGCTCGTGTAGGACCTGAGTCACGCGCGGTTTGACAATTGCGACAGACTGACTCGTGCGCGAAATTACGGCCGAGCCGCCATGAATCATTCGCTGCGAGCGATCCTCTTGATAGACTTTTTTGTTTTTTTTTTTGTTTTCTTTTTTCATATCTAGCAGTCCGTGCGATTAAATTAGTCTTGATTACGTGGGAATAAACGTCACAGACGCGCTTTATTTCAAGACCGAACAACTGTTTTTTATTTGAAAGGTAATCTAGGTAACGGCGCGGGCGTCGAGCGATCTTTTAACCCTTCTCTAACAAAACCGAACTTCCCAGCCTAGAATTTGCAACTGAGTTTACAATAGTACCACTGAACATTTGCGAAGAATGATAAGTTTACATTTTGAAAGATAAATGTTCATTTATCAATTTGAAAAACTTATCACCGTTATTGTATTCAATATCGTTTCATCCGATTTATTCTCGTTCATTTTAAGATTATAATTTCACATAGGTATTGAGTATCAATAGATCAAGTTTTCGTATATCTTGTTTAATTATAATACAATGAAAAACTGAAGATAATCTATTGAATGAGAATATTGGATAAACTACTGAAAAGCCTCCACTCCTGATTGTGACGAGAATCAATATGAAAAGCTTCAAGAAGTATTTCAAACAAAAGTTATAGATCTTATAAAAATGTATATTCCTTACATTTTTTAGATTTTTTCGGTATAAACGCTTTTGGTGAAGAAAATTTGAACTGATTCGTTTGGGGGGTCTTCACTGGAATCGGTGATGGTGAAGCTCAATTTTCTTCATACTTACTTATGCAATTTATTTCGAAGATACTGAAGATGCAAAATGCGTAGAATGCAAAAAAGGAATTTTTGCCAAAAAGTACCTCGAGAATCATATTGAGCAGGCCACTAAACGTATGTGCAGAAGTTTTGAGCAATATCGATGGTAATACTTTGCGGAAGTCTACCCAATATATTTTTCGCAAGACTGTATTACAATTGAAAGCAAAATAGTTTTTGAAAAACATTACATTCCAACATCTCTAGTTTATTACTTCAAAATTTTAAATGCCTTTCGCGTTGAGTGGGATGGGGTAATACGATGGATGGAGTAATACGACGTTTCTTCATTTCTTTAACATTAAATAATATTTTAACTTAATAATTTAAATAATTTATTTAGAGCATCTGAATAAATAAATTTAAAACAAATATTGTTTTAATATGTTAAAATAAATATTTTAAATCGTGATTAATGTCATGGCATACTATAAAATAGATTTTTATTACATTCTAATAAATATTTAGCTTTATAAACTTGAGTAACCTTTTAAAGAATTGGTTATATATATTTAAGTTTTTATTCTTATTTTGACAATTTTTTTTTAAAACCATTATATTTGAGAAATCTGCATATTTATAATAAAGTAATTTTGGGGTTGTATTGTTCGCTATAAGTGGAGCAAGACGGTGCACATTTGTAATGGCTGCGTTTTGCACTCCATGTGTAGTGGATGCGCACTAGACTGCGCTATGATTTCTCTCTTCCTTACTGTTTTTTGCTTTTTATCTTTCGCTCTTTTTGAAAATACGCATTAAAAACGAAAGTATACGTTATAATACATTTGACAAAGAGTGTTTTAATAAGAATGTGATATTTTAGGTCAAGAATTTTTCGTGCGATTTATTTATAAGCTGTTGTATTATTTAAGCCATGCCGAAATAATATATCAAAAATCACTTCAGAACAAACAACTTTATATATGTATATCAATAAGTATTTCTAGAACACTGCGATAAAAAAGAATATATTATGAATGTTGACAATTAGAAATCTGTGGAAAATTTTTGACTCCGCTTCAAATTACAGATGATGATTTATCTTGAATGAATGAAAAAAATGAACTTCTGTATGGCCTTTACTTACCCCCTGCATTATATTATTTACAATTAAAATAATTTTTAAGAACTATTTAAATAATTTAATTAATAATTTTGAATATTTAATAATTCGTGAATAAATAAATTTTTATAATTAGTAATAATATACGAAATAATAATTTAATAATTAAGAAAAAAATAAATTAATAATATGAAATATTGATTATAAAATTTTTAATATACACTTTTTATTTCATGATTCATTCGTGGTTTTTAAGTGAATTTTGTATATTCATTTTTGTATTACTTTCTTCATTTTGATTATAGCCCCACGGAATACCATAATGCCCGTTTTTTACTCTGGTAAAAATATTACTTTTTCTCCAATTATTTAAGTTTTTGTTTTGAAATTTCTAACGTGCTTTACGTTTCAGAAGTTTCATAAAATCAGATGAAGCTGTTTTAAAAATTATTAATATTGAACAGTTCAACAAGGCTGACATCTAAAAAAAACAGTACCACATTGCCCCACCGTACTCTAAGCTATAAAAAATATATTATACACTCATACGTCGGCCAAACAACCATATTTGCTAAACTCGTTAGCGCCGCCCTGCTCTCATATTCGACTAACCTTGCTTTCCGCGCGACATTTAAAAAACTTCAAGAGCCGAGCGTGTCATTCTTCAATTGATAAACTTTAGAGCAGCATTTACAAACTCAACGGGGAGCTCTGCGCCTTTTTAAGACCCACCGCGCGAGCTCCACGCATCGGCTTCCCGCGGACGGTACGCCGAGCTTGTATGCCCCGCTGAACGCGCCGGCATCGGCGCGCAAAGATCAATCGCCTCGGATTCGAAGGCGGCGCGCTCTTGCGCGTGGCCGCAATTCACCGGCCACGTAAAGTTTAACCGTAACTGTTGCCCGGATAAGGTAAAAATGATTGCGAGCGCGTGCACGCGCGCCAGTTCGCCGCCGCGACACGACGGGGCTGCCTATACAACCATCTGGATTCGGAGAGTTCGCGAATGTAGATTCTCTCTCTTTCCACCTCTCCTCCTTTATAAACCTTGTGCGTCGAGAGATTCCATAATATGCCATGTCCAAATCGAATGCCTTGGAGCCATAGAGCGGCCGTTAAACTTAACTAACGACACCATTAAAATATCTGCACTCTCTCTTTTCCTCTCTCTTTCGTTCAAGTATCGGGAGCTGGAGGAAGCGTATAACCAAAACACCGCAATATGCGCGTTTAGCCGATCATTAAATGGTTTGAGAAATGCGACCAAACGATGCGTGCATCGAATGCTTTTTCTTTCCTACCTCTCTCTCTCTCTCTCTCTCTCTCTCTCTCTCTCTCTCTCTCTCCTCTCTCTCTCTCCCTCTCTCTCTTTCTTTCTCTTGTTCGCTGTCTTCTCTTTCACTATCCCAGCCTCTTTCTCTTAGGTTCTCGGCGATTTACTTGTCGCCATCGTCTGGGAAAGAGGCATGAGGAGGCGTGGGGGGAACGAATTTTAAATTGGACGTAGTCTGGACAAAGAATGGCAATACTAAAATGTTAATAATAGAAAATTTTAATTTAAAACGCGATATAATTTTCATCTATCATATTTTGTATTGTGATTTTAAGCACCTTTTACTTACAAAATGATTAATAAATTAAAGACGAATTTTTAGGTTATTTAGATTTATTCTAGAACTGTATGCAAATTCTAATTCTTATTATATGTTGATCATTAGCTATACAACAGCTTCTTTGGAGTTCTTCAAATAGTCCACCTTCCATTGGTATATTTGTAATAATAATGAAAACGAAAATATATGCTAATGATGAAGCTAATGAAAAGCAAAAAATTTTACATGACTGAAGGCGCTGAAAGTAAAATGGTCGGTCTGTCAGTTTTTAAAAGAAAATAGGAATAGTATAATAAAATTTTGTAATTACTTTTAAGTTTTATTCTTATAAAACTCATATTATCCGCTTTTGAGGATATTTTTGTCAAGTGCAATCATCACCTTCAAAGTCATTGCATAATTTTATTTTTAACAATATAGATATATCTCAATCTATATACGTTGATATTTACTATGCGTACTGTTCATTCATTATTTTAATTATATTTTTCCACTACTGTACAACATTCTTCAATAATTTTTATATAAATTCGTATAGAAAATCTGTCTTTTTTATTATAAATTTCTGTTCATTCGTACTAATGGATAACCCATTACCTATTTCCTTGATTAGTAGATAGTTACTAATTAATAGACTGAAAGCTCCTTTTTTAAATAATTCAGCATTTGGAGACTAATGCCGACTTGATATCTACAAATATGTTACTAAATGATATTATGAAATCTTTCTGAAATTTAAACAAAATCGTTCTTTTAGCATTATAATATACCATTAATTTTTCAATATTAATTAATTTTCTTTTAGCATTATAATATACCATTAATTTTCTTAACACAACCTTTGTCACTTGGTGTTTTAAATAGTGTTGGATGTGTCAGCTACCGCCTTATACTGTGTCTCAATTCTCTTTTAACATATCGTAGCATTTGAGCGTTCTTGTCTTTCACAAAAATTTATGAACCAATACTTTTTGCAATAAATAGAAATATTCATGAGAGCATAATGAATTTTCTCGTTAAATTTTTACAAATATTAGGCAAATTTGAATGGAAAATGGATTCTGTAGAACAAAATAGAATAAATAAGATGCATATTTAGTTTTTCGAATGATAAGACTACGATATTCCTGAGACCCCGTTGAAGATGCAATTTAAAATATATTAAAGAAGAAATTCTTGAATTTCAACTATGTAAAAACATAAGATTTTCAATTGATATATTGTTATAGAAATGTATAATTTACAATTGAAATTCAATACAATTAATGAACTCGTTAAATGATGAATCGTGTACTTCTGAGTTATCTCGAAAGCCATTCTCTATTTATTTAGATTTATTTCATCCCCTTCCAAAAATCTTTCTCATACATAGTTCAAATGAAAGTCCAAGCTTTCGGGCTACTTTTAAAATATTTATCATAGCTTTCTAAATTTGAAACTAGCTTTCTTAACACACCGTATATGAATAAGTGCTATACACAAAATTGATGTCATTAATTGTTAGTTACAATACGATATTTTAAATTCGTTAAGTAAAAAGAAAAAGTTAAAATAGAGTAGAAACACTAACAGTACGAAAGATCCGTTTATTCTAATTCTTTTAATTTAATTCTTAATATTTGGAATTCTGAAGATATCCTAATTGGTAAATATTGGTAAAAGTTATTTCAGTTGTATCCTCGTGTTCGATTAAAAATAGCTATATATATATATAAATCATTGGTGCGCTTAAACAAAATCAGTGTGGCGAGCACCTGGTCGATTGCGCGCATGAAACGAAAACAAAATCATTCCGAGTTTCGAGTCTCAAGCTGGCGTATAGCCGAAGAAAGTCAATAGCGCCGCCATAAAAATTGCACGCGCATTATCTTTGCGGAGAGCCTTCTATATATACTCTCGCAGCGCGCATAACTCTCCCAACTTTTTATTCATGCGTAAAAATGGCGAGCGAGCGCTCGCGCGCGCAATAAAGTTTCACTGTATACTGTACGATATATATCCCCTAAAGCACGTCGAGTTATTATCGCGAGAAGAGCGAGCTTTCCAAAGCCCGCGACGGGAGAGGAGGGTTTCCCGTGAGTCTTCTTCCGCGCGAGCGGCTCTCGCGAAAGCAAACAACCGCGGCGCGCGCGCGCGTGCCGGCGCGTACGTAGTATTTTTAGCCGCGAGAGCGCGAGAGCGCGCGGGGAATAATACGATCGCGGATTAGTTAAGAGCGCGGCGTGGTGGCGGGCGCCGAGGTCGCCGACCCGAACGCTGAGGGAGAGAGAGAAAGAGAGAGAGAGAGAGAGAGAGAGAGAGAGCGCCTCGCGCACAGAAATAGGATCGGAACCTTAGGTAAACGTAGCTGTTCGCAGAGCTCCGCGCGCGACCGACGCGGTGCATTTGGAGCGTTGCCAAAAAGTTCTCGTCCGCGAGCGATACTTCACCGAATGAGAAAGAGAGGGGGAATTCGAGCGCGCTCCTGCATCCTGCCTCGTTCTTATTTTTTTGTCTGTCTTGCCATCTATCTCCCTCCTGCACATTTTCTTTCGCCCTCTATATATATATTATTCGCACAGTATATGCATGCAAAAAATAAATTAGACTTTCGGCACAGGTATATTCCACTATTCGACTTAACGTGCCTGCAAACTTAACCTGGTCTAAAAATCGCAATTCTTTTGGTTGCATATGAATTGTACGAAGCATTTTATGAAAGCAGTCTAAGCTGATTTTTCATCGGCTTCATATGATAAAGATGAAAGATTGAAAGATGAACGGATCCTCTACTTTATTTAAGGAAAATTAATTTCATTTTCTGCTAAATATGTTTAATCTATAAAATATAGTTGTCAGTTTATTGACAAATCGAACGATTCCCAGTGAAATTTAACTTTTACAATCGTGCAATGTTTATCTCTACTCGGTTGCAAGAGATTCCGCGTTAACTTTTATATGTATTCGCATATGGCAAACAAATCATTTGATGTTGGAGCATGTTGATTCATCATTTTAGGATCGTACTTCAATAAAGTCAAGTTAGAACGTTTATCATATTCTTATATAAGTAACGATTTTTCGATAAATTAATATTCGAAAAATAAAATTACAGTATCTACACTTACAGGTCTTCTTTAATTAGAGTTTTCGTTTTTCTAAAAAGGTATATGTTATAAAAGAAATAAATTGATTACAGCATTCACAGTAAATATTTATTAAGTATATATAAAAATTTTAAATTAGAGTGAGTATTTATTATTTGATAAATGTCATTTTGAAATATACGTATGAAAGATTTAAATGAGAGTACTTACTTTTATTAATGTGTATTAGCTAATGGTATACTGTTTATTTCATTAAATTGTACCATGATTCAATTAATTATACCATGGTCAATGTTCGTCCTTTATGAAAGATCTGCATCCTTTATGAACCAATGAAATTTTCAATCGATTAAATCTTAGAGAGTGAGGAGATGCCCGCAAGGAAGGTGAATATAATTTCTCTTTCAGCGCTAGCCAAGAATTTTAATCATCATTTGTACCTTCCTATTTTTCCCTCTACACCGCCGATGCAACTAACGGCCGAACAAAAACATCGGAGAATTTCCTCTTTACCATGCTACTGCCTTAGCCATTAACGATATACTAACGCCTCTCGCGCCTGCAATTAATAGCGCCGCGAAACGTACGGCAAAGGTGATTGATTGCCTTTTAAAACTATTTTTCTGCAAGGCTCTCTCCAAATAAATAGAAATTCATCTAGTCAGTAGCAAGAGCCTAACTTCTCGCCTACCTCCTCATACGACGGATTTTCATAGTCATCTTTTATTGCAGAAACTTACGCATATATAGCTGGCTTTCTGCAACAGATTAATGGGACTTCTGTAAGATTTAATTAATTAGAACTAACTACTTAGAAGGAATAAGCTTTTAGAAATAAATATTTGGACTTGGTTCGTTCATTCGAGATTTATAAGAATGAAACAAAATATTGATCTATTGAGATAGCTAAATTTAGCAATGTATGTATATAATCATAAAACATGATAATGTATAAAATATTTTGCATGCAAGTGTAATAAAATCGTACATTTTTTATGTAAAGTTTGATTATCTATAAGCACCACGGAAAAAATGGATAAAGAAACGTAAAAAGCTGTTCCAATGTGTAAAACGTACAAAATTTTAATGAAACAACTGAGAACTAAATACAGAGACATAAGACTGAATATGCGATTGATTTCGAGAAGAGAAGGAGAGAGACAGAGAGAGAGAGATGCGTTGGACAATGATAAAAAATCAATATACTGAGCATGCAGAATTGAGGACGTAACATTAGATCAGGAGATAATATCCATCACACATTTGGATTCAAGGCATTAATGGCATTGATATCCAATTGGCACTTGTTATCCACGGACTGAAAAACAGTGTAGACACAGCTTTTATCTCAACAGTAACGACACCTTCTTTTTAAACTAAAATGGTTAATTTTGAAACATGTGTACAGAATTTAATGCACAGATCGCTCAGAATTAGAAGCATACATTACATCAAGAGTATCGACATATTGAAGACATTAGATCAACCTTTCACTTACATTGAGATTAGTAAAAAAGATTAAATAAGATATAACAATTACTATCAATAACTAAGCGAAGGAGAATAAGGTATGTATTATACAGATACCGAGCTATTCGGGTTACACGCTTAATGAGAAAACAAACCTTCTGGTCAAATAAGGATTTAAACCTGATTTTTATCCTGATCAGGAAGTTGAAGTGGTCTATCAAGAAGGATATAACCTGATAGAAATAATTTTTAAGGAATTTAATTTTAAAGCATGTGGGAACTTACAAAGATGTAGACAGCTCAAGGATTTATACCACAGTCATTTTCACTGATGGGTACAAGGGATCATCAATCTAAATAGCCGTTATTCTGAAGTGTTTCTGGAATTCTCTGTGAAACACTGTGAGTTTCTTATTGTATTATACGCAAAAAACCAGTGGGCATAGTAGTCTTTTTGGACGGGTTGAAAACGAAAAAGAAACAACAAAAGAATTTCTGCAAGTATTCTAATTGAACGAGGTATTACTTACAATGATTGGAAAAAGAATATAATTGGATATAATTGGAATATAATTGGAAAAAGAATACTCAATTCCAAGTGTTCTCAATCTCAAATAAGATTCTTATGCAAAATCTTCTAGCATAATATAGAAGTTTGATTTAATGGATATCTTAAAGGATTAAACTACTTGTAATAGTTAATAATTAATAATTTATTTTATTTAATATATTATTATGATCTAAATAGTAGGTAAAACAAAATACGGAATTTTTCTCTTCGGATCGTATTGATCACCGTACGATTCAAAGTTGTTAAACTTATTTAATAGCCAATGTGTCATAATATGTATAATACGCATAATTCTAGTATTGACCATCATATTGTTATTCTAAAAAAATACTATCAAAATAACCAAAAGTATTTCAAACGTATCCAGTTTTAAGATTAAATTTTTCAACATTACCATTTTAAGAAACTTATAATTCGTAAACTCTGACAAAAAGTTTAATGAATTCAATCGATAGCAGATTTTCTTAGACATACGCATTATCATAAGCTTCGTTCAGTCAAAAATATTATTGCTGATGCTTCTCGTGTGAAAGAAGACTCAAATTTATCAATGTCAAAGAGTGCTCAACAATGGGATTTGCCATGTAATATAAATTACAGCGTGATAATCATAAAATATATACTAAATGAAAAAATGTTTACATCCAACTTCTATTCAAATACACAAAATTTATAATTATAATGTACCACCAGAAACCTTATATTACAAGAAAATTTTACTCTGTTACGATTAAAATCTATATATTTATATATATATATATATATATATATATATATATATATATATATATATAGATAGATAGATAACGCGCTCACTGTTCACGTGCAGCCTATATAGGGAAATCGTCCAGTACTGGACGGATACGTGCCGTGTGGCGTAGAGTTGGTGCCATTATAGAGCTGGCGACACCGGCTAAGGATTGAATACGCACAGGCCCTCCCGGGCGCTTCACGTCATGAGGCGATAATCATCGGTATATTTTCTTCCGCATGCCGATTTAGCGCCGGCAGCACGCGTGACTTTTTCATTCCCCCAGTCGCGGAAATTGCGAGAGTCCTCGCGCGCTCCACTTTCCCGGCCAGAGATAAGGCGGATAAGAAAGCCGACGAGTGACTTGAGATTCAACCCCCTCTCTCTCACTCTACCAATCCTCATCGCAATGTCTATTTATTGATCGGCTCGAGTAAACAAGCGGAAAATAAAAAGATAGGAAAGGAGGAGAAATGGGTCTCGAGATAGTGAGCCGGAAGGACTATCATTGGCTTGAGAAATGTGTGACCAGTGAGTTGCCATCTATGAGGACACTTTATTTTTGGAAAGTCTCAAATGCATCTGAGATTTTTGGATTTGTTAACGAGACGGAATGAGTTTTAGATGTAGCCTGACTAACCTGAAATAATCATAGAATAAGAAGTTTCAGTTCATAAAACTAAAGAGAAAAAATCGATTTTCAATTTATTATGGCGGTGTCTTTATAATATA
This sequence comes from Sycobia sp. Sy_11, assembly GCA_018907035.1. NCBI lineage: Eukaryota > Metazoa > Arthropoda > Insecta > Hymenoptera > Epichrysomallidae > Sycobia > Sycobia sp. Sy_11. The sequence goes on from JACCIC010000076.1 coordinate 1,484,162, forward strand.
AGTATCATAATCGACTTTGAAAGTGTTTAATAAAATATAGATGTGATTATTGTGTTAGAATATTGGTGTATAGCACGGAATTAGTTGTACGGAACGATGATAAAAAGTTTTATTCAAATTGTACAAAAATGTGACTATACACATAACCAACCTATTTGTTTGAATGAGGTGATCTGATCCTTCCAACTCACCAACTGAATATTTTTATTTTTGAATGTAGGATGGATTCGTGAAAAAAGTAAACTGCTAAAAAAAGATTTATACATACACGTATGCAATACACGTATAAATAATGTTTATTAGACTCGGTTGAGAACAAGCACATTTCACATAAACATCTCACTGATAGATTTTTCCATTAATGCAACGTGATGTATAACATGTGCGAGCGCAATAAATAAAACAATAGTGGGTATCAGTCCGGCGAAGTCAGTGTGGTAACTATAATTTTTTAAATAAATAGAAGCAAGCCCAACCAGCGCAGTTTCGGTACGAAATTATTACAAGTAGCGCTACCGCTTAAACCCAGCCCGAGATTGATAAAAAGCAAGTAATCCAAATAGTTTCGGAACAATATAAGGAAAAAATTATTCAAAATTAGTAAAAAGTATTTAAAATTCAGCGTTTCGTATCTATCGTAGCTGTCTTTAATTTACAATCTATTATGTAAAACTGTAAACAAAAAAATTTATTCAAATATATATTTTTACGTACAATCATTGTATATATTTTAAAGCATGATGCATTCATATTAATAAGATGCATAATCATCATTAACGTTAAAAATCGCGTGATAATTCTAAGCCATACTTTCAACTATATTTTCGGAACAGTCGGTGGGTACTTTAATTCGACGCAATAGGTGGGTCTCTTTTTAAACATTATGTTGATCGGATTAGCAGCAGACCATTGTGCTCGATTGTCCTATGTCAAGATGCCTTTCCGTGCTTCCAGTAGATGTAGAGGCGGCTACTCTTTCTGATACCATTATCCTTCTGCAACAAGATTCCTCATTTTTAATAAACATGAATTTTGGGCAGTTGTTATAAAAATATTTTTATACATTTTGGTTATCGGCGGCATTTAAGTAATGAGGGTAATGATGCAAGGTACCAAAGCTCTTTTTTTTTAGAAGTATTGCCATATATAAATTTTTATCGTATATTTATCGTTGAGTTGGCGAAATTGAAGACGAATCAATTTTTTTTGCTACCTACTATCCTGCTTTTCCAACTATACTGATTTATTCATTGTGCTTTCTCATTTGAATTGATTTGTACACATATCTCTATGTATAGTTATGGACGATATAGGTAAACAAAGGTCTACGTCCTAATCTTGGCTTGCCCTCCACGCAAGCTCGAGCCTGAATTATACGTTAGTTTTATTGTAGCTCTCGGAGCATTTACGTCCTTTAAAAATAAATAGTTTGTATGATAAATATATATTTTATTATTTTTTTTATAATCTACATTGACTCATGTATTAAAAATATAGTTCGTTTTTCAGTGTAAAATCGACAAACGTACTTTTTTCGTGTAACTTGTATAAACAGCAATTCATTTAATCTTGTATCTTAATTTAGAAAAAAATCTTGTCAATAGTAATTGTGAGACATTCCCACTAACGTGCAATGATAAAATTAGAATTGTACGTATGTATACGAAGAGCGTTACAGAAGAGCGATCAATGATCGAAACCTTGTGTTCTCGAAACTTAAAAGGCACTAACAATAAGAGACGAGTAAACGAATTAGTAGTGATGTGATCTAAGCGGATATATAAAAACTCGATCATCTGATCGACACATTGAGTCAATTGACCGAGAGAGCAGCAAAGGGAGCGAGAGTGATTATCTTTAATTCACGGTTCCCTGCCGCCACCGCGGTGACGACGAGCTCTGAAATGGAGGCGCGTGATAGTAACGCTTGCCCTGGCCGTGCAACCCACGGGCCCACCTCCCCGTCGTGTCGTTCCGCGATCGCCCCCACCATCCCCCCGCCATGATAGCGTGCTCGACCAACACCGCGCGACCGCCTCGAAAGCCGATGGCTCGCTTCGATAGGGCGCTGCACGAGAATTATGGTGGGTCGTTTTTTGTCAGGAGGCCTTTTCTATTCACCGCTCTCTCTCTCTCTCTCTCTCTCTCTCTCTCTCTCTCTCTCTCTCTCGTGTACTCGTTCAGAGTCGTACCGCGCGAAAAGTTCACTTTTGCGCGACGCGAGAAGCCGCACATTCACTGCCATGGGGCAAAAAGCTATGGCTCGCTGCAAACGTAACGAGCCTTATATATATATATATATATACACGCTCCGAGGGATTATTGGCTTCTCTCCCATCTCTTCATCTTTTTCGCTCAGGGCTCCAGACATATATAAGCGCACGTGGGAAAAAGATGCAGGACGCGGCACGGCCCGCAGGAGGATTTCTTATCGAGGTGACCCTGGGCGACGCAGCATCCCTTTGCACTGGTACACATTATCGCCCAGACTTCTTGCCTATGAGAATTTGAAATGAAGTTGCGCGAAGCCAGAAAATAACGAAGAACAAAAGTAAAAAAAGCTCTAGCTTGAAATGCTTACAATGCGGCGATCTTATTCCGAAACGACGTCGGTGATCGCTTGGAGAGGCTACGTAGTAAAACATTTTATCATTCAATTTACTATATCAAGGACAGAATATCAGGTATGGGTGAGGAATTTGGTCTAGATTGAGAGAGATACCTTGAAAATGAGCTGAACCTGAAAACCTTGAAAATTACCTTGAAAATGAAGATCTAACACTCTCCTATGATTAGGATATAGTAGCTTTTTGGTTACAATTATAGTTCCCGCCCTTAATAACATTGAATGTATTGCATAGTAATAAAATTTCTTTTATGAGAACATAACTTGTGGTATTGAATTTAAAAAAAAGAATAACATTCCCAACAAGTAAGTCCTGCTAAATTTATGATCCACTTTATTATTCATTGTACGTAAAAAAGTACGATATCGTCGAAGTGAAAGAGCATTAGGTTCTAAAACTCTACAGAACTCATTTTACAAGCAATTAAGAATTGTAAAAATTGCTTCGCTCAATTACGACACGATCGATCGTTCATTTCTGACGGCTTATTTTTATAAAACATTTTTTTTTGTTTTAACTCCTGGTATTGACTTTCTTCTGACATATCTAGTCTACAAATTATTTTATATTATGTATCTAGGCTAAAGAAAAATTGACCTTTCTGACTGACAATTTTTTTTTTTTATTTTATTTTGATTAAAGTATTAAAGTAAATATTTATCATTCTAGAATCAGTCTAACCTAAGTAATTCAAGTTTTTGAAGAATCGAATATATGGTAATCTGTACTTTTGAATATTTCAATACATTCACAGATATATATTTAAAATATTCTTGAAATGCACATTTTTCTTATTCGAATAAACGCTACAATAAAAATTAAACTAGTGATATAATATAATAATAAAAGTGAACTTCTAAACTGCAATATAAATTTTCAACACAACTTTCGTGAGATATGTTAAACTATTTTAAAAAAGTCTGGGCGTGATATTTCTACCTTTGGTAATTTTACAGATTATCTTGAATTCTTGACTTCACAGAGGGCAAGACTATTTGAATAACATGTAACAGGTGTTAGAGTGCGGAATTCAAGTTTGCTTGAAATATGCAGTTTATCTACACAGCTACGTGCTTATATAATAAGTACTTACATCTTTCAATATTCATAAAAAGTAAAAATAAATCTTATCATTATATAAACAATACTTCTGTTGTAATTAATTTTATTATTTCATTAAGATAATTCAAACGAACGTGAAAATATTTTTTCAATAGTTAATCCAGATTTATTATTATATATTATAACTAATGACGTAAATTGTAAGACAAAATTATTTATGCTTTTCATCATATAAGTACTATACTGTAGTAATATCCATTCTTTACGAAAAATTTATAAAATGTTATCTTGGGGACTCTACGTGACTGTTTTCTTTTGCTTACGCAAACTTGTAAATCTTAGTTCAATCTGAAAAATTTCGAAATAAATTATTATCTATACAACTACAAGGCATGTAATTTTCATTTCTTTCTTTACTTTTATTAACTGAATATTTCAGTAATATAAAATATCAATCGAAATTAAAGCATTATCATTTTTTATGTTTTTTTAGATTGTTAAAAATTCCAAAGCTTATTAAACATTACATTAAAATTCAATTAAATTAAGCTTACATTAAAATTCAATGAGTAATGTTTTTCTAATTCGATGTGTATGTGTGTGTGTGTGTTTTTTTTTATTAGGCGTAGGCAGAGCAAGCTCTGCACTAGTGGCCTCTCGAATCCAGCATGCCGTCGGAACTATCCGGGAATATTACTTTGGCGGGGCTGTTAGTTAGCCTATACGGCTCCTCTTCTTATGACACTACCCTACGTGCCCCATCCACATAAGTGATCAGGGGTTCGGTGTTCGTCCTCTGTATCTCAAAATAGGATCAGTTAGCCTGGTTCATCCTGGGCCATTCGCCTAGTTCTATCGGCATATCTAAGTTTGGTCATCACCTCTTTTGCGAAACTGGCTACTGCCTTCCAGTTTTCAGAAGATTCCAGCAGTATTGATAGGATGCTCTCTGGTCTTATTGACTTATTGATGGTGTTCATCAAGTGCTCACGTTTTGTTCTAAAACGAGGACAGCTCACTAATATATGCTCGGCATCCTCAACCAATGTCGGACAAATGAGGCAGAAATCATTATTATCCAGGTGATAACGGTGAAAATAGAACCTAAAACGATCATATCGAGTCAGCAACTGGATTAGGTGGAAATCTAATTCCCCGCGTTTCCTGTTGATCGATCTTTGTATGTCTGGAAGGATACGATAAGTCAATCGGCCTTTGTTAGAATCGTTCCATTGTTTTTGCCATATTTCTATAGAATGATGACGTTCCACGTTTCTAGTACCTTGTAGAGAATCCACTGCGGGCTTACATATGTTGTGCAGCCTAGCCAGTTCATCTGTAGCTAAATCAAAAGGAAGAATTCCGGCAAGTACCTCAGCAGCGTCTGTGGATACTGTCCTGTAACCACTAATAATACGTTTACAGGAGCAACGACGGGTCGCAATGGCCAGCTCACAATACGATTTAATTCCACATGCATGATGCCAGATTGGCGCTGCATACATGCTGACAGAATTAACAACATAAGCTAATAGCTTCCTCTGGGGTGGGCGTGGGCCACCAAGGTTCGGCATAAGCCGACACAAGGCAGCTGAAACTCGTTGTGCTTTTTCGCCAGATATCTTTAGATGCTCTTTGAAGTTTAACCTGGCATCAAGCTGTACACCCAAGTATCGTAAAGATGGCGCAGAACTAATACGGCAGATACCCACTTTAAGAGTAATACTATCTACCTCCTTACGACTGCTGGCAAGAACTACTTCTGTCTTGTGCTCCGCTAATTGTAGGACAGCCGACTTAATCCATCTACTGATGTTGCTGATTACCTCATTGGCATTTTCAGTAAGTGCATCAAGGGTCCTAGCCGTCACTACTAGAGCGATATCGTCGGCGTACCCTACTGTTATTGAACCAGGCGGTTGTGAAATCCTCAACACGCCATCATACATAATATTCCACAATATAGGTCTCATAACTGAGCCCTGGAGGTCTCCCGCAGTAACCTTATGCGATACAATGCCTTCATCCGTTCGGTATAATATTATCCTATTCTCAAAGTAGCTGGCCAAGACATTCTGTAGATAACCAGGTACTCCGAACTCTTTAAGGGAATTGATAATAGAAGACCAGCGCGCTGAATTGAAGGTATTCTTGACATCTAGAGCGACAATGGCACAATACTGTTTAGTGCCACAGTTCCATCTCTTACCACTGATTGCATTTCTTGCGGTACACACTACCAGTTTAATAGCATCGCCTGTTGATTTTGATTTCCGAAATCCAAATTTTACGTAAGGATAAGCGTGCAATCCTTCAGTGATTGCTTCCAGTCGGATACATATTATTTTTTCAAATATTTTACCTACCGAATCGAGCATACACAATGGCCTGTATGATGACGGATCATCAAGTGGCTTATTGCCCTTAGGTAACAGGACTAACCTTTGAGTTTTCCAGCAATCAGGAAAAATACCCTCAAGAAGACAAGGATTATATACCTTTAGAAATATAGATGGGTTCTTCTGTATCGCCAACTTAACAGCAGCATTAGGAATACCATCAGGGCCAGGGGCAGCATTGTCTCTAATCATAGCGTAAACATTATGTAGCTCCATTTCTGTTATACGAGGTACATCGACCGAGTGTTGCGTGCGCAGTACAGTCCCAGAGGTGTCATTTGTAAAGAGAGCGAAAATAATCTTGTAAATCAATGCTCAATCGTGCTAGTGAGTTTTATTGGTGCCCTACTCAATCGCGCTATGACTATTTTGAATGGTCGTCCCCATAAGTCATTGTTGGCCTCTGCACACAGTTCAAGCCAGCATCGATGCTTGCTTGCCTTAATGGCCTTGACAAGCGCTTTTTGTGCTTCTTTAAATAAACTATTAAACGTATCATGATGGGTGCGGGCTCTTTGGGCAAGTCAACGTGCGCGATAACATTGCTTGCGCAATTCTGCAATTTCATTTGTCCACCAGTAGACAGATTAACGATATTTAAATCCGCTCTTAGTCCTAGTCATCGACGCATCACATGCTTCAGAGATATGCTTCATGAGTGCATTTGCCAGATGGCCGGGTGCACCATATTCTAAACGCTCTTCTGATATAATAGTGGCGAACACTTCATGGACTAGCGATCTGATGTTCTATTTCATCCACTCATTGCACTTGTTCTTCACTTTCTTCTCTGCAATCTCGTACAAAATCGGCCTGTGATCACTGTAGGTGTAAAGGTCGCTTACTCTCCAATTAAGGATCCGCTGAATCAGGTCATCACTGGCGAATGTTACATCAATGACTGATTGTTTATCTCCCCTAATAAAAGTGGATTCAGATCCCTTATTAACCACGTAGTGTTGAAGAGAATTAAGGCCATCAAGCAGCATACTACCTCTGTTATTTGTTGAAGCGCTTCCCCAGGCTGTGGACCACGCATTAAAATCGCCAACGATTAATAATGGCTGCTTGTCCATGGCCTCATCAACTAATTTAACTACAAGGATTTCAAACTGCTTGTCCGTCAAGCTTGGAGGAGCATATACACTAAAGACGTATATTTCTTGTATTTTAGCCCAGGATATCAATTCGCTCCGATGACTCAACTGCTTTAGTACCTGCCTATTTTGACCAATCCAGAGGGCAGCTCTATTGCTTGTGTCACTTATTCAGCGCTGTGGTCTGTCCCTGTCACAATATGGTTCGGAGATTACAGCAATGTCTATTCTTAGCTCCTTTGTTGTCTGTTTCAGCAGGTCATGGGTCGCTACGCAATGGTTAGTATTCAGTTGGAGTATTCTCATGTTTTATGCCTGTTTCAAAAAATCCACAGTGATCGGGCACTTATAGCTGTATTCTGGATGGTTAATCTCCTTTTTTCCTTCACATTTGCAGAGTAAACAGCAGGGCTCGAGTACACATAGCTTGGATAGATGGTCTTTTCCACCGCAGTGCCTGCAAAGATTAGTTCTGTCAGGGCCCGAGCACACGGCCGCTAAATGGCCAATCTGCCAAACTTGAAGCAGCGGCTTATTTCTGTTTTTTTTTCGAACTCTGCAGCTGACCCATCCGATTGGAACATGCCCTGCACGTAGTATCTCAACTGCGTGGCTATATGGTACAGGCACCACCGCCGTCTGAGTACCCCCATAAGCATGCCGCAAAGAACGAGCGATTAGCATGTTAGTCTCCTTTAGTTCGAGGTGTGATTTCAGAGCCTCTAAGACTTCATCCTTTGTAGTGACCTCATCTATACCTTTAATCTCCAAAGTAATAAGATTAGTCAGGACCGAAGTGGATGCGCTATGGCCAACCTTAGTTTCAACAATGCGTGCCAACTCATGTGCATCTTTGGCTGTCCGTTCTAACTGAAGTACCAGAGCACCGCTGGCATTTCTGCGTATCCTGTTAACCTCATTCTTCACATGAGATAACTCCGGGTCATTCTTTATTTGACGCTGTATCTCCGCGTATGTAACTCCTTCATTGGCCTTAATCAATATGGAATTAGGTCTATTTCGTCCACTAAGCCTGCGTGCACTAGTTGATTCTTTATCTTTACCTTTGGGCATCTTGCGCTTGATGATCTGCCATTGATTTTCCTTGGCTTCAGACTTCCATGTAGGTACTCCAACTGACTCTGATGGTCCCCTTAAGCCCAGTGATGGTTCATTCGTCCTTTTGCTACCTACTGTTTTAGAAGTGGACTCTATCCCTTCGGCTGCGCTTCGTTTGGTATCAGAGCGTAGACTCGGCGTAGTCTGAGTCACCACTTCATGAGTACCGGTACGATGATACTGCAACAGATCATCCTCTGCCATACTAATGCATTTGTATGAGGCATTAATAGAACGAGCAAGATCCTTAATGGTCTTGTGCACGTTATGCCTATCTTTAACAAAGTCCAACAATTGGCTGATCTTCTCACCAAGTCGCTCCAGATGATTGTTTCTGCGCGTGATGGAGATTTCTCGATCCGTCGTTTCTTGATCCATCATGACATCTCCTTTAGTACCCAGTGTACTATCTATGATTATGTTTGATTTGCCCTCCCCAGAATCCGAGGGACTACCACCGACCATAGAGGCTTGCACTCTATCGGAATCGGTGAGGAGATTGACCGGTCTTGCCGGAGTTACTCCCTGGGGTATATCCTTGTTTATACCAAACATTAATCATAATTGGCCTTAAGTTCGGGAGGCCCTCCCTATTACCTTTTTCTGTCCGCCCTGAGTATTTTATTTCCTCAGTGCCCTCTACAAATTGTAGCGAGCCATCCCCTATCCGCAACCTGGGGAGGTGCCAGATGGGAGAAAGCAACAAAACTCCACACTGGGATGTGTGTATGTGTGTGTGTCATCAGATATGCGTTATTGATTGAACCATAAGTGAAGTAATTGTAAGTATGTTGAAAACGAAAACAGTAAAGTTTAGATGACCTAAACTATTCAAAAAATGTATATGTAACTGACAAATGAATATTCCTTAAAATTATGTGGGGCTCGTCTTGAAAGTAATTAGAAAAAAAAAGTTTTAACAAAAGTAAAATAGTAAGGCGAGTTTTATGTGTTCTTCATGTTCATGTTCACAGCATATTAAGAAATCTACAACTTATGAATCTTTGATGTATTTTATAAAAACTTTATACAAAATATTTTTCTAAATTCAGTAATATATTAAGACAAAAATGCAAACCTAATAATATATGTAATTATATTGTAAATCTTTTCATAGTAAAACGAAAAAATGTTCATATACCAGAAAAATATTTAAATATTTTTCTAAAGTCTTCCGAAATAGATTAACAAAAAATAAATTATATAACTCAATAACGTCTTAAAACAATGGACCATTAAAACAAATGGCTTAGTGTATTTTATATGCATCCCTATGAATAAAAGCTTGTATAGTTTACACAATTTTATTGAAAACTCTAAAAAATAATAATAAATAAACAGTTTTAACGGAAATGCAGCTTAATAAAGTAATGAGATCATTTAGCAATAGCAGAGTTCATTTTCACATCATTTGGCACACGCGTAGACTCATAAAAAAGAGTTAATTATCTTGAATCATCAATAGTTTTAGCTTAACATTCTTCTTCTATTTCTTTTGCTATGGTTTAGGCATGAGAAATGTTTGAAGAGGTGAATATAAATGATTTCAAGGCTGTGTCACAAGTAATTAAGTCCTAGCAAGAACAGTTGCAAGGAATCCATTCAATGTTATATTTTTAAGAGATAATTCAATATTTATAATCCCATTGAGTAATGAATCCATCAAATTGATTCACAATAGTTTATTCTTGGAACCAAATATTTTAAAAATGATTCGTTATTTATGGAAAGTAAATATTAAAGTTTTGGTATCAGATTAATATGTTCAAAAATAGCTATCTTGTAGCTTCTAAATGATAATATAAAATCTTGATATAACAATGAAGACTATTAGTGCTAATCGCACTTTTTCAAAAGCACTGCTACAGACAACATTCGATGTTGATGTTCCTCAATTATTATACATTTATTTAAAAACAAATTCTTTTACATGCTTCTAAATCAATAGAAGTATTTTTACCTCCAACCTTACATATTGAAAATGATACATTGTTATGATTGCACTGTATGGTATTTTATATTAAAAACTGCTTTTTAGCCAAAAATTCCGGCGGAAAACGATTATTTAGGTTATAAATAGTATATATGCTTTGAAGAATTATCGATGAAGAATATTAAATCGATAAAGATAATAAATATTTTTTTTCATTGGTTGAAAATTCTAAATCCCAATTTAAAAGTAAATAGTGTAGTCGCCGCGCCATGCTGGTGGTTCTCTAACTCTTCTTCGTGGCGTTACTACGCCATTTGATTATTCATGTTGAATAATATAATAATAATAGTATCTATTTTTTTTAAATATTTAAACTAAAAGGAATTATTATGTAACCAACATAGACAGATTCGTAGTTGCAATTTATAAATATCTTATCTTTTGATTTCATCACAACGGTGCTTATAATAGGCACTGAAATGTTCGACAAGATTTTCACAATAAAATTTTGTTGTTTTATTATATCGATCTAATATAATTATATAAAATTTCTATCGGTTTCCATTCCTAAATAATGTTCGTTAGGCTTGTCCTGATTTTGTATTAACATATTTTAATAATTCATAAAAGTCTCCCATTAATAGGTATCAGAGTATATATACGATAATTAATATTTTGATGGATTTGTATGATTTTAGGTATATACTGAACTGCATTTCTAGTTACAAGGAAATACCTTCAATTCCATCAATTTGTGTTTAAATGTTCGTGTCAATTAATTTTTTTAATTTATTTACAACCGAATGAAAAAAATTTATATACGCATACACAAACTGATAGAGAAGTTGGACAAATTACCACAGGACCTCGATTGGAAAGAGTTCGAGGTTCTTTATACGCGCCGCGCCGCCAAGCGCCACGGAGCTTCACTGGTTTTTCTTCTTTTTTTCAGTGGCGTGTGCTCCCGCTTCCTCTTGGTCCCTCCCCCCACCCCTTCTGTCTTTCTCTCTGTCCAAACAGTTTGTTATTCTTAACGGGGGTCTTTGTGTGCCGTGAATTCTTCTCCGAGTATTTATGCAGTTGTGCGCATAAATTAGAGCGGACACGCGCGCATGGCCACATCGAATGTCCCCTAAAAGTTGGCCAATAATAATTAAGGAAAAATGCCCGACACGCTGAGAATTCCCATAATAAGGCTTATTGAGTGGCTTTCGCGTATACTGTTGCGTCTGAATTCTGCGCTACCCCACCCCCCCCAAATACTTCGGTATGACGTGTTTTACGTAAACCCGATTGCTTCAATATGTCCCGGAAGAATGCGCCGATTGTAATGCGATCACGACTGGCCGCTCATTGTCTTGGCAACAGCACGCGATAATTAATTTGGCGCGTTTCGATTTCAGTTTCATATATATTCGTTAAAGTCTTTACGTAACTAAGCAACGAGGAGGGCGTTAAATTGAAGTTAATTGAAGCGCAAACGAAAGATTCAGCAGGTACTGTACAGGATATTAAGAGTTTCTGTTTGTACGACGATGTAGCATGTTCGACATCGCGTATTCACGATAAATTTTATTTTTATAGCGTATTATATGTCTTCATGATGAAGACAAGAGACTTTCAAACCGATTGAAAAGTTTTCCTTATACTTAAATGACTATGTACTAAGATTAATGAAGCTGTTTTAGTTTTATTATTTCCAAAACAATATAGACATTATCGAGTACTTCAGTTGAATTCATATACATAATTATACTGATTACATGTAGTTTTGAACAATGAAGTGGTTATACTACCGTATAAAAAAATTTCACAATATAAAATCCTGCTCACGGAAGAACTCGTTGCTCCCTTTCACGTACTACTTAAGCCATATATCGTCGCTTCCATATAAAAAGGTACTTATCTCAGCGCTCGGTTCAAAAAGGTTCTATCTGAACATCAAATTCAAGAAGTTGCTATCTTAGCACCCGCTTCAAAAAGTTCCTATCTCAGTGTCCAATTCAAGAAGGTGCTATCTCGCCGGCAATTTTTTTTGCTTCAATTTCATTCAGCACCAATACCTACGTATTCGCGATATTTAATTTAAAATATGAAAATAAATTAGTTATATATATATATATATATATATATATATATATATATATATATATATGGCTTCTACGGGGAACGTCGCGTTCTGACGATTCAATTCGATGTCCAGCTATCTTGGTGAAAAAAATATTTCAATAAAAAAATTCTTATTACTACAAAACATTTGGTTCCTTTCATAAATTCATAATTTATTCATATTTAGCGAGTGATATTAATAAGAATGTGTTAATTTAATAAAGCTTACATAAATAGAATGGCAAAGTAAATAATAAAAAAATAATTTATGAATATCTAGAAAATCATAATAAATAAGGCATGCATACGTGTATATATATATATATATATATATATATATATATATATATATATATGCTTCGTGGTCTTAAACTTAGAAGCATTGCTTTTATAGTAGATAGGAAAAATTGCAACATAACTCCCAAAAAATCTTTAAACGATAGACAATATTAAATAAATTACAAATGTAATTTTTTGTAATATATGAAAAAAATGTATCATACAATGCAACTACCTATTATTAATATTTTAAGGAACATTAATTAGCATTGAGGTACGACAAAGTTGTAGTACGATGCTAGCCGCAACAGTGTCGATATTAAACAGTGTACCGTACGTGGCACGTTTCCCCGATGGCTATTCCGGAGAAACAATATTTCGTTAGAAAAAAATGAAAGAGGGATATTTAAAACGAAATGAATTTTATTTCAGACTTAAATATTTTACGTATGAGATTCACAAGAGCGAAGTGTTCGTCTCGACAGGAAATACAAGAATGCCTGGCTGGCCAGAGTGGCCAACGCAGGTAGTGTGTTCACGCATTTTTATATACATAGATTGTTGACGCTAAACAATAGTAAGAACTGTAAGAAAATTGCGTCGGTGCTATGAAAACATCTGCACAGCAGATTTGGGCACGCTGGGAAATAATGTTTAGGGCCCAACTCTGGGCTCTCCAATAAGTAATTAAATTTTACAGCTCTTTATTGTCGCGATCGCCTCGGACGGGCGACATTGAGTTTACAAGACCTCCGCATTGGGTCTGCACATTAAAATAAAATAAATATATATACACAGATGCATACCCATATACGGACACATATATACATATACGCATACATATATAAATACACACATACATATATAAATATAGACACATACATGCAGCCATACGTATAAGTATACAAACACGCATATACCTACATACCTATGCATACATACATATACACACAGATTCACATTAGCACACGCCGTGAGAACACAGATAAGCACGCACATGTCCATGCAGATGTATATATAAATTTCTATACATATACAAACGCATGCATCTGAACCTTCGTACCTATATCTATGCTCATGTATATCGAATGCCCGTTATTATACATTTATATAAACAGAGTCGTGAATAATGTAGAGGAGTTGTTGTGAAAATGTACTGATTATACAGACAATATAACGCTATAACAATATAACGTGTTCCGTAATCACGAATTAATGCATGTGGTCATATATAAAAAATAATATATTCTTATCATTTTACATTTTGCATGAAGTAGTTTAACCGAAATTCAATAAACTTATTGATATATGTATGTATATAATTGATAGTTTTTATTTCAAAGGAGAAATTTGGTCTGGGTAAAACAAGTCTTCTCTTCCCTCTCTAAACTGTGTCTTACATATTTGTGAATTGAAAACATTTCCATAAATTTGTATTGTTACATTTTAATTGTTCCTTGTTATACAAACACGAGCTAATAAATCAATCAACGAGAAAACCGATTCTTGTTGCTGGGCCGATAAAAAAAGTAAAACACATTACTACACAGTACCTCTAATAAAATTTCTTATTGTACGGTAAAAACTTTGGCGAACCTAATTAACTCCATAACGCGTCTCTTTTAGTGAACGAAATGACTAATCTTAAAGAGATACGCCTCGTGTGCACGAAAAAAGAAAAAAACAGAGAGAGAGAGAGAGAGCAAGAGAGAGCGACGAGAGAGAAGGTAAAAAATGATGTTTTTCATTTATATATACTAATACAAAAATATCAATTATCATTTGCATAGAAAAATATATACATGTTTCAATGTATATAAGGTTTATCACATGTACAAGAGTGTCAACAAACATATTAAATTTTATCTGTCAAAGCAAATTTACACACAAAATTTGATTCTGATATGTGGGAATTTTTACCTTATTGGTTTAATTTAAAGAATAACATGTATCTGCAGCTCGTTACTTGCTTTTGAAAACCTACCGTCCATGTGCTCCTGTATCTCGTACGTGTCCAATATAGTTTGGTCATTTGAAAAGTTGTGATTTTCATATCATATCGAAGACAAAAAGCGTCCAGACTGTCAAGTTTGATTGTTCATTAGGATTGAAAAATTATTGTGAAAAAATCGCACGAGAACTTTTGCCCCACTCATTTTACAGGCCAAAACCTTATACTATTCACTTCGCCTGACGGTATTAAAAATCGGTTTGATTTTTTCGCCAAAAAATGAGAAATTTTTTTTATTCGAAATCCAAAACCTCCCTGAATTATAGGCAAGGGCGATAGCTAGCGATGGACCATTTTTTCATCCACGTATCTTTACATTTTGTTCTTGAAATAAAGCTCTAACTTTCACCGAGAATACGAACTTTTTTTGTTACAGAACCAATATATATCACACAGACGAGCGGCAGTCTAGACGTGATTTGGGCAATTGCATAATTATTTATTGCTTAGTATGCATCTACACAGTTTAGTTTCTGATAAACCGTACAGGCTGTATTAGATCACACTGTTAATATTAGGAGTCAACGTGTCAATTGTGGTCTGCAAGTGATTTTGCTGTCTAGCCTAACACTAATCCTGGTTACCTTTTGGGTAGAGCCAAACAGAGAAAGAGATGGCGACATTCCCGAAACCCAATATACGCCCAGAGGCACATACACGCAAAATACATGAACGCACATGCACACGACTCAGCGGTGCCCGCCCCAGTAGGCCGCGAAACTGAGCGCAGCGAGAGATATTTTCCTGGCACAGCTGTAATTTTGAGCCCTCCCGCTCCTCGCCCGTATAATAATATTATATATATATATATATATATATATATATATATATATATATATATATACATGTTGCGTCGCACGGGCCATTCAAATAAATCGCGTTTATACTCCGGCGATTATTCGCCGCTTGACTCGGTCTCGCAGAGAGCGCGAGGTATAATAACGATCGTTGCGAAAATATCACCCCGGCGCCCATAAAGTTTTACGCTTGATAGATAATTTTAGCCGAATCGACTTATCGGCGACATTTATTCGCGGTGGGGCTGTTCCACGCTCTCTCTCTCTCTCTCTCTCTCTCTCTCTCTCTCTCTCTCGCTCTCTACCACGGATCTCGTGTGGCCAGAAATATATATATATATATATATATATATATATATATATATATATATATATATATGAACATACTTGTATAGTTTCCTCACGGCGCGCGCGTAGCGATTTCGAATATTATACGCTCGCGTTCACCTACAATGTTTCGAAGAAATGCTTTTACATTGCACGCAAGCGCGCACCGCAATAATATTTCGAGGTTCCCTGCAGTCAAGCTTTCGAATTGCTTCATCAATAAAGTTAATGCGACGTTCAAACGCCGCCCGCGGAATATTTATGTAAACTATATTTAACGATTTTCCGTAACGGGAATTCAAAATATAGGTTTTTTCTTCTACTTAACATCGAAATGCGATAAATAGAATATGCTCGGTGTATTTAGTTCGAGAGAACGACTTAATTCTAGCGAACCTCTGTTAAGAGCAAGTATAAAATTTGAATTTGAAGTTCCGCGCCTAAAGCGTTGAATTTCGGAAACATTTGCAAATGTACGAGAAATATTAGTAGAGATTGTTTATAGCTAAGTTTGGAGATAATTTTCTCGCGCCTTGTCTATCGACACATATATATTATATCCGCCTAAAGCATCCAATTCTAAATAAGCAGCTTTCGCAAAAAATGAAACGGCAAAGCTCGAGAAAGGAATTCCTTCGCACTCTGCTTTATCCACAACAATGCGCCTCGGGATATATATGTTACGTAAGTAATGACCACGATCCTGGGCGGAAAAATGCGCGCGCATGGCTAAGAGAGTTATAAAGGATGGTTGACAAGTTCTCACGCTACCCACTGGGAGAGTGGTAGGGCGTCAGGTTTAGCAATGCGGACATTAAAAAGAAATCAGCCCGAGGAAACCAATGACAGTCCAAGGGAGATAGAGAGATATGTATTTATTTCTCGTCATCAGTACGAAATAGCATTATAAATTACATTTTAAAATAAGAAATTTCTACATAAAATATTACGTCAATATACATAAAATTCTATAAAATATTAAAATCACGCCAAACATAAATACTGTATTACAATGCATTAAGTTATAATGTAGCAGCACATAAAATAGTATAATAACTGAGTTACAACAATGTCTAAATAAGATCTAAACATACAAATATAACATTTTTCTATAAATATACAATTATAAATATGATACAAATATAACAATAGCACATTTTCACATTTATGAGCATGAGATAAAATAAGTAAATAAATGAATAGACTTACTCCTCACATTTAAACACTCTAGACATGCATCCCAATATATGGATTCATACATAAAACTGAATATTAGCTGAAAATGGGTCGAAAAAAATGAAACAATAAATAGACATAGTTAGTCGAGCTCTATGTGCTGTCCTTTTATTGAAGATTGAAATGTACCAACTGGAGGTCTGCGATGGCTCGATCGCTAGAGCGAAGGACTAGTAACTTGGTGATCCGAGTTCAAATCCCGATAATTTACATGTGCTTTGTGTACAAACACATCGTAGACCTCCGTTGCTGATTAGCACCGGTATTTGGAAGCATAAATTGAGCGACGTTAAATCACATAAAAAAGAAAGAATTCTACCAAATGAAGGAATATTATTAATCGGTACGAGGAGGTTATTCCAATGATCAGCAATTGAAGTCGAAAAGATTGTCTTCTAATTTAAGTGCTCATATAGGAAGAGTTCAGTTCTATTATCACCGCCCTGGAACATTCCTTATAGCGAATATATGCATACTTTTAGTAAGTATAATTCATTATATGCATACTTTTAGTAAGGAGACACTTTCAATACGCAGGTAAATCAGGTAAATGCATAAACTAATGTCTTCTGATATCTATGCATAGCCATTGCAATCATCCTCAAGGGGCTCATACAAAATTTTTAATTCCAGCGAACTTACTGTGTACATGTGTTCAGATTTCTGAATGATCGTAACAGCCTTGCAGCGACATCGCGCGATCATCAAATATCTGCGACGTTTATAACATTGCAGCGATAATGTGCGAGACATTGCTACAAGGCTGCTGCCATCTTACTGCGATAATAGCAGCGAGCTTGCTGCGTACATGCATTATTAAAAAAACTAGATTAAATGTAACGTAAGCAGAGGGTATTTCATTTCATCGATTAATAATAATTTTCGTATATGAGTCATTCAATAATCGTATCTATTTAAAGTGTCCAATATAAAATATTGAAAGATCAATCATATACAGAGTGTACATCAATGCATAGATTTAATTGTATTCCTTGGCCTATTATGAACAAATTAAATATATTTACTATCAAATCTTCATATAATTATTATGGTTTATTGATATCATTTATAAAATTGAGAATAATTTTATTCTCGCTGTTGAATTATCTACATTATTCATTCATTGATAAATTCCATATATATTAAGGAACCCTAGAACTACGATTACTGAGTTACACTCCACCAACAATTCTAAATATTATTCTACTATTAATAAATTTATAATAAGTTTGTACAATTAAATGTATATATATATATATATATATATATATATATATATATATATATATATATATATTACAAATTTATAAAGACAAAGCGTCTTTTTGTTTGTATACGTTAAACAAAAGAACTACTGAACCAATTGCTCTGTATTCAAAATATATATTCTTTATTATCTTGGAAGGGACATAGGCTAAATTTTTTTTTAAAATCATTTTACTTTCAACACTATATTAATCGCGCAGTTAACGGTCTTAACAGACAGTTCCACCAGCGGCCAGTAAGTGGCCTCTTGAATTATGTGGATTGTCAACTCAACGTAGTCTGCTTAAACTATTGATACCAGGGCAGCTCATTTAAATGTTCATATCCAACTTTGGGATTAGTATCCTGAAGAAGGTGTGATTTGAGTTCGTATTATTCTTTTTGTTCTTCAGATTTATCTGACACTACCCAAACATTGAATACCATTTGTAAATTTTATTCTTTCTTGTGCGGGAAAATCTCACTTTCTCTCTCGCTCTCTCTCTCTCTCTCTCTCTCTCTCTCTCTCTCTCTCTCTCTCTGTCACTTTCTCTCTTTCTTCGTATTTTCTTATAAGGTGGCTGCATACCAAATCATACTAAACTAATTCGTGCAAAAAATTTATTTTTTTGTTTGTACATGTTATATAATATTCAGAATAAGATAGACTATGTTTTTTCAGTTTGAAAAAAATAAATGAGAACAAAATACCATTTCAAAAATCTCGAAACTACATATATATATATATATATATATATATATATATATATATATATATATATATTACATACGGCTTCTACTGGGAAATATTGTACTTTCGTGTACGCACTGTAGAATACGATATCCACATGTCTCGGAACGACTTCTACCGGGAGTATCATGTTTAGTCGGTAGAAAACGATACCGAGGTACGACGGGATGACTTTTTTGGTGAGTTTCATATTCTATCATCCAAACACCAAGCTCCCTGTAACGTCGTTCCGGGATACCTAGACATCGTATTCTACCTCTGCAAGATGAAATGACAACAATTGGTAAAATAGCAATATTAGGTAATAGGCAACAATAGGTAAAATACCAATATTAAGATAAATTTTTACTTAGATCTTATTCAACTCTTTAGGAAATCGTTTAAATTATTTGTTGACATTCTACAATTCCATGCATCCGATACCTAAGGTAGCGCAGGTATCAAGGGGCGATTCCTACTTTTATTGCACCTAGCTAAACTGTTCAGGCGCAAATGCTCGGACAGTTAGTCTGGAAGCAACATCGCTACAGTAATATTGTGCCCCTTGGTACTGTCATTCTATTAAACGAATTTCTATTATAAATATAAATAGATAGATAGATAGATGTTATAAGTATTTGTGTTATTAATCAAGTGTTGTATTTTGTGTATCTTTTAAATGAATAAACTGATAATATATATTTAACAAATAAACGATTTAATAGCCATTGCCCTAATCCCGACATTATTATTTTGGGCGAAGCCGAGACGGGGGATGCCAGTATATATATACATATGATTACACAAATTTTTATTTTTGAATCTAACGAATTATATATTTCCAATTCTATAAATCTTAAACGTGTAGATATTACTTATAACCTAACTTGTATCTTTTATAAGCTTATATCGCTTACGATCAAATATATAATAGCGGGGGGGGGGTGACGTTCTTATTTCGTCCAAGACTCTTTACGTACCAAAAATAGGAATTTTGCAGCACTTGAAGTCTGTTTCTAGTCTCAAGGGAGGCACCAAGCATAACTACTACGAAATAATCTAAATGTGGAAACACCAGCGTGTACGGAAGCCTCTTTTGTAAAATCTCGGTGGTCTAGTTTTTAAATAAGCGTAAATTATAATGAATTCTATTAAACTTGTTTATGACCATGTATGAGTGAATTCTCCATGACAGAGTAGAATGTAAGGTGCTTTTTTTTCATGATTCAGTTTAAATGAGGCATTAGTCGTCGAATCCTCCAATTCTAAAGCAGTCTGTGAAAGCAAAGTTAATCTCTCTCGTAGACGATTGTAGAAGACTTAATGATGAAAGCACTTCATTTTATATATACATAAGTGAATCAAAACAATGTATTTATTATTAATATATACATTGCTTAATCCAGATAGCAATACAATTCCTTGAACTGATATACAGAAATATTGAAAAGTATATATAGTAATTATTTTATAGTTCAAAAAGGAAGGTAGCAAATAATAATGAATAAACTAAGAAAGTACTGAAGTGCATGCTATGGGATTTCAAATATATATACTCTATTATATTAGCTAAAATTTTTTAATAGTATGGTCATAATATTAAGGATTGAAGTCCGGCAGTAATTTATATACAAAATTAGAATGCTTTAGATTTAAAAAAAAATCATAGAATTAGTATCAACAAGCAATTGCTTGGATCATGATTTATTTATAGAGAGATATAAAATGCGTATAAATAATAGGTAACGTAGCTACATAAAAGCGCAAACTAATCAATTATGGCCCATGGCGGAGAGTCTAAAGAAAATTATTACACGAGCCCACAAATGATATTAACTCATTTCGTCCTAACTACTTTAATAATGCAAAGGAACGGCGGCTAAGATGAACTAATTTCATCTACGTCGTAAAAGTTGTCTGCGTTGGTTACTGCAATATTATATTTAGCTTTATAGCTTAAATTCAGAATCAAATAAAGTTTCCGAGAAATCCTTTCGATTAAGTATCAAACGGATTATCCATTTATTTTTATCATCGTAATAATTCTGCATTGGTTTGACAAATAAATCGAGCAAAATAGTAGAGGTAGACTGAAGCTAGAGACGCGCGAAAGGCAATTCAACAGCCGGAAGCGTTGTAGGAGAGCTTCTTAATTCTATCGATAAATAAGGACTCGCCGGTAATAAAAATCCGATCGTGACGCCCTTATTAAATTTACCGTGGATTGAATTTTCCGTTAACTGTTGCCCGGTGCAGCAAAAGTTTGCCTCAGAGAAGAAGCGTCGAGTTCCAACCTTGTCGATAAAGTTTTGTCTTCGTTACTGCTCTGCTTCTGCAATCTCTATTTCTCTCTCCTCTTCGCTCTACCTCTCCTGCTGCTTTACTCGCCCAACAGTTGAGCAACTTAGTAATGAAATTATAATCGAAAGTGATGATTGCATAGTGCAAAGTGATTTATAACTAGTGTATTTTCAAAACTCAATAAACGTCTAAATTGAGAAAAAAGTTTGTACATAATTGGAGTAAATAATATACTTTTCTAAATTCAAGAGAAGTTTTTTTTCTTCTTTAATATCACATATTAATAACTAATTCTTAAATATTCCTCATATTTTTTGGTTAATAGGATGTCAATTTTCATCTTTTTTTAAAAAAATACTAACGTCTAGTATTAATAAATATATAATAATAAAATAAATTGAATTATCTGTAAATCTTACTATTTAAAAATGCAAGTAAGCTGTTTCTCTTAGAATTAATTATTACATCAAATAGCATCTAGTTATACAAAACCTTTTTTTATTTACCAGTTCCGTACAAATAAGAGCACTGTGTTTAAAAGTTAAAATAAAATGTTATGTTTCAAAAATATTACATGTACTTTTTGAAGTTATCTCTTCCGCAGAATTCCAATTCGTTTTTTATTACTGTATAATATGATGTAAAAAAAAGAATAAGAATCCGTTATTAGATGAGTAACAACGTCGGCGTTAAGCTTATTCAAAAACAGCGTGTTTTCTACGTTAATAATTGCTTTATCAGGGTGAAGGCTCCTTGCTGGGCGGGGCTCTAGATACCAGGCTTCAGTGGGCTCCTATAAAAATACGACCCTGGCTATGAACCATCTAGTTTCCATTATGTTCGGGTTAATAAAATAAATTAGAACAGTGTGAGCATATTCTAACAACTACATTGAATGCCAGTCCAAATGAAGATCAAGCCCAGCTTGATCTTCAGGAAATCCAGTTAATGCATCACACAAACATATTAAGATAGCTGTCAGGATCCACTTGAATGTACCTAGCGGCTTAGCTATTCAAACAGAACAGCATGGTTTTTTCACGTTATTGTTTATAGTTAGTTATTCAAATGGATCCTAGTGAACCTGAATATCTATTTCATCAGACAAAGGTCTAACGCAGCTTTTCTTATCAGGAAGCCATACAGTACGTTAAAAGAATTTCGCCTCGTCGATTTGACAGCCTAATTTTTCGATTAGCTTTTTGACATTCGAATTTTCCATTAGCATTGACTATCGGTGTCAAGGTCAACATCGTCAGCATTGCTAATGTGATAATCAGTATTTCAATCTTTGTTAGGAATGAGATCCTCTTACTAGGAAGTACGTCTGTCTTGTTGGTCTCTTTCTCGATGTTTTTACCTGTAAAAATTACCATAAAAACAAACTTCATAATATATTGAAGTTACTCGTCCTTCTAACAAATCAATTTTTTTAATAATCAAGACATAAAATTTACAACTAAGTATTAATACAAACTTATGTACATTACGCTCTAGGTTGTCTTTGTAAGATAAGATTTGTGACAATCAGATTTGAAAAAAAAACTTAAGAGATCTTCTTAATATTTAAGGAAACCTTCTAGCCATTAACAGATGATGTTTGGTTCCTAAATCATAATAACCTACAAACTATTAGTAGATGAAAGTGCCATCATTAGATAAATTTACTGCTTGGCAACACTGCAACATCTACAAGTGTTACTATAGCGAACTACTATGGAAGAATGAACGAGCATTAGCATAATACGTTTAGGGTAATGTTGCAAGATAATCAACGCCAACTCAATCAAATAATAACTTCATTAGACAAATATTTGGCAATAATAGCGCTATACTGTGAACAGACCATTTATTTCCTTATTAAACAGTTGGAGAGTCCCTTAAACAGTACTTTTAATTTTTTTAATGTTATCTTTACGTTATTTTTACTACGTGTACAAATTATAATAAATGTTTTTCATTCCATCTTGTTGGTAGAAAATTAATTTAAAGCTACCCCATTCACTCTGCATGTGCGCAGAATTTGGGCTTTGCAGTCGGTGGAACATATGTTCACCACAGAAATACGATCCGAAGTAATTGGTGGATTAAGGATACTATGTCACATTTCGTCGACTCGGAGATTTGATTTGTTCACATCTTCAACGCGTATTCCCGAGTATGAAACAGGCATGAGCGAACAACATGAGCGGCCCATAAAGCAAATTTGATTCCCCCAAACAGTCAAATCTACCAGCTAGGAAATTATAATAGTTAGACACATACGATAAATTAATCAGATAAGAAATAATTTTTCGTTTGCTGAATATTTTTAGAATTTTATAAAAACGAAATTTAATCAGTCCATATCTGAAACCAATATCAGTTAAAAGAATTTTTGAAAAGTAAATAGTTAAGGCCAACAATAATTTTTGAAGAAAGTTCATTGTTGATGGATTTTGATATAGTCTACTTAACTCTAATTTTTTATTATATTTAAACAATGTATTATCAAATGAAAATGTACTCCTGGTAATTTTTTGCCATTAAATACTTATGGGGAACAATTATGTTTTCCTTTGTTATAAGTGATGGCGAAGAAAATAATAGAAAATTTCATTCATAGTCATACTTTACCTTCTTTTCCTGTAAAAAGTATTTCAAAATGTTTGATATACTTATCCGGCTAATATCATATTGATGGCAATCTTATTTAAGATGCATTTTAACATCTATTGTCTGAATTATTAAGACGCGTATAGACGAGCTTGTAATTCGCGTTATATATTCAAGAACTTTGAACGCAACGCATCGGCATTTCGCATTAAATTTAACATTCCAGGCGTTTTAGAAGATAGGTATATTACACCGCTGTATTCTCGGAATAACGCCGGCACTATTGTAATGCAGCAGCATTTTAAACTTGCTTCTCGGTAAGGCGAGTTACAAAAGAAAATATTTTCAATAACCATTAAACGTTCTCCCCCTCCCCCCTAGGTCCCGGACTTATACAGCATTTACATTTTTAATGCATTTCCACGACGGCCACGCGCGCGCGCGCCCGCGCGTGTTATACAAGCGCGCGTAACTTTACAACGCGCTAAATAATTCCCCGTCATAATCTTAAAATTGCAAAATTACAAGTTATTCAAACACGGTGAGAACGCCGTTCGCCATAACCGAGCGGAGCCCACGTGTTTTTCCAAAGCAACGGCTTGCGATAAAGTCGTGTCGAAACTAGATCGTGTATTTATATGTATTTATATGTGTATTTATGTGTATATATATATATATATATCTATATATATATATATATATATATATATATATATATATATATATATATTACATACGTTGTAGAAGTCGCGAGCTGCAGCCGCGATGACTCTTTTCCATCTGTGTTTTATACGATGGACAAAATAAGGAGAATAGCAAGAAAAAAAAAGAAAAAAATAGGAGCGAGACACAGGACGGGAGGGTGAACAAAATAATGCCGCGATTAATACAGATCGTACGCGTACGGGAGGGTTTTTCCCCCTCCCGCTCCCGCAAATACTGTCGTCTGCGTGCGGTGTACTTTCAAAGCGTCACTCACCGTATGGTTGTAATGCAAATTGATCTGACGTCGCAAAAAAGGTCAGATATACTGTACCAGCTGAAAAGGCAAGAGGCTGAAAATAAAAAAAAACATTGTAAAAATAAAAAGGACGATAATAATGTGTATTGTTCGTGCCCGTGGAGCACTTCAATTTGCTCGTGTCCTTGAAAGACTTATGCTTTGCGTAATGGCCGAGGCAGACTTTTAGTATTGTATAATAAATAATTTAAAGTAGCTGTTTTCCACCTTGGCTCCCCCCTCTCACTCGCTATCTCCCTCCATTCCTCCTTCTCTCACTCACTCTTTCTCACTCTCTCCCTCTCTCTTTTCCTCTTTTTCTCAGACGCAACGGCGGCTGTATAGCGCGGCTCTCTCGGTCCATTCTTTGAAAGGCTTTAAACGGTAAGCGCGCAAGCGACGCGGCGCGGCTCTCTTTGTCGTGGCGGTACACCGAACACTGCAATGAGACATAAATAGCAATTACACACCGCTGCCCCGTAAGTCTGCGTCCACCTTTTTTCTCCTCCTCACCTTTTGCCGGTCTGTCCCTTTCCTACTCAGCTTCTCTCTCTGTCTGTCTCTCTCTCTCTCTCTCTCTCTCTCTCTCTCTCTCTCTCTCTCTCTCTCTCTCTCTCTCTCTTTCTCGCTCTCCTTCTCCTACCTCCAAGTCTCTATTTCGCTCTTCTCTTGCACTTTACTTTTTCCTACTCTTCTACTAACAATAAGAATAATAATAATTTAATATTATATTCGAATGGATATAAGCCTTTCAGATCGGCAATTACTGGATAGTTTGCCGAATGATTCTGATAGTACACGTCTTTTTGCAATGGAAAGAATTCTACTTACACTTGTAAGGAGGTTCTGTTTAATACGACATACACTCATTAATACTGTAATATAAGCTATACATTCAATTATAGATTAAGAATTTTTAAGCATTACATGCAACTGATTAAAATAAATAATCTCACTACGAAAAAATATAATTTTACGATTTTAATTAACGAAGCGGATAATAAACGTTTTAATTATTTTTTGTAAACTGTTATGATTATTTCTCCTAAATCTCGAAAGATATTACAATACGTAGTTGAATTGACATCTGCATTCATAATTTATTTGCTGTCCCTTTAAGAATGCTTTCATTTTATCATTCTTCTATCTCCAACTTTCAAACTACACAACTACACCTTTACTTTTGTAGCTAAACATAAATCGAAATTACGAACTAATGTTTTAATATTCTGATATTTTAGATATTTCTCTATGTGCTTATTTTAGACCATATTTCCATATCTAATTTATAGTTGTAAGTCGACATACTCGAAAAATTGCGTTGGTCCAATACATACAGTATTTCGACATACTTTAAAATATCCAGGCCACCTAATACATTTCGACACAATACCTTTCGTCAAAAAGTGCACAGCGCTGAAAAAAATACGGGTTTTATTTGTAGACATACATGAGTATACTCTTCTTAGGTGCTTTCAGAAAATATAATATTTTCTTCTGTATTGAGAAAGTATTTATTTCTCCATAAATATTGATATCAGCCCCTATAATATCATTTCTGGCAATATGTTTCCAATTCTCAGAAAATTCTAATAATTCCCTTTTGGTTTCAAGCTTCTATCTTCCCAATTGTAGGCCAGATCATCTAGATCTTTTTTCATAGATCTTTTGAATTTAATATCTATGATGAATTTCGCCCTTGACATCTCTTTGACCTGGGTAGAAGAACTTGAGCCATTTGAAAAAATTTTTTTACGCATGGTGAAGGGCAATCAAATATGAATGATGAATTGGTGGAGATTAAACAAGTGAAAATTGATTTTCAAGATATGATACTTTATTTATTTACCATGAGTACTTACACCTAATTGAAAGAAATTTGATTTAGTGTAAATAGAAAAATATTTTTATTAAAAATCACGAATTGAAAGAGAAAGGAATGAAATAAGAATAACTGTGCCGTTGAGTATTTTTTGATAAACATATCGTCGTAGATGTATAATTTTTAAATTATTGCAAATTTTAGTTTGGTCAAATTTATACGCGTTCCGGTGTACTTGCCTGCCTATATGTTAACGCGTATAAAATCAACCCACTAACTATGTAACTTTATAAATTTGCTACATTCGATTATTAAAACTTTTTTGCTTACAAAGTTATTTTTTCGTCTTTGAATTATGTATCTCGCTTAATTGGCTTAAATCCGTCACCGTTATCTGATGGTCTCTCCTTGTCGGACTAGACTCACCTTACCGTATGTCACTGTCAACTCTTCAAGTGTTTCGGAGCACTTTTTGATTCGTTTTTTTATTCTTTTTTAACAGCAGAAAATTAAAGAGCACATCAAACGTGTCTAAACTTTCTCCCTATTAAAAACAAACAACGATTCCTGTACATAGTTAACTATGAACATATATGTCCGGAATATCAGTACCAATATAGTTAATAGATACTTTAAATATAGTTAAATGATACTTTATTATTTTTATGTTTATTATTTTTTAGTAGTAGTTTTTATTAGTTAAAGTTATTAATAAACAGGCTATTGTAGCAAGGAATAATTAATCTGACTGTCCCCATCATCTAATTTACTGATTTTATGTATCTCTTTTGTCTATTTGTACCAACATAAGAAAAGGAAAACTGTCAAAAGTATCTCAAGAAACTGGAAAAGTCACTTTACGTCTCACGAAAGAGAGAAATTGCTCGGAATTAGTTAATTACGTCGTGATAAAGATAGCCTCTATATATACACATTAGTATTATAAAAGTATCTTTAGCATGACCCCCTTCTACCCCCATTACTCTCTGATATTTCGTGAACAAGAATTTAGTTGCACCGCTGCCATTGTGCAGCGGCAGAGAGGTGATTGGTTGTTTTCCCTCGGGGGCACGATTCATGAGACGATCGAAAACCAAAGCGAGGCAAATCGGTTGCTGGGCTGGAGAAGAGAGCGAGTGGCCGAACGAGTAGCTGAAGATATGGACCCCGCGGGTATCTTGGCAGCAGGCCCCAGACGGTGAGGGGAGAAGGATCACGAGGACACAATGAGCAGAGAGAGAGAGAGAGAGAGAGAGAGGCAGAGCGGTAGGTACTCCCTCGTTAGACGGCAGAGACAGAGAGTGGCTATTGTACAGTTAATTAAATAGCGCCTTGGCTATCTCTAGGTGGACCGCGAACTAGCACGGGGCTGCTAGTATATATATATATATATATATATATATATATATATATATATATATAATACCTCCGTGACACACCGTTAGATCTTGGGCGCGTCGTTTGACTGGACTCTAGCACCCCTTCTATATGCATCCTATAATAGCCCAGGCCGCGGACAAAGGAACAACTGCATAGGTATACGCACACACGCGCGCGCGCATATATACAGGAAGTAATTTCTACGTATGAGCATGGTCGTCGACCGTTAACTCCTTGCGACGCCGCAAAGTTATAAGTATCTGTATTTCTCTCTTCTTCGTTATATTGCTTTGAGCGACCGATCGGGAGGAAGAGCGAAAGAGAGAGAGAGAGAGAGAGAGAGAGAGAGAGAGAGAGAGATGGGAGGAGGGGGGGCAAGAGAGATCGTAACCGAAATTGCATAGGGTCGAAAGAATTGGCGGCCCGTTAGTTTTCGTGTTAGAGCGATTTTCTCTCTATCCTGTACCTGGAGTTTCTTTAAGCGCCAGCTAATACCTATGTACGCATGGGATGAGAGATAAGAGGAGGCTAATTTCTTTTGCCAGAATTGCGCGTCTTTTATCTATATATATGCTCCGAGTATTAGTACTGTGTGTGTATTTGTATATCGATAAGTACATAGTCAGAGTCGACGAGCTGACCCTTTACTTTCTCTCTATGTATAGTGAGCGAGGGGATTTTCACGGAACTTTCAAACACCTTTCTGCGAATTTAAAGATGAAACTACTGTTCCGCGATTAGCTGCACTCAGATCAGAAGCTACCGTTTTGTCGAAATGACTGTATTACGCCGGCATATTATCATTTTGAAATTTTTAATAAAAAAATTCACGATACCAATTAAGTTTCTACTTTAATGCGTTTGTAAGTGTTTACTGGGATGTACTAAACTTGTTTCTAGGTAATATAATTTTTTATATTGAGCTATGAATACGGCATTTCATTAGACTTCTTTATTAAGATTATTTTACGTACTTATAAATTCTGAAGGAACACAAATTATAATGTATTCAAACGAAATAAGTTTGCTTATCTTTTATTATTTTTTAAATTTATTTAATACACAAAATGATTGTTTTTTATTTCTGTACAATTTTATTCAAAAGGAATTTTTATCCGACAAAAAGAGTAACCAAGCAGGCACAATTGTTGACGATATTATTATAGTGGCCTTTTTCTCGATAAGTCATTACAAAAGAATTTTAACTGAAATATCACAATCTTCCAGCCAACGCTGATTCACTTAATTCGTGAACTTATACACACTTTGTCTGATAAAAACGGCACGACTTAAACACTAGACTGTTTGAATTCGAAAACATAACTGTTCGCATTTTATGGGTATGGAGTTATAGTAAACGCAGGCAATAAGAATGAAAGAACTTGAAATGGCCTGCGTAACGGCGAGTCAGAAATAAATGCGTAACTCGCATCCAAGCGTTTTGACGCGAGAGAAAGAGACCAAGTTCCAAGTTGCTTTTTTTTTTTTAAGGCTACGGTCGTGCAGCCCACCGTGTATTTCTATACGTCGATCCTTGACGTACATACTCGTCGCTGATACAGTTCCATCTCATCGACGTCATTGTAATAAGATTGTAAGAATATCCCGTGTAGAAATTCATTTTCGATTCTAACTAGTATCGGGTTAGTTTTCCTTATTAAATGTTGGGATCCTGAAGGAAAATCTAGTCTGATCCTAGTTCCGTTTGTCCCACTTTTAATAGCATTTTATACAGGGAACGAGCTTAGATTCTGGTAGGTCTTTCAAGTTCGAAACGACACAGAATCTAGTCAGAAAATCTAGGAATTAAGACGATTTATAAATTATTCTAATTTCGTTTCCTCGATCAAGAGAATAATTTTTTGACTCTTCAATAGTAATTTATTTAAAATAAAAAATATATTTGCGGATTTAGGTAACGCATACCATTTAATTAGAATTTAGAAATTGATTCTCTATGCATTACTACACATTACGTACCCGTGCAGAAATATACTCGGTATATCCCTAGTTCGGGCTAGATCCTAGTCAGTATTACTGATGATTTCCTCATGTAAGTAAATCTCGCCTGATCCGAGTTAGATTTCCCTACGATCATCAAATAATCGTCATATATTAATTATTACTTTCTCGAATTTATTCAGATTTCCTTATCTTTTATTGATGTTAGAAAGAAATACGTGTTTTCACTAGTCAAAATTTTACAAGTAGAAAACTTAAGGAAATTATCAGGCTTTCTATCTTGGTTCTGGTCAGATTTCCTTAACTTCTCCCTATTTTGGAAAAACTCACGTTTTTCTAGGCGGAATCTGCAAAGTTAGAGAAGTAAGGAAATGGTTAGACTTTCTATTTTGATTCTAGTTAGATTTCCTCAACTTTTTCTAATATAGGAAAGAACGACGTCTTTTCTAATCAAGACCTTATGTGTACGAAAATTATATATTATTTATATATATATATATATATATATATATATATATATATATATATATATATATATCATAAATGAGTGTGTGTGTGTGTGTGTGTGTGTGTGTGTGCGTGCGCGCGCGTGTATGTGTATATATATATATATATATTGAATTTTTATTAAATATAGTAGGTGGAATGTTAAAATAAAGATACACGAAATAATCTTTTAACATGAACTTTATTTCAAACGAGGAAAGAAAAGACGTCTGTTCAAACGAAAGGACAACGCAAAACTAAACTGCAGTACTCGAAATTGAAAACTCTGCAAGCCCTTGTGAGAAACTTAAAACTTATAAAAACACATCAGGCATCTAAACAATAAACTCATAAAGCATTTGCCGCGCAGGGCAGCAAAGACGCAGATCGTAATAAGACCCAGTGGACACATATGTTTACATCCTTTTACGATACTCTCCAATATTTAGTTTCAAGTATTTTTTTGCTTTATTATTTATAGAAGGCTAATATAATCTAACAATATATATATATATATATATATATATATATATATATATATATATATTATATATATATATATATATATATTATATATTATATATTATATATATATATATATATTATAGATACACCCGCAGATCTTCTCAATATGGGAAAGAATTTAAAAAATTGATTTCCTATGTATGTTTTATCTTGTGTTTATAAAATTATTATATTATCTTAAGGGTTTTACGGTCATATGCAAACTATAGTATAGTAATCGCATATTGCGTTTTAGCATAGTGTACAATGCGTTAGCTTGCGAATCGTAGGGTCGTGGGTTCGATACTCAGCGGAGGTCGAATTTTTTTCATCGAATAAAAATATTATATGTTCAGCACAGGTGTTTTAACATTAAAATTTACAACAATTAGCGTATAAAAAATATATTAATAATTATTAATTGTTATTGTAAATCGTAATACGGTAATAGTCATATAGAAAATAATTTATGGATGCTAATTAAATGGTGTGCGTCACCTAAATACGTAAATATATTTTTTTATTTTAAATAAATAAATATTAAAGAGTCAAAAAATTATTGACTTCATCGAGGAAACAAAATTAGAATAATTTATTATTGGCTTAATTTCTAGATTTTCTGACTAGATTTTGTCTAGTTTCTAGCTTGGTATACCTACCAAAATCTAAGCTAGTTCCCTATTAAAAATGGGACAAATCGGAACTAGGATCAGACTAGATTTCCCTTCTGGATCCGAACGTTTAATAAGGAAAACTTACCCGATACTAGTTAGATTCGAGAATGAATTTCCACACGGGTATTGCTATTTACAGTTATCAATTCATAATTATTAATATATTTTTTTACACTAATTGTTGTAAATTTTAATATTAATCACCTCTGTTGAACATATCAATTATGTTAATTCGATGAAAAAAATTCCGAGCTGCGCTGAGTATTCACACGCTAACACATTCATTTATTAAAAAAAATATATATATATATATATATATATATATATATATATATATATATATATAACTTTCGTACTCATAAGGTCTTGACTAGAAAAGACATCGTTCTTTCCAATATTAGAAAAATTTGAGGAAATCTAAGGAGAATCAAAATAGAAACAATTTCCTTGATTCTCCTACTTGGCAGATTCCGCCGAGAAAACGCCATTCTTTCCAAAATAGGGAGAAGTTAAGGAAATCTAACTAAAACCAAGATAGAAAGCCTAATCATTTCCTTAATTTTCCTACTTGTAAAATTTTAACTATAGAAAATACTTATATTTCTTTCTAACATCGATAAAAGATAAGGAAATCTGAATAAAGTTGAGAAAGTATTAATTAATATAAGACGATTATTAGATGATCGAAGGGAAATCTAACTCGGATCTGGCGAGATTTACCTACATGAGGAAATCATCAGTAATTTTGACTAGAATCTAGCCCGAACTAGGGATAAGTCGAGTATATTTCTGCAAGGGATCTAAGCCGTTCCCGCAGATACACGTCGTTGTTTCAGCAAGAGCCAGCCAGCGATATTTCATATTTCAAAATCGAGAGTGACACTCGTTCATGGCAGTAAACACGAATTACTCGCGGCGATGTATCTTTTGCGTCTTGCGACTCGCTAGTGCTATCGCTTTACATTTGTTTTTCTTTTTTCTACTTTAAGAATCGCACAAGCACATGTCGCGACGGAGACGATTACGATCGGGTGACAACCGGTAGAAAAGGTTCGTGTAGCAAGAGGCTCATAAAAGTAAAGTGCGCGACGCGACACGACCGGGAAAAATTCGCTCATTCGCCCGAACGGATTGCGCCGTACGGATCACTCTCTCTCTCCCTCTCTCTCTCTCTCTCTCTCTCTCTCTCTCTCTCTCTCTCTCTCTCTCTCTCTCTCTTTCTCTCTCTCTCTCTTTCTCTCTCTCATTCTCCGTTTCTCCACCCTTTCTCCAGCGTCTTTCCTTCTCCTTATTGCCGGCAAAAAGCAACGGATAGTTCATTATTATTGTCGCATTTCAACCAGGCGAGGGGACGAATCGAGACGAATATCAACTGTTATTGTTTATATATAATATTATAGTTTGTTTATAGATAATATTAATTTATATATATAATATTATACATTATTAATCATTTTACTAAAAAATTTTACGTTCTTTTATTATTTTTTTTAGACTCGTGTTTCACTACGTTAGAATTATTGCGTACACCGGAGAAGAGTAAGAAAATTTTATGACTTTCTGTTTCGTTCGCGGGTTTAATGTTTGCTATATTTGAATTTTGTTTGATTCGGAAATCTTTGATGCGAATCTTACGCAAGCTCATAGTGATTTAACGTTAACAAACTTATAATAGGGCTAATATTTCATTAATGTTCAATATCGTTTGGATAATGATGATATTTTTTTCCGTTTATAATCTAGATTATATATATATATATATATATATATATATATATATATATATATATAAATAATATACAATGTATTATATATAAATTACACACATATAATACATATACTATCAGGTATGTGAATAAGTCTTTCCCGTTTTTTTTCAAATTTTGAGCCTTTATTGTGAAAAAATGGTTACAAATGAATTATTGAAAGTATTGGCCATCGCTAGCTACAACTTTTTCCCATCTTTCTGACAACATACGAATCCCGTTGCGAAAAAATTCGACCGGTTTGGCCTCTATCCAGTCATCCACCCATTTTTTGGCTTCCTCGTAGGAATGGAAGTGCTGGTCAGCCAGGCCATGCGTCATCGATCTGAAGAGATGGTAATCAGACGGAGCAACGTCTGGACTATACGGCGCGTGGGGTAGGACTTCCCATTTGAGCATTTCTAAGTATGTTTTCAACGGCGGTGCAACATGTGGGCGAGCATTGTCATGTTGCAAAATAACTTTGTCGTGCCTGTCGGAGTATTGTGGCCGTTCGTCGGAGTATTGTCGCAGTGCGCGGCTCAAACGCATCAATTGTCGTCGACAGACCTCGCCTGTGATCCTTTCATTCTGTTTCAGAAGCTCATAGTAAACCACACCTAGCTGGTCCCACCATATACAGAGCATGAGCTTGGCGCCATGAATATTTGGCTTGGCCGTCGATGATGATGCATGGCCGGGTAGTCCCCATGATTTTCTTCGCTTCGGATTATCGTAACGTATCCACTTTTCATCGCCAGTCACGATACGATGCAGAAAACCCTTTCTTTTATGTCGCTGAAGCAGCGACAAAAGCAGCTGTTCGCAAGTGAAAAAACGCCGTTCGACGTCTCTCAGCTTCAGTTCGTACGGCACCCAATTTCCTTGCTTTTGGATCATTCCCATGGCTTTCAAACGCTTGAAAATGGTTGTTCGGTCAACTCCCAATGCTTCAGCAAGTTCTTCTTGCGGTTGACAAGAATCTTCATCAAGCAAAGTCGCCAATTCTCGATCTTCAAAGATTTGCGGCCGCCCGGAACGCTCCTTGTCTTCCACGTCGAAATCACCGCTTTTGAAGCGTCGAAACCATCCGCGAACACTTGAATCATCGACACAACCTTCTCCATAAGCCTCCTGAAGCAATCGATGCGTCTCGGCAGCAGATTTCTTCAAATTGAACCAAGAAAGTGAAACTTCCCGCAAATGACGTCGACTCGGCTCAAATTTCGACATTTTCACGATATCAAAAATTTATGATGCGAAAAAATTTTAACTAATGTGTTAGTATGGAATTGTTGACATATGAATAAGCTTTGATTATGACATATGTAACCATTGAATACTCGCACAGTATTGGTGGCGCCATCTCTTACAAAAAACGGGAAAGACTTATTCACACTCCTAATATATAATTTATAGATTGGTTATTTTACAGAAGTTCATATTTCTATTATCCACATGAACTTATCTTTATTATTACATATATTTCAATTGATGTTATCTTTTAATTATTATTTTTTTGGACGATTCAATTTTGTGAAAGAGTAAATATTATACGAGTAAATAAATATACGATGTAAATATTATATTTATATTTATTCTAATAAATTAACTTGTGTTTATAAACTAGATACACAAACGCGTGTCGTGACTTACCGTGAATTTTACTACTGAAAATCGGCTCTCATTTCTCGTGTGGAGGTTACGCAAAACAATGTTCATTAATATTCAGTTTCTTGATGATATTATCATTAAATTAACACACACATATACGCGCGCGCATAGGATTGAATAAAATCAAATGAATACTACTGGCCATAAATTTTTTATACTAGCAGCCCTCGTTAACTTAAGATGCAATTATCGGCGCTCTATAGATAGACACGACCAGAACCTTCAATTTCGCAAGCAGATATATATATATATATATATATATATATATATATATATATATATATATATATAGATAGATACGGTGGCTCGGTTACACCCGTGTCGGTATGGCCACTGCGAGCGCATCTGCGAAATTTCTCGAGCCGAGCCGATAAGATCCCCTCGTTTATACGCTCATCGTGCAGCCTTGCTCCTCGAGAAAACAAGAGCGAAAGAAGCGTCCCGAAAGCATATATATATATATATATATATATATATATATATATATATATACAGAGAGTGAAATTGGCCGATGCGAGTAGCTCGGAACTTTTTTCCGTAAGTCGAATCACGCTCGAGATCTCGAGATCGACTGAAGAGGGTTCGTCGATTAGAATGGACAGTTCGACGTATCTCAGGGTGTTCGTCCGTATTAGTTAGTATAGGAGCGCTCGCTAGGCTAACATGGGGTAATGTGACTGCATGGGACAATGTGATTCTTATCCATTTCTTTATGATACGGTCATTTATTCAATGCGGTAAATTTTATCCAATTTATTTATACCTTCTTGATAAATAAACTTGCAACGAAAAATTCTTGCTAATAAGTAGATAAAATTCGTGTTATTTAAAAGTAATGTTCGTACAAATGAAAGTAGACTTTGATCAAACTTAAATTGAATAAATAATTAATATTATAAAAACTTTAAATGGTATTTTTAAGACTTTGGTCTAGTTATTTCCAGCTGTAGCTTTCTTTCGATGTCTCTTTTCAAATAATTTATCTTATTTAAGATATCAGTAAGTGTAGCAACAATATGATGTAAATGATTGAAGTACAATGAAACTTTACAATCTTATTGTGAATGAATATATTCTTATAGAACTCTCAGTTATAAATATAAACTTAGAGGTTCAATTTCTCCTAAATAAAGATTGTGTTTATCAAAATTCAACAGCACCGTATCGCCTGACCCACATACCTCCGTATGAGACCAGAATTCTCCATTAGTTACTATCGTTACTATTTTTTTTGAGTTAGTTATATTTATTGTTCTATATAATAAATATTAATACCATTTACATTTCTTAATTTTTGAAAAATAAAACAGTGAACTGTTGTTATGGGACTCTCTATAAACTAGATAGTCAGGAAAAGGAGTGATGTTAGAGTTGTCGATAAACTTTCTGATGGAAAGTGGATCTTCTACATCTATGACACGTAAATTTTCATCCATATATTATATTCTTTTTATTATATAAAAAGAATGTGCACTGTTCCTAAAATGGCTAACAATATGAAACTATATCCAAGATATTAATAAATATTCCAATGGGCTTTACGGTTTTTTTTACAAATCCATACAATTATTCTGGTAGTCAGACTGATCTTGTTTACAATTATTCCAGTAGTATCCGAGATATAAAAATCCAAATTAATCTTCTTAGTGAAGGTTCGAAACAGGAGTATGCAAATGCTAACAATCACAGTTGCGAAGATAATCAAATCGTTCTTTGCCAGCATCATTAATTTCGATTTTTAGATTTCAAATTCTATACGTCATTGATTGTAAAGATGGATAGTCTTACTAACATTAGAAATATATTAGTTAAAGATATTTATTAATTTAACGTGCATAGCAGTAAAAAATATATATTTAAAGTATCTACGAGCTTTTTGAAACAATACAGTTACGTTACATAAGATTATATATATAAGGATAGAATGAATGGAAAAGAAATGGAACGAGAAGATCCGCGAAATGGAAGCCATGTCGGATTAAATGAGCAAGATGTTTGAAGAAGATCCAAGTCCAAGTGACCATAGGCCAAGCAGTCCGTGAACTTAATAATTAAATTAATTATTTTATTCAATTTTAAATGGATTTCTCTGAATAAATAAATTCAAAATTTATTTTCGATAAAAAAGAAATTTATAATCGCTTTATCTTATAATTTATAGTAAATTGCATGCTTCTTTAAATGGAATCATGGAGGTAAAAGGAGGAGATAAAAAAACATCCATCACAGTATCATCCATATTTTTTACCCAACATATATGCTCGCCTTCATCACGATTTCAGTATACGATGTCTGCTCTTGCTGATATATCTCGACCCGTCTTTCTATCTCATTTTCTAATGCGCGAGGCTGTGTTTTCCACGCTGTAATACATCGCCTATACATCTCTTGTACACATTTTCCACATATTCCGTTTTGTCCTTTTGAATGTACGGAACGCCTTTTTGCACGATCTACGGTCTCCTCTCCCACGTACGATTGAATCGCGTGCTCTATATTCCTCTCTGTGCTTTATTCGCAATAGTTCTCGTTCTTCAAGCCTACTCCTCGTCTCTATAGATGTTATTTCGTAACCGACGATGTGTTGCGTGACCGCAACACCATCGCGTATATAGGTCAAGCCACGAACGACACCTTATATATCTCGGGAAAGGTCGAAATCAAACAGAAGAGTAAGGAGACTCATTGCGTATCGCCAACGTTACGCGTGTGTATTCATTCTTTACTTTTGGATTTCTGTCGTAGTTATCATAACGATTCAATCCAATTTAGTTCTAAAATCTGCCTCGCCAAATCCTCTATTTCTTCTTCGCGTATTATCAGCATTCGTTAAAAATAAGACAACGCAAAACATTTACTATATATATATATATATATATATATATATATATATATATATATATATATATAATTCTATTAATATAGGTTCTATATACATCAATTACTTATATATCGATCCATTTTTCCATACTACGTCACATATTTTCATTTTGTTTGATTTCTTCTATTATTCTACGAATGATCCGGAAATGAAAGGTATGAAAGAGAGAAACGGGAAGTAGAAGTAATGAAAGGAATTGCCAAAATTTGCTATTAAATACTCATGAAGTCGCATATACGAGGGCGGTTCAATAAGTACGCGTGCTAAACACGAAGACACCATTTTTTCAAAAAACTTTTTTTTTCAACATAGTCTCCTTTTAGAAAGATACACTTCTCCCAACGTTCTCGCCATTTTTTTAACCCCTCCAAAAAAAGGATTTTTCGAACTCACCAAAATAAGCCTCTGCCCTGGCGGTGACTTCCTCGTTTGAGCAAAATTTTTTTTCTCGTGAGCCATTTCTTCATGTTAAGGAACTGTCACGAACTGCGTAGTACGCGCACTCCGTCAACAGGAAAAGTGAGAGCGCGGGGCAAGTGAGGACACATGTGCAAGTCGTAAATATATATATATATATATATATATATATATATATATATATATATATATACGTGCGCGCTAGAAGCCCTTGACTCGTTTCCTTTTCTTACTTTCTTCGAAACGTATACAAATATGAAGGGAATGCTGCACAAGCATATATATATATATATCGGCATACAAGTATATATTCATATAAGTTACATTAAATTCCAAAAGGAAAATAAAAGGAATATTATTGAAATAATATAATAATTCGTAATGAATGATATTTAATTAATAAATAGTCTTATCGGTCTTACAGTATAATAATTATATTAATAATAATAAAATAATTATTGTTTCACTCGTTTTTCTTATAACGATAATTAATAATATTACGATATTATAATATTATAATAATATTCTTATTATAGTAATCAAAAGAGTTGTTTAATGAAAATCTAAGAATCTAATATAAACAACCTATCTAGTTTTACATTATTATTATTAATAATTATATTACATAATTACTATTTTCAAACAATTATAAATTTGAAGCTTGTGATCATTAAAAATTGTATTAATCAATTAATTATTATACGAATTACTAACAGTAATATATTTAAAATACATAAATAATATATGTTAACTAACTTATGACGATATATAAATAATCGTAATTAAAATTGAAAATACTTTTCGAAATAAATATTTAAACAAAAATATGCAAGCGTCTATAAACTAAGGTAATGTAAACATTGTAAAACATGAGTATGTTATAAATAAATGCCGTGACTTCCTTAATTTTTAAGGTACAGTTACAATTCAAAAACGATAATGAACCATAATTTTTAGTGAACCAAATTAATCAAATAACATACTCATGATAAACATGCAAATATGTTTTTTATTGCCCGTGCAGAAATATACTCGGCATATCCCTAGTTCGGGCTAGATCCTAGTCAGTATTACTGATGATTTCCTCATGTAGGTAAATCTCGCCAGATCCGAGTTAGATTTCCCTTCGATCATCTAATAATCATCTTATATTAATTATTACTTTCTCGAATTTATTCAGATTTCCTTATCTTTTATTGATGTTAGAAAGAAATACGTGTTTCCACTAGTCAAAATTTTACAAGTAGAAAACTTAAGGAAATGATCAGGCTTTCTATCTTGGATCTAGTCAGAATTCCTTAACTTCTCCCTACTTTGGAAAGAATGGCGTTTTTCTAGGCAGAATCTGCCAAGTAGGAGAATTCAGGAAATAGTTAGGCTTTCTATTTTGAATCTAGTTAGATTTCCTCAACTTTTTCTAATATTGGAAAGAACGATGTTTTTTGTAGTCAAGGCCTTATGTGTACAGAAATTATATATATATATATATATATATATATATATATATATATATATATAGTATATAAACACCCGCAGATCTTTCCAACATGGGAAAGAATTTAAAAAATTGATTTCCTATGTATGTTTTATCTTGTGTTTATAAAATTATTATATTATCTTAAGTGCTTTACGGTCATATGCAAACTATAGTATAGTAATCCCACATTGCGTTTTAGCATAGTGCATAATGCGTTAGCTTGCGAATCGTAGGGTCGTGGGTTCGATACTCAGCGGCGGTCGGAATTTTTTTCATCGAATAAAATATTATATGTGTTCAGCAGAGGTGTTTAACATTAAAATTTACAATAATTAGTGTATAAAAAATATATTAATAATTATTAATTGTTATTGTAAATCGTAATACGTAATAGTCATATAGAAAATAATTTATGAATGCTAATTAAATGGTATGCGTCACCTAAATACGTAAATATATATTTTTATTTTAAATGAATAAATATTAAAGAGTCAAAAAATTATTGACTTAATCGAGGAAACAAAATTAGAATAATTTATTATTGGCTTAATTTCTAGATTTTCTGACTAGAATCAGTCTAGTTTCTAGCTTGGTATACCTACCAAAATCTAAGTTCGTTCCCTATTCAAAATGCTATTAAAAGTGGGACAAATCGGAACTAGGATCAGACTAGATTTCCCTTCTGGGTTCGAACATTTGATAAGGAAAACTCACCCGATACTAGTTAGATTCGAGAATCAATTTCTACACGGGTGTATAACGGAAAATCAAACTGGAAAAATTAACGATACGAGCTCGCGCTGTACTTATTCCCCATATGCTTCCGAAAAGTCGTAATTCCTCTCCCACCGCTGCAAGGCTTGCATAGGGCTAATGCAACTACGTTTTGAAGGAGGGCGAGCAGATGAGATATCATGAGCTTATTGGTCCAAAACTATCTTTTACGACTTTTCCATAAGTGCAACGTTAGATTTTTCGTATATAAGGAGGTGGAAAAACGCAACGAGCATCCCAGTTTCGGGGTCCCTGCAGAGAAACACTGTCTCAGAGAAAGCATTAGCGGTATATCTGACGCAGTGGTATTCTGGAACGCTAAAACGAACGATAAAATCCGCGTCGCGAGTATCGCTTATCCAACCCTATCCCTGCTAGTACATGAGAGTGTAGACAAAAAAGGGGGTAATTAAAACCGATAACTACGCGGTAACAGAACAAAAAGAAGTCGCAGGGAGCCAGATCGGGTTAATACGGGGAGTGCGGGAGCAATTGATAATAACTCCAGATGAATGTGCTGGTGCGTTATCATATTTTCTTCAATTTTTTGTCAATGTAGTATTGTCCAGTGATCATTCTTCCTTTTTCTAAAAAGTCCATCAGGATGATACCCTTCGCATTCTAAAAAATCGTCGCCATGATCTTTTCGGCCGATGCGACCGTCTTCGCCTTTTTTCGAGCAGGTTCGCCCCGACAAATCCATTGTGCGGATTGCCGCTTAGTTGCTGCTGTGTATTGATAAATCCAAGTTTCATCAACGGTTTGAATTGTACTTTTGTCGACTGCCAATATACAAATTAATAAATATTTTTTTATTGGTCTTACAGTCCAATCAATTCAATCTAAATATAAAATAAAAATAAAAATAAAAAATAAAAAATAAAAATATAAAAATAAAAAAATAAAAAAATAAAAAAAATAAAATAAAAATTAAAAATTAAAATTAAATTAAAAATTAAATTAAAATTATAATGACAGTCAAACTGTCCTTGTTTACATTCACCCCCGTAGACTAATCTGAAAATAAAATATTAGCTGAAAAAATTCTTTGTTAGTAAAGTGCAGTCTGACTGTCCTACGGGGGTGAATGTAAACAAGGACAGTCTGACTGTCATTATAATTTTAATTTAATTTTTAATTTAAGTTTTATTTTTAATTTTTATTTATTTATTTATTTTTATTTTTATTTTTATTTTTTTATTTATTTTATTTTTAGATTGAATTGATTGGACTGTAAGACCAACAAAAAAATATTTATTAATTTCATCAACGGTGACAACTCGATGCAAAAGATCCTTCGGATCTCGCTTAAATTGTTCCAAACACTGCTTCGAAGTTAACAGACGCTTTCGCTTGTTGTTTACTGTGAACAATCGCGGCAC
Source organism: Sycobia sp. Sy_11 (assembly GCA_018907035.1). Classification (NCBI taxonomy): domain Eukaryota; kingdom Metazoa; phylum Arthropoda; class Insecta; order Hymenoptera; family Epichrysomallidae; genus Sycobia; species Sycobia sp. Sy_11. The sequence continues at coordinate 1,526,207 of JACCIC010000076.1, forward strand.
CCATGTGGCCGACAATTTTTTTATAGCCAACGTATTATGTAAAATATTTATTTATCATCGCGTGCACAGTTAACGATCTTAGCAGTTAATTCTACCAGCAGCCAGTAGACATCGTCTTGAATTATGTCGCATATTAACTTAAAATAATCAGATTCAATTATTAATATCAGGCCAGCTCATTTAAATGCTCATATCCAATTTTTAGATTAGTATCCTATAAAGGTGTGATTTTAGTCAGTATTTATCTTTTTGTTCGTCAGGTTCATCTGACAATACATACTTATTTTATCTTTTGTGAAAAATTCTTAGACACACATAGACTCTCCCTCCCTCCCTCCCTCCCTCTCACTCTCTCTCTCTCTCTCTCTCTCTCTCTCTCTCTCTCTCTCTCTCTCTCTCTCTCTCTCTCTCTCTGTCCCTCATCGATTATAAAATGATTGTATACCAAATTAGACTAAACTAATGCGTGAAGATAAAGTTTTATGATGTCGTGTGGATGCTGCGCCGGTGTAGCGACGATCGGACCACGCGCAAAAAAGGCGGGAGAGGACATGCGAGCTCACGAGCCTCGGCCACTTCCCCTCCCCCATTTCTGAGAAGCGTAACCGTCGAGCACTTCCCCGTACACTCTCGCAAATTTGATTCGACCCTAGCAATATAATATTATAATTTGATAAAATATTCTACAATATGTGATTCACGCACAAATATTATATGTATGGATGCGCGAAAATCCGAATTCTCGAACAGACATATTCCATATATACATATTTATATATGTAATTACGTGCGAAACGTTAAACGAGCCGTAGTTCTCTATAATTAAATTCCAGGGACGAAGTTTCGTGCGCCTGGTGATAAGAAGCGCAAAAAGGGGCGTGAAACGCGAGATTCTCTGCATGGGTTTGTGTGTGTGTGTGTGTGTGTGTGTGTGTGTGTGTGTGTGTGTGTGTGTGTGTGTGTGTGTGTGTGTGTGTGTGTGCGCGCGCGCGCGCGCGCTCTCGCGTATACTGCAGTTGAGCGAACCCGCATACGGTAATTCATATAAAAGCGCGGGCTTTCGAGCACACTAATTGGAACTAATTGCCCTTCCCGCTGTTCCATATTTGGTATACTTATACACCATACAAATTCATGCGAGTCTTGAAATTCACTTTGTACGCTTATGTTAAACGAGGAGATAGAGAGAATGTTTTTGAATGAGCCAGTGCAGTCGTGAAAGTAATAACTACTCTAGTGTTTGTATAAAAAGATGATTTTCTTTTAAAGAAAATGAAAGAAACTTTGAGAAGAAACTGATGTTATGTAGTACGCAATTTCGCAGGTGTTTTAAAGCTCATAATAATTACGGATGTTGAAATATTTTGGAAACTGTTCAAATTCTGACTATATCTATAATTTAGTTTGGAAATAGTCGTAATCGACTCTCCTCATAATGCAGTGCAATGATCTCAATGCACGGCAGTCCCGTCGTACACGCATGTGATGATCGTCATATACCAGTCAATATGCATATACGTTCAAAATGCCAGAGAGAGAGAGAGAGAGAGAGAGAGAGAGAGAGAGAGAGAGAGAGAGAGAGAGAGAGAGAGAGAGAGAGAGGGGGGGAGAGAGATAGAAAAAAGAGTGGAGAATATGAAGAACCGCGGGAGGTAGAGAGCGAATGCGACAAATGGAAAACACTTGTAAGCGCTCCGCGAGCGGGTAGGAGAATAAAGTGGTGCCTGTCCGAACTCAATGTAGATACAGCTTTTATACCCGTTATCGTGGCTTCATCTACGAGTGCGAGCGAACGAGTGCGCGCGGTCGAGACAGAGCCAGAGAGAGAGAGAAAGAGAAAGAGAGAATGAGAAAGCAAAGCTCACTGCTCCTTTTGCCCTCTGTGCAATTTATACACGATGGTTCGAAAGAAAAAGTAGCGTGCAAGAAGAGAAGAAGGGAGAAAGAGATTGGAAGGAAAGGCGCTGGAGAAGAGGGAAGCGAGAGAAGGAGTGGACGAAACACAGCCAGCGAATGTATTCCTGCGTGCGCGCACGCGGGGGATCGTCAAAGAGCCCTATTCTTCGTGATCAGAAGTTTTCACGGCGAATGCGGTGAGATATAGGATGAAAGGGGGAGGGAAGCAGTCGGTCCGTCAACTCCTTTTTCCTCCCGATGTATGTATATGTATTTATATATATATATATATATATATATATATATATATATATATATATATATATGTAGTATATAGTAGCATCCATCGTCTCGGCTACATCCGAGATAATAATTGAACTGATTTTTTAAACAGTTGTTAGATTATATTAGCCTTCTATAAATAATAAAGCAAAAAATACTTGAAACTAAATATTAGAGAGTATCGTAAAAGGATATAAACATATGTGTCCACTGTGTCTTATTACGATCTGCGTCTTTGCTGCCCTGCGCGGCAAATGATTTATGAGTTTATTGCCTAGATGCCTGATGTGTTTTTATAAGTTTTAAGTTTCTCACAAGGGCTTGCAGAGTTTTCAATTTCGAGTACTGCAGTTTAGTCTTGCGTTGTCCTTTCGATTGAACAGACGTCTTTTCTTTCCTCGTTTGAAATAAAGTTCGTGTTAAAAGATTATTTCGTGTATCTTTATTTTAACATTCCACCTACTATATTTAATAAAAATTCAATAATAGTTCAATAATATGAAAGTAGAAAACACTCTATATAAAAAAATCTATATTATTATAAATAATTTACCGTAATTTATCTATCGTAGCTTCTGTATAAAAAGTTGCTTCAAATCAGCGTCCACTTCAAAAAGTTGATATTTCGTAGATAATTTATACATTTATACAATATATTAGATCTACAAGCAAAATTCGACAAGTAACTTTTTTGTCAAAAGCTGGTGTCACCAGTAGATCCCGGGCAGACTTGTCAGACCTCATGTGTTATATTTGTAGGTTTTGTATCAGTCAACAACTTTGCATCATTATATTTGAGCACTTCTTTCGGTGTCAGTTATTTTATCGAACAAAATGATAGCGAGTTCTCAGCCAGATGAACATCATTTGCGCTGCTTTTATTCATTAAGATGAGGAAAACTGCGTACGAGGCCTGTCGTTTGCTTTCGGAAACTTATGGGGCAGAATGTATTGTTAAATCGACGTGCAGCGATTGGTTCAAACGGTTCAAAAGTGATGATTTTGAAGTTAAAGAGAAGGATCGTTCCGGAAAGCCGAAAAGTTTTGTAGACGAGGGATTTCATGCTTTTCTGGATGAGGATCCGTGTCCATTTTCAAGAAGAACTTTTTTTTTATGTTATTTACTTTTTTATGTTATTTAACAATCGGCCGAGACCTGGATTTGAACTCGGATCACCGAGTTACTAGTCCTTCGCTGTAGCGATCGAGCCATCGTAGGCCTCTCAAGAAGAACTTACTGCATCATTGAGCGCCACACGATAAGCTATTTTTCTGCGTCTAAGAGCATTGAGATTCTATACGAAATATCGATAAAAATTTTTATAGTTCATCCAGATTATGAAATAAGAATTTATATATATATATATATATATATATATATATATGTGTGTGTGTGTGTGTGTGTGTGTGTGTTTTAGAAATATTTAATTTGTACCCGAAGGATGGTTATGATAAGTTACTTGAACCAAAGGTACTGATTTTAATGTGTAGTATATCGATAAGATAAAAATTTATTTTAGGTTTCAGATAAGGTAGTTCGGATTCTTCAGTTAATTATGGATATTTTCATCATAACGCAAATATATATATATATATATATATATATATATATATATATATATATATATATACTATTTTAATCTTATTCGTGCTAACATATAGTCAAATAAATAAACAGTTTAATCCTATCATATTCAATTATTGTAGTTCTTTTATTTTTCTTCTTTCGGGCTTTCATTAATGATTTTTTAATTCGCTTTTTATATGTAACAATGATATTAAATTATCTTTATTTTTCATAGGCTTTAAAAATCTGATGCCATAATCATTTACAAGAAGGATTTGGATTAAATTTGAACAGTTCGTACGTTGTGCAGTAATGTTTTGATTATAAAAGTATTAACTAAGTAATAAAGAAACAAAGTATTTCAAAAATAAAACAGCCATAATAAAATCGGTATTTCTACATTTTTCTATATGTCGTATTTGTGTGTCCGTCTTCCTCCCCTATATACCTTCTAATTTGAATCAGAAACTTTGAATCGTTTAATTCCAATTATTTTAGAATAGGACTATGTTTAATTAATCTATTCAAATACAAATACAAATCTTAATCTATTATATTCATCATCTAAAAATTTATAATGAATTTTGGACAAGTAAATAATAAAGTTTCGTAATTTTTTCGAGTTCTTTACCGATGATTAAATTTCAACGTCATGGAATATTCATAAAGATATGGATATATAAGTTCATAACATTACATATCCTTGTTAGTATTATTAATCCATGTCGACTATTAATTAATCAGTATGGACTGCTTTTCTACATACATTCTATAGCTATGTCTGGTTTTACCAGAATTGCGAGATAATTTCCCATTGCCCTGAATAATAGTAAGCATCGTTATTACGGTCTACATCTCTTCTCTCTTTAAATTTAGTGCATTTCTACTGGTTTTTGCGTATCCTCAGCGACAAATATTTTATCCTTTGCTATAAAATTTATCCTTTGATATAAAATATAAAGTTACTGATAATTTATGATAACTTTACTATAATTTATTTCCAATGTACTATAAATGGTACTTTTGAATTTAGCTATAGATATGGTCAAATCTAAATTAATTTCAAGTTGTAATTTTACTCAATAATATACTAAATTTAGACTATTTGTTTTGATTTCTTATGAAATAAAAATCTGTTTTATGTATTCAATAGAATTTAAATAATAAGTTTTAAAAACAAAGAATTTAATTTTTTGTTCAGTGTTCAATGGCAATCGTACTTCAAAATATAAGATCGGCCATATCTGAACAATTTTATCCATACAGAAAATATTTATTTCTAAAAAAATATTCTATTTACTAAATAGAACTTTATTTTATTATTGCCTTCTACATGACGCTTCAAATGAATAATCCTATTCTGCGGAAACTAAATGCTTAGGAAGTTCTGTCATTAAATATAACAGTGCCATGTTTTTTTTATTAAACAGTTTAAACCTATTTCAAGGCTTACATCTTATTACAATTTTACAAATTTACATTAATTAATGCTAAGGATTTTTACTATACATTAGGTTTTGTTATATGTGACATATCAATCGAGAGTTAATTTTAGTTTCAATTTTTAATTAACAAAAACTTGTAAGGATACTTCAAATACGCAGTTTACATTTTTTTAAAAATATTATAATGTGTTTACAGGCCCACAGATCCCGCTTCGAAATAATCATTTCAATATTTATAGGAAAATTGATATATCTTTTTACTAGTGTGTTTACCAGTTTGGTTCAATGTTTACATTGAATTGTTTCAATGTTTACATTGATAATGTTTACATTGAAATTTAACATGATTAAGATTTTCTTCAGTCTCTTCAGATTTACATAAGGTACAATTTATAATATTCATACAAGAGATTCCGCCAGATTATAGTGCTCCGTTCGACTGCTATTGATGGTAACTGTAAAGTCTCTTGGTAAATTTTTTTTTGCGAACCATGGTGTTTTGTTTTCCAAGTAGAAATATTTGAAATACTTTGTCCCCTTACTTTGTCCGTACTATTTAATAGTATTAATTATATTGATCATTATTTCGAGTTTAAAGGTTTCAAGAAGATCGGTAAACGGTACTTTAAAAACATTGATAGGTGCTGTTTTTGTAGCGTCCTTAGCCAGCCTATCAACTTCTTCGTTTCCTAAAATTCCTATATATGAGAGAATCCAGTATAATTTAATACTAGTACTTTGAAGATTTCTTATACATTCATTATACTTTCTCTTTATGTCCAATATTATCCTGCTTGTTTTTATAGTAATTTTGGAAGATTCTAATGCTTGAAAAATAGTTAACGAATCAGAAAAAATGTTAATTTTTCGATTTCTATTTTTGATGCGTAATTTAGAGCTTCGCTTATAGCTAGAGATTCCGCTGTATAAACTGTTGTCTTTTTGTTTAAAGATTTTTGTGTATATATTGAGTTTTTGGCAGATACAAGCTACTCCTACTGCTTCGGAATTTGATCCGTATAGAAATCTACTGCGTCGCATCTTTCTACAAGTTTTTTAAGCAGTTGGTTGCGTATCGTTGTCCGAATATGATGTCAATTGAGACAGATGTCATTGTATCTGAATAGTTTTTGTGTGTACTATATTTTTTACTGATATTATGAAAAGCTTTTATAGTTGTGTGCGTACTTAGATTAAAATTAGATAAAATTTTTACTATATAGCACTGGCATCAAAATATTGCTCTTTGTTGTAAGTATGTATGTTTTGATTCTCCAATAATGAGATTGGTCGGTGTAATTTTACGATGCCCTAATGCTATTTTGACTGCAAAATTTTGAATTTTGTCTACTCTATTTATATTTTTTTTGACTATTTAGGTATATGAAGCTTCCGTAATGTATAATTGATCGAATGAAGCTTTTATATAGAATTTACAGAATTTCTGGGTTGTTCCACAAAGAAACTTAGTATAAATTTGTGCTTTATGGCAATTTTTGTAACATGATCCACATGTTTATTGAAAGACATTTTATAGTCTAGAGCCAAGCCTAGGAATTCTGCACTCTTTTTCGATTTCATTATGCATTCGCCTATTTTTATTTCAGTTGTACCTGGTTTTATTTTTCCTTTGTTAAAATGTACTAGGATAGTTTCACTTGGAGTGAGGTCTAGTTTGATGTTGAATAAATTTAATTTAATTCTTTCCACTGTATTTTCTAAGATTTTTGTAGTGCGTTTAGAAGATCATCGGCAAATTGTGAAATAATTGCACTTTTTAACACCTTCTGTTATATCAGCTACGTACTCTGTATAAACAAGTGTTTTTATAATTGGTCAAATTTATTAGGTCTAATGTATATTCCCATTTTTTAAAATTCGCCCTTCGAAGTTTTTTTAGTTTTACACATTCCGCGTCCCACCACGGTGATTTTTAGGAGTACTATATTTCATTGAATTTGAGAGAAGATCCGTAAAATATGTGTATTTTTCGTTTACACTCAACTCGTCATATTGCTTTGTAATAAATTTTACATAGCTATTTTCTAGATATTTGCCAAATAATAACGAATCTGTGCGTCTGGAACTTAGATTGAAATTATTCTTATTGTATTTATGTTTTTCGATGTCAACGTATATAAAGAAAGGAATATGATCGGAGCTCCAAGTTTCATCGTTTACTTCAATTTAATTTTGTCCGCTATGGATTGTGTAGTAAATAATAAATCCACGTTAGATTTATATTTCAATGCATATCCATATATGTTAGTGTATTTTCATTATGTAGAAACATATTCTGGGCTTCCAATAAACTTGATGAGCATTCAAGTCGCATAAGAAAATACAATTTTTGTTGATATTCACATTTTGTATTAACATATTCTATTAATTTTATGTAAGTGTGAGACCTGGCGCACGATAACATACAAATGAGTCCAAAATAGTCTTTAAATTTGTTATATATGTACCGCTAAGTTCAACACTTATATCTGGAACTTTTAAATTTTTAATTTCTACATACGCTAAAATATTTCGCACGAGTATGATTATTTCTCCTTCTCTTAAATTAATTCGATCATTTCTGTACATTACTTTCTGTAATCCTTTAAATGAGAGTATATTTCATTCTTCCTTTACGAAAAGATTCTTCTATTCCAAAGGCAATTTTTAAATTATGAAGATTTTTATTATTTTTACTATCCATGTTTTAGTGTTATTTTTATATTATATATCATCAGTAGAATTGTAATCGCTAATTAATTCATTCTTTGAATTTTCGAGCCGCTTTTTTATTCTGTTGCACGTTCTACTTTCCAGATTTCGATCAGGCGAAAGATCGTGTATTTGTTCAAGCATAATTATTAGGGCTGGAATATCTCTTGTATATTATTGTGCCGTTTCAAAAATTTTTTGATTACCATACAATACATACAGAACTTTGGTTACAGTTTCAAACTTTCTGGGACATTTTTTTCCATTACTTATCATACTGCTTTCGACTGGTTGTAACTGATTTTTTACCTTACTTAATGAGAGCTCTTTTTTCAAGCCTTTCTTTTTTTATTTGTATGTTTGCTTTCACTTATATGGGACGCGGTAGAATATTTAGAAGAATTAGACGCTGGTCATTTATTTTGAGTTTGTGTAATCATTGATTCTTCCGAACTCGTTGGGATAGATAACTGTGGGTGACTGTGAATATTCTCTTTTACATTTGCCTTGATATTCTTTACTTCGGATATAGGCATTGTATAAACTAATTGTGATCGAGCAGATTCGTTATTTTTAATATTTTGCGGATCACTGTAGACTTCGCTATTATTATTATTATTATTTACATTTAAATTCTGTTCTATAGTATTTAGACAATGTTTAGCTATGTGTCCTTCTATTTTGAAGGAAAAAATTCAGTACATCTGTACTTGGATATACGTAATACCTTTGAATGAAATAGAAAAGAATTCTTGAAACTTCTTAACATCTTCTGGATTTATGTATGTTTACCTTCACGAACTTAAAGCATGTTCATATCCCTCTTCAGTTATGGTTATTTTAAGTGTAATGATAAATGCACCGCGCTGAATATTGTAGCTGTCTATGTTATCCTCGATAACATGATGTGATATCGGTGGTACAACGTTAGATATTATAATTCTGTGTTGTTTTAAAGTTAGTGGTCGAATTGTTATCTTGGAGCCTCCTGTTTGAAGGTATTGATACTGCTCTGTGAGATCAGATACAAGTTTCTTATCTATTAGATATAAGCATACACGATTATTAGACATTTTAGATGCATATAAAATATTTTTAGGTTGCACAATATCGCCTATTGCCACTGTATAGTCCATTAATGTTAATTCCTCTATACAATCCATAATTAGACCCAGTTCATTTTTCGTAAGTTAGTTTAACCGATTCACCGCTGAATAACCCATAGAAATTTTAACACTGTTAAGACTTTTCTCTATAATTTTATTGTTCGTTTCTTTACATGTTAACTCAGGGCTTTTGGTTATAAAAGCCATTGCAAAAACTACTCTCATGATTTTGAGATTGCAATTAGTTGTACCACCGGGGCTATTAGTCCCTACTTTCTACGATTGTATACAAGCGCGCCACAGTAGATCAGAGCGTTTGTAAACACGTGCTCTCTCTCTCTCTCTCTCTCTTTTCGAAGGTTCTCTTTAAATTCAAACGGTCCCATGTACTCTAATTTTTATTTTATTTGTATTTATAAAGTATTTATTCATACTTAATTAATATATTTTATATTTGATTTTTATTCATATATACGACATTTTTAAACGTTTCTTTGCCTCAAGTTACATTCCATCTCTTCGAACTTTCACGTATAATTAATATATTATCATCGACCTTTCGACCAATAAAGTAAAATAATAAATATAAAAAATATTTTCATAATATCTGTCAAACCAAATATACGTATCGCTGTACTGTTTTTCCTTTAATAAGTTTTTTCAATAGAACACGGAGTTTTTTTAATATACTATAAAATTTCTATAACAATTTATTCAAACAGACGAAGTGTGGGTAATATATATATATATATATATATATATATATATATATATATAGATATATCGCAAGGGCTTTTACAAAAGGTGCGAAAGATTCGACAGCTAAGACAAGAGCCGCGAGAAAAATATACGCGCCGCATATCAATTTCACGTATAGATGAGGATCGACGATGTAAACCGCTACGAAATTTTAAAACCTTTTACCAAGAAGTACATTGTAGTTAAGTTATATATATATATATATATATATATATATAAAAATATGTAAAAAGGAAGAAATGAAATCTCTAACCTGTACACAAATCTTGTTAGCGTGTCGCAAAAACTACCTTTTATTCTTAGAGCTGTATAATAATTCAGTTATAAAAAAAGAGTTTAGACCAATATTGATTGTTTATCCTTAGTGCATTGCTTAGCCTAAAGGAGTGCGTATATATATATATATATATATATATATATATATATATATATATATATATATATATATATAGTGAGCAAAGTTAGATGCGAACGCTTATACAATAGTTTCGTTTCCATAATACTCGTACAGACCGTTTGCCTTATGGGATAGACAGTGGCGCGCGATAACAATAAGAATGATTTCGAAAGATCGTCGGAAGGTTTATACTAATTGTACTTTTTCGTTTTCTCCTTAATTAGGTCGCATCTCTGTAAACAGTTTCATTGTTTCACTAGCTCCCGTAATTCTCTCGGTGACACGCTGATGCACGAACCACTTTGATATCATATCATATCATATCATACTATCATATCATACTTCATACTAGTCATACTAATTTATAAAGACAAAGCGTGTTTTTGTTTGTACGCGATAACCGAAAAAACTATTAAACCGATTTCTACGGGGAATATTGCTTTTGGTTGATAGAAAACGACGTCCAGATATGAGGAAATCAATTTCTATACGAAGATTCAGGTTAAGACGGACTTCTACTGGGACTATCGTGTTTAGTTGGTAGGAAACAGTGTTCAGGTATGTCGGGTCAACTTCTACGGGGAGTTTCGTGTTCGGATGATAGAATGCGATTTCCAGGTTTTTTTGAACGACTTCTAATGTCTATGTATGTCAGTACTATTTCTATGAAAATATTCGTATTCTATCATTCGAACACGCACACTCCCAGTAAGAGTCGTCCCGGGATACCTGGACATTGTATTCTACCTCCCAACAGAAAACTTTCTATAGCAGTCGTCCCGAGACATTTCTTATAGTCCGAACATTATACTCTCCGTAAACGTCGCTTCGAGACACTTGCACATATTTTTCTACCACTCGAACTCGAAAGTACAATTTTCTCCAGCGAAGCCGTATTTTTTAAGTGGACGCTACATTGAAGCAGCTTTTTATACAGAAGTGACGATAGGTAAATTACGGTCAATTATTTATAGAAACAGATTTTTCTATATAAAGTACTTTTTACTGAGATATTATTGAGTTATTTATGAAATCGGTTAAATTAATATCTTGGGCGAAGCCGAGACGGGGAATGCTAGTGTATATATATATATATATATATATATATATATATATATATATATATATATATATATATATTTACATATATAGAATCTCAAAAAGGAGACATCAGTAGCGTGTCGATAACCGAACAAAACACATACGGCGCATTGCTCCGTGAGTGAAATAAATGACGCTACTCGCTGCACAAGCATATGAAGATATATATATATATATATATATGCGAGAGATTTGTCTCTTCTCTTCGTTCCACAGCAATCGCCGATGTCGCGACCGGGACGCCTTACTATATATAGTGTAATGGATTACGAGAATTTTCGTTATGATTCTATATCTAAATATATATAAGCCATTATATGTATAGTTAGGTGCCTAATACGTATATGCCATGAGAAGAAAAATTTTCGGCTACAGGCATATAATTTTATATATAGATATACACACATAGTACACCATCTGAACATTCGATTTTCTTGTACGCATTCGATACTTTATCTTTGTATTTTCCCTTTACTATATTAAATATATATTTAGTTTGATTAATTTTTTATAATATTAATAATAACGAACATTAATAATAATCAACATAATAGTAATAGCAATCGTCCGTTTATACTTAATTTTATAATTTGCTGATTAAATTAAAGGTTATCTATGATATATATATTCATACTATTATTATATGCAACTATTAATATTACTATTCTTTTAATATAAGTATAAAACGTAGAGATATTCAGATAATCATTTCCATCATATAAGATGAAACTATTTTTTTTTCTGTTATTTAACGTCGCTCAATTTATGCTTCCAAATACCGGTGCTAATCAGCGACGGAGGTCTACGATGTGTTTGTAAAGAAAGCACATGTAAATTATTACAGCGTCGATACCTGTATCAATCGGCCGCGACCGGGATTTGAACTCGGATCACCGAATTACTAGTCCTTCGCTCTAGCGATCGAGCCATCGTAGAACTCAATTTTTAAATTAATTTTAATATTGATTATAAAAAAAAGAATTTAAGATAACAGGAATTACGAACTGAGTACAAATGACTTAACAAACGTTTCATTTTTTCCACTTACATATATCGAAGATATATTATATATATATATATATATATATATATATATATATATATATATATATATATATATACTAATGTATTTACCGCTCTGGGCTACGATATCTATCGGCGTACCTTTTAGACTTGAATGACTAACGAGGCTCTCCTTTCCATCAGCCCTTGGCTGCTACATAACTATACTTAACTCATTATATATATATATATATATATATATATATATATATATATATATATATATCCACATTGCATAAACAATTAGATCGTCGTGATAAAGTGCTAATGTGACATTAGGAAAAGTATACAGTGCCGAGGCGACGCATACGTGTTATACAGTAGCAGCAACATATTCGGAAAACTATAGTGCAGGAAAAGGGTAAGCAGTTGTGAGCTACCGTCACCAGGGGGAGGGGGAGAGTATACAAAAGAGATAGTAAACGAGGAGGAAGGGGGGTAGGGGAGAAGGGTCGGAACTCGAATTAGTTCTACCGAGGCTAATTACAGTCGAAAGAAAAGACAACGTTGTTGCTTCTTCTGCGTACTGCATATTCGAATTACTTATACTCTGCCCGTGGTTGTGTTACTTTGCTTCTTTGCTGAAACAAAGAGAGGGAGAGACGGAAGGAAAAAAGTTAATAAAAGAGCGAGAAGCAATAATGTTGCTCGCGAGACGTGACTCGAAAGCATTGCGGCGGGTAGATCGACTTGAGTTCTTTTTCTCGTATAATATCTTTATGTATGATCTTACAAGCTATATGTATATATATATATATATATATATATATATATATATATATATATATATATATGTAAATATGTCGTAGTGATACATTCAATTGTTTTAAGTTTTTATATTATTATTGTTGTTTTCGCTCACCTTCTACTCTATTCTGTGCCATTATACGTGCTAAAGCACGTTAATGTTTGTATTTTAGTCACAATTATAACGACGTATATCTCGGGAAATGACCCTTAGCTGACATCGAATAAAGTACTGTCACACCTTTGAATATTATAAAAATTTAATTAGGTACTTTGTACGGCCGTGCTGCAAGTATTTACGTAAGAAACCTATTTTCGCGTACCAAAAACATACTATAAATTCATGTAGCTGATATGTAAATAATTCTTGTAATATTTATGATGTTGATAGAGTGAATATTACTTATTAATTAATATAATAATAATATTAATTAATATTAATATTATTATTAATATTATTATTAATATTTATATATAGTGTAAATTTTTTACATTCATTTTCATACTTAATGTCCAGTCCTTTCGTACACCATATGTTTCATAAAGATTTCAGTTTTACAATTATGGTATTCTAGTGGGTAATATACATTTTTAATTATCATCTGTATTGGAAAATTGCACTTATGTTTCATATTCTAAATCTTATTAATCAAAATTTCTAGGGTCTCATATGCATTCAATCGTCGATAGAATTTAAAGTGCATGTATACGTAATTCGAATTCAATCGTCGATGAAATTTACATTTGTTTTCAGTATTTATTTCTGATTCAAGTTAAAAGATTGTTTTTTATTTGTATTTGCAACTATTTGTAAAACGATAAGCTAAACCGAAGCTCTTAATTTCCTCCTTGAATTTTCAGTTTTTCTCAGAAAGTTTATACCTAAAATTACTGGTTTGCAAGGTTGGTGAACTATATATTACATTGTAGAGATATCATAAATCTTCTTTTCAGTTTATTCTTGTACGTTATCAGCAAGGTTAATGATAAAAAAGGTTGATTGGACGTCTTTATTATTTAATATATTCAACTGAGTAGAGAACACTTCGTTTCGTAATATTAGATTATTATATCGAAATTTGAATTGAGAAAATTTTAATAACGATGCCTTTTTATGCATCTTTTCATGAGATTCGTATTGTGGACTATGAGGGGCTATATTTTAAGCTTGACATAGTTCTCTTCCTTTTTTATTGAAGTCTGTACACGAGCATGACATTGCTTTTAATTGTTGAGTATCTGAACAACAATGCTACTGTTTAACAACATGCTATAATAAGCTTTTCAAATTTTATATATTCATATTTTTATTAATCCATTGTGATATAAAAAAAATGTGTGTAAGAATAAGTTTTAGTCTTTGCTAGATGATATAATGAAACTGAATTAAATTAGACTGTAATTTATGCAAAAAGTTGGCCGTTTCTAAAGCAAAATCTTTCTCATATTATCAAATCGGATGAAGAAGATCAATTCATTATATTTCAAACGAATGTAAAAATAACTAATTGAACACGTTTCTAGATGAATACAAATTGAAAAATAAAATCTTTTTCATACAGAACTGAACTAATTTAGACCGCATGCCCTTTAAAATTTCTAAGCACTCTTTTTTTGCATAAATCTGTCTGTGCAATTATAGGACCGCGCGAAATGAGCGTCGCTACCGCAACACGTCCGCATGCATTCCATCAGCATATATATTTGTTTTTAATATATACGTATTATTCATATTCGCATATACAATATGTGTTCTCAAGCGTGCGGAGCACACAGATATATATGCACAAAGGGACATAAAACAATATATGCAACTATATGCACAAGAATTCAGCTCGAACTGGCGGCTCGCGAGGGCAAACAATAGTCAAGTATTTTTCACATGCGACTAAGATACTACAGCGTCGGAGGTAATTGTCCGGCAATTATGGTATGTGCTCGCGATATCTTCTGAATATGTTTGTCTCTCTGTCTCTCTCTTTCTCTGTCTTTTTTGTTAAGCTTTTACTCTTGGAAAGCGGGCCGTGGGCGAGTGCGGGAGGGCGATGCGAGCGAAACCTTATCTTTATTAATTTATTTCAAGGGAACTCGATGCGCGTGCACAACGCCGAGTGCTACCGCAACTTGGTTTTTCAAGGTCGGCAGCCACGAATACGCACAAGCCAGTGAGAGAATGAGAAAGATAGAGGGAGAGAGAGAGAGAGAGAGAGAGAGAGAGAGAGAGAGAGAGAGGGGAGAGAGAGAGGGGGGTGAGGGAGAGAGAGAGAGAGAGAGAGAGACCGCGGTCTAACGGATGAATGATCTCTCGACCCTTAAATGTACTTCCGGCGTAACTGAAGAGAAAGAGAGAGAAAGCGCGCGCGAGAGAGAGAGAGAGAGAGAGAGAGAGACAGAGGTAAGCGGTGGCGGCATTTCAAGTGCGAAATTGTACGTCTTTTTTTATGGCCAATCCTAATTGAGAGCTCTGCGCACTGCTAGCGGCCCCGTAAAAGAGAGTCGGGCGCTGAGAAAATTCTGTATTAAAATTTCTTCTTTATTTTCAATTACGCGTCGGTGAAGAGTTATGGCACGATGAAAATAACGATAGCTGTCTGGATAAGTGATGTATTTACCTTGATAATTTTTTACCACCTTGTTTTTTTATTTCATAATTAACCTGACTTAAAGATTTTTTCAATCCCAATCTGTTCTTATATTTTAAAGTTAACAAATTTTTATTTATACTTAATGTATGCATACAAAATAACATATTTGATAATTTTTATGATATAGGTATATTACAGGACTCTCATGTACATTATCTTGCACATGGGGAAATTAGAGACATATCTTCTGACTCGTCTATCTTAGCTTCAGAATAATGTTGTTTTTTAAGTTAGGATTTTGATTGTAATCAAAAATTCCTTTATAATTGCACTATTAAAGTTTCAAACTAACTTATAGTTATATATACTTTCATTGTTTAAGTCAATGGAAAATTAATAATTAAGCCTTAAAACATGCTGATCTGTAGAACAAAGTGTCTATAAGTATGCTATCGTTATATATATATATATATATATATATATATATATATATATATATATATATATATATTGTAGACTGTATATGGTGCGTATGCATTAATGGTTATATTTATTCCCGGGAAATCCCTAAGTATTGTATCTACCGAGGCCGCCTCATTACCGATATGCGTCTGGACCTGTCAAAGGTACCGTTAGGGATCATTCGCGCTCAGACTCGACTGTAACGCAACTATACCTTAAGTACCGTTAGATTAGTTAATGATGTATATCTGTTGCAAAACAAAGGACAGATTTTGTTTGGACACCGAGCGAGAAGGTCGTTATAGCAGTCTGGCGTCGTTTTGATCGTGCGAGTTACCTGTAAACTTATTTGTATCCAAGAGTCAATAAACTTTAGTGATTTACATACGAATTTTGAGAAATAAAAACTTATTTTCCATCTCCATCCTGACTCTTCTTACTATATATATATATTTATTTATTTATTTACATTAGGGTATTAGAACATTGTTTAAATTTGAAAAATAGATTTTTATAAATACTAGAATGGTGTTATTTTTTAAATCCATTCGTTCAGAAAACTCTGATGAAGCACAAAAGAAATAAAACAAAACTAAAATTAATATACAATATGTCTAGTAATGCTCGACTTCTTAGAAGTAGTTCTTAATAATGAATGTAAATAAACTGATTAACGGATGACCATGAGTCTTAGCAGATTCTTCTATTCAGAGTTCCCAAAAAAACGTACCCTGAACTTTTCGAGAAATATGGGCAGAAGATACATTATACAGAGATTTACAGAGACGAGCACATCTAATTTATTATAATAAACCTATTATGAAATAAATAAATAAAAACGAATTCGTAAAATTTGCGCACGGCAATATTTATGGTCAAATGGAACTCATACTGTAGCGAATCATACAGAATTTGGAATTCAAATGCTTTGATACTCTGTATATAAAACTGTACATAATCAAACGTGCTGCTTTTACATATTGATGTAAGACTAGGTTGATCATTGAAATGAGAAAGGACCGTTGTACTAATAATATTAGTCTTTAAAGTATAGATATGCGTATAGTTGATATTGAAATGGCGTGTATTGGACTATATCATTTACAAACAATTACATATATTGCAAGCAATTATTATGCAATATGAAAAGTATGTCGTTTATCTTTTTTGAAACTTTAAGTACTATAATTTTATTCTATTCCAATTAAAAAATAGTAGTGGTTTATTAAATCGATTACGTCTCAGTAGTTGCAATCTTTACGCTGCAATTACGAAAACAATAGACTATGATGATGTCTAGCGTTAGTTAGTCTAGCGCTTAGTTGTATAAAAATAAAAGTACATCCGTGCCAGGGCTGTTCTGCATAAGTCAAAAGGTTAAATATGACCAAGTAGATGCGAAGTTGTCAAAGCTACATACTATCGAATACTTTACCGAAGTACTATCGGAAGAACATGAATACTTGCTTTTTGATGAAATCTCCGATATAAAATCTGAAAGAAAAATCAAGATTACATTTTGAAGAATTAGTCATTCTTGAACATCGTTATAACTCAAGCCATCTAGAACAGAGCAGTTTAGCTAATATCTGTCACACTAACAAAGGGAGTCTATAGTCACCGAAGAACCAAATGCTTTCATCTTGACGAAATTTTTTCAACCTAATAAAAAGAGAATATCTTATCTTTTCCTTGTACCAATGGACTCTCCTTCTATTTATTTTTAACTGAATATTGTTAAAATTGTTAATAGATTATAAGTTGTTATCATAATACGAGGGCGTTCAGAGCTCTTATTTTTCAAAATCTGTTAATTGTTAGTCATAAGAAGTCAGAATATTATATATGAAAAAAATATTAAATTTATTAAACGAAGGTGATTGATAAAAATATTAATATCGAGTAGTGGCAAATACGGTAACAACTAAGTTTTTGATATCCATTTCAGATAAATTATTAAATCCTTCAATTTGTTTCTAATAAAATAAGGAAGTATATAAATTAATTATAAATTAATTATGAATTATATATATACATACACCTCCCCCCACACACACATATTAAGAATATATATAATTATATATAATATGTACTAAATAATTATTTATATTTAAAAAATTCATAAATATAAATAATTCTGTCAAATATAAAAAACAAAATATTTAAACCAAGTATGCGTATAACACAAATAAGTTTTAAAATTCTTATACTCATTTCATTCTATGAAATTAAATAATCTAATTAATAAATAAAACTGATACTGGACTCCACTTTGTTCCTTATAAATAATTGTACTCAATCTTTTGTAAAAACACTATTAAAATTCAATTTACAACTTTTTTAAAGAAGTATTTTATTTAAGTTCAAATGTGTAATGTATGTATGCAAACGTTTACACTAATACCTGCTTATACTGATATACGTATATGGACGCGACCAGTTACTTTCGACTCGGTTTTATGAAAATGGACGCGATTTGCTGCTTACTGAAACTTATTCTGTGGAATGAAATCCCAGTAAGTCACCAGTAAGTCGAAATACCGTTTCTGACTATTTATTTCGTCTGATTATGGCAACGGCGAATAACTTGCAATTCGAGAACCTTTCATGACATTTACATGGGAACTATACGAGAATGCATTTCAACATTGTCATATGGAGTTACTGCCGAGGCTTTTGGGAATAAACCTAAATGCAGCCGTCGTAAATGTGACCGTCAGAACGCTGTTATTTTTCAAGATATATTTGAACTGGAAAAAAATTTATATTAGACTTCTCTGCATTTACAAACATAAAGTTTCTAGTAACAGTGCGTGACATTATTATAATAGACAGGATAATACTATCTATAATTACTGCCAAAATTATTTTTTCACGTTAACTATGATGTTATCTATCTAACTGATATAAGACTTGTATACATGATTTGGTGGATAAAAAGAAAAACAAGTATAATAGTTAATAGAGATATATTTTTTTTATATAACATGAATTTTTTATTTTATAATTATATGAACTTTTGAATATTATTTGATTTTAATAAAAACTAATTTTATAATTTCATTTATTTTTGACTTGTATATTGATAGTAGTCAATTCCTACAAATTAATAAATTGTATTATTTATAATAGAATAAATTAATCTTGACTATAACTATCAGACCCTTATTAATTCTAGTATCAATCCCAGTTCCAACTTTCACGGTGAAAGTTCTGTGTTACATCCTCTTGTTTTTTTTTTTTAAGTAATTCATCACTGAACATTTTCAATATTCAGTTTCGCTTCAGAGCTAACGATATGTGAAAATAAGTGGGTGCTTAATTAAACGCAAAAGTTTATCATAAATATAATTTAATTTAATAAAAGAATCAGTAGATAAAGAAAATCCATTACCTTATCGTAAAAATACGGATTCTTATGAGATTGATAATCAGGCGAAAACTATTAAAGTGGAAGTATAAAGCAGTTAAATGAAGAGAAATGGAACAAGAGAAGGCGTAATAAGCATCAATATATTAGAAGCTGTTTGGCGTAAAGTGTAAATTGTTGAATGGGCTTTATTCGATTACGCATTGACGTTAATTAGTGCCAACGACGGCTGATTATTTTTAACTCGACAAGTGACTCATTTAAATCGGCAGTAATTGTCGGTAACGCGCTTGCTTAAAAATATTCGTTCTCTCTCTCTCTCTCTCTCTCTCTCTCTCTCTCTCTCTCTCTCTCTCTCTCTCTTATATATATATATATATATATATATATATATATATACATACACATATACTTTACCCTGACATTCACATCGCTTCCGATGCTGTCATGCTGGCGCCTATCGTTTTTTTCTCTCGAGTAAACGGAGAATCGTCAACGCCGCATCTGCGCGCCTGTCGTTTATATATAATAAACGGGAGTAGTGCGCCGCGACGCGACGACCTATATGATGCACTGCGCGTACTGCGAAAGCGAGGGCGACCGAAAGTTAACGCTTATCCCCCCTCCCGACTCTTGTGAAATTTCACTCCAATTGTGGCAATTTCGCACATTTGCGCAGCTCGCCACTGCTCTTACTCTATATATATATATATCTCACTGCCTCTACCCGGTTCTCATGCGCGTGCTTCCCCTGGCTCTTCCAGCATAAATTACATTGTTTACCTCCTCAATCGTGTACTTGCTTCGCTGTCGTCTCTTCCATTCCCTTTCCAGCATTGACCAAACGAATATGGCGAGCCCGCATTGCTCGGGCGCTTGTACTCTGTAGCGGACATCGACACCGCCACGCTGCCAATGACTATTTCGACATTCTTGAAAATGAAGTCTCTGGCGGCAGCGGAGTTGATCCGTATTATCGTAATTACGTCGGCAATATAACGCGAGATGACTGCACGGCGCGAAAATGTACGACTTGTGCATCAGTGGCATTCGCTTCGTTTCTTCTTTCAATTTACGAGAGGCGTATCGTTGCTCGGATGCCGCGTCGTCCGGAAGAGATATGAGTTTGCGAAGAGCTTCTTCTTCTTATACGTGTTCTTCTTCTTCGCCGAACTAATCAACGAGAAATAAATCAGATCACGTGCTTGTGCAGCGGTCTTTGCTCTCGTAATTAGCGCAACAGCCCATGAGCGGATAACGTGATTAATTACAGGAGTTCACGAGAATGAATAAATTATAAATTATATTTCGTAAATGTACTATAAATAATAATAGGAGCATGGTGCGGTCCATGAAGTTTATATATGTTGATTTTTTAACGTTGTATGTCCGTAATTTCAAGCCGATAAGATGTAAGAGAATCAATAATTAAAAGTTAAATAGATAGAATACTTAAATATTACAAAGTTATATTGTTAAGTAGTATGATTGTTCTCGCTCATAAGTGGGCTTATGTAAAACCTTACCGCTCGCTGGTGCCTTAGAAAGTGTGGGAGGTGTAGCGGTATACCAGGTCGGACCTAATGTACTCATGTATCAGGCAAGAAACCGCCCATTATGTTGAAAGGGAACCTGTATTCGCCTTGTTACACCCCAGAAGCAGGTAAAACCTTTTCTATGAGGCAAAGTGCCCTTGTGTATTGCAATAGATGACGGGCCCTCAGAACTGTGGCCAAGTCTTTATCTTAAATTATTATATATAAACTATAAAATAAACATCGTGACGCATATATACATCGCAATTCACACGCAAAACTAAAATGAAGAATAAAATCTGTAGCACGAACACTTCTACCGATTAGCGTTAGCACTAAACCGGATATCTAATCTCTTACATGTTTTTTACTTTCTTCCTTATTCCTAATTTCCAACCGATCTACACTCATACGAAAAAACTACACCTATTGGAAAACCAAATCTTACCACTAGGGTAAAACTATATATATAAGGCGAACTTAGCTTCCGACCTTTTTTAACGGAAAAAGGAAAAATACACGTTAGCTGAATCAAAATATTTCCGTCATTTTCTACTACTTTTTCCCATCTTTCTGGCAATATGGCAACAATGTGGCGAAAGAACGATGGCGGTTTCGAGGCGATCCAATCATCGACAGATTCTCGCATTTCTTGAACTTGTCGTAAGTGCGTATCAAGGAGGTCGTGATGCATCAATCTGAATAAGTGATAATCAGAAGGCGCTTTGTCTGGTAAGTACGCTGGGTGCGGCAGCACTTCCCATTCGAGCTCCAACAGGGTGTTTTTACGGTGTTTTTCACAAGATGTGGCCGAGCGGTGTTATGCAAGAAAATGACTTTGCGCCTATTGCTCGCGATTGCTAATCTATGTTCGATCAATTTCTGTTGCAAATCATTCAATTGGCGTTTTTATATCTCAGCAGTAACGGTTTCATTCGCTTTTAGCAGCTCGTAGTACAGCACACCCTGTTGGTCCCACCAGTCACAATACGCCACAACAAACTCTTCTTTTTTCCTGGCAAGCTAAGACAATGCGATATTGTATCGATTCATAATGGCACTTCCGGCCCAATCGTGTGGCATCCATCATCCGTGTTTTCTGTACGAAGGTAATGAAGTTGTGCTATCCACTTGTCTTAAAATCATTGTTTTTAATGTAAACTGATCAGAATAGTATAAATATAATCATCATAAATCATTGGTTTATCAATTGCTGCAACTATAAAGTTTCAAATGAATGCTTGTCGCAAATTGATCAATAGGAAATGTTCAGTATTTGTATGGACTGAATCATTCTTTGAACATTCATTATCAAGCATATTATATTTTCGTTTACGATGAAACACATGTTATATGAAGTAGTACTGCCTACTTAGTATTTATAATTACGTTATAATTGAAATGTACGTTTCACACTAAATCACTTGCTGTGCTCACTAGTAAAACGACAGGTGACCTATGGCTAGACTCAAGAAGACAATTGTCAAAATATATATTACTTATTATAAAAACACATAAAGAAAAAACCTGAAATTAATTAACTTATTCATTTTGCTGTTTAGAAGAATGCACTATATAGGGCTTACAGCTCTTTATACATTTTTCTAATGAATCTTAAAATAGGTCGAATACCATACTACAAGTCCATTAGAATATTTTTTTTTCTTTACATAATCTTTTCATTATCTCCGTTCAGTTAGTAAAAATCCAATTAATTCTTTTGAATTCTATTATACATAATAAGTTATGAGTAATAGTTTTACAAATAATTTAATTAAAATATTTGGAATTATTACCGATTTTGGTCAAAACTTTTAAAATTGCTTAAAGATAAAGATGTCGCGAAAGACTATATTTTATATATAAATAGAGACAATATTCAGAAAAAATCTGGATAAGTAGAAAATAGATAATCGTTAAAATAGTTATTTTAGTTACAAATAAGGCCATAAAAGTTAATTTTCATGAATCCATCAACTTTCACCACCGTATTTCAAACTGATTTTTTTGATTTTATGTTGCTCTCAAATTCATTTTTATAGACTGTTTTCCGATTTAATGCTCTATTGTTATTTATTCTTCTTCTTATTATTATTATTATTATTATTTTTGTTGTTATTAATTATTATTATTTACAGATATGAGCCAAAAAGCTTTAATAATTAATATTTTTCCCTATATATTTAACTTGGAATGAAAAGTCATATACGCCTTAGGCATTGGAACACGAAATAAGGAAGGGAGGGCCGGGCTCATAGGAAATTCTATTATTCCGCTCAGATCATGCAAAGAGTGACGGGGCACTGCGCGGGCGCGTGCACAGCGGTATTGACGAGCGAATGGAGAATGGGGATACATAATGCAACATGAGCTCTCGACGCCAACCGCCGACGAGCTTGCGCGAGCGGACCGGATGCGCCTACGCCGAACTTGCATACTGATATGCACCTATCCCTCTCGACTCGGTATCTCTTTGTGGTTACCTCTCGTTCTCCCCCCCCCCACTCTCTCTCTCTCTCTCTCTCTCTCTCTCGGCCCTCTCCTATATGGAAATTGTATATGTATGCAAGCGCGTGTCGCATCCTACGTATACATCAAACATCGCGCACTGTAAGATTTTTGTCAAACGCGGTACCATTTACCGTTGAGCCATCCCTATCATCAATAACGGGTCTGTACGGACTTAATCTCGTGTACAATTATTCTTTAGTTTAAGCTTTTCATTTGGTTATAATAAATTAAGGAATTTAGATTTTTTTTTAATTAGCAATGAGACATAAAGGTTGTTTATAAAAAAGTATCTATTGGTTTGAGAGTATTTTGTTTAAGGTAAATATTGCTTTATGAATATTTATCAAAAAATTTTATCATATTATGCCGATCTAGTTAATTAAATTTTTTTAAGAAATCCATTAACAAATCTATAAAAATTATAATGTTTTTTATTTATCTTTGTTTGTGTTTTATATATTATGATCTAAGTTTTTTGTTTTATATATTTTTTCAAAGTTTTTATTGTGTATATTTTTTTTCAATACCAGTAATATTTCTGATTAACAATTTAACTATTCTGTTACGAGTTCTTCGTCGTGCTAATTACGAATACCTTGGTGGTGACTTTTAGCGTGGTGACTTTACTTGGAAATTAACTTTTGATATCGAAAGCGATAAAAATGATGTTTTTTCGAACTTATCTCAAAAAATAGAAAAAATCTTAAAATGTTAAAAAAGATTTCAAAGAAATATTTCAGAATTATTTAAATAATCTTTTTTCTTCTATTTTTCTCTAAAAGTAAGTTTCCCGGTTATGGAACATTGGTTTGAACAGTTGTTTCCCAGAAAATTCCCTTGTACGAAAATAATCTAATTAAATGAGACCTATAACTTATGTTTGAAATATTTTTTGAAGCTTTCCTTATTTTCCGAAATAAATTTTTCGAAGTACGATGTTTAAATATTTTTTATGGATTTAATTACCATTGAAAGCGACTACAATATTTGCAACTATCATCTGAAGAAATATAATTATACCGATTTCCATCAAAATTGGACGTATGTATTCTTTGGTCAATTATTCTGGAATATAATGATTAATGCACAATCGATCACAGCAACAAAAATTTTCAGATAGATGAATCACCTTGAATTTTGAATAATAATTCTCTTTACATTTAATTATTTCAAATGTTCGACTAAGCGATATGTTATTCGGTTAAAAGTATTATCTATAGATGTAATAAACTAGCTGTAATAAACTACCACGTGTACCATGAATATAATGGACAATGTTATTTTCAAATATTCAAATAGTAAAAATGACTGTTTGCTATCCAGCCTCTAAACCGATGTATACACGTCTCACGTAGACTTATCTAACGGCGAAAATTCTCAAGCAACGAATCGCCGATTTTAATTTAGAATTGAGAATGAAAAAAGTACGCACCTACTACACTTACAATGCAGTTGCTGAGCCGAATTCGCGACGCGCTCGTCATTCAAATATTATCGATTCGCTTCAGGTCGTGAATTAGAATAAAAAATGCAGAAAGCCTTCGGAACGCCTTTGTCTAACCGTTCGCTCTCCTTTCTTGACACGCGATCGCCCGCGCGCGCACGCTGCAAAGCTGTTGCAACAATGCAACGCTCGCTCGAAGTGGACACATTGATAAGAGCGCGCGCTATAGCCTTTCGTGCTATAGAGGAAGGTGGGGCATCACGAGTACCCACTATTGAAGTAATCCTGTCATTTCAATTTCAGTTTAAATAAAAAATAAAAACTGTAAGTTGCAGCCAGGAGTTTATTAAGCTTAATTCTCCGTTTTGTAGTAAAAAAATAATTAGAACTTAATATTATTAAATGAAATTTTAAGCTTCTAAAAGTGGCCGTTTTCACCGTGCGTGGGACATGATGAGCACGGAAAATTACGAAACAATTAAGTATTTATACTACGACATTTTTATAAATAAAATGAATAAAAATTAAAGACAATATAATACATATATATCTTTATTAAAATGTTGGGTTTCAACTTATTGGAATAATTTGCACACACACACACGCACACACATACGTACACACACAAAATCCATAATAATATTATATGTTATTTATTATATTATTATAGCTTAATAATATTATAATGATTGTTATTCGCGAAATAATAAAAATATTTATAGTAATAATGTAATGCAAAACATGAATTTTTGTTATTTTAAATACAATAAGTCTAATTTGTTTTATAAATTAATAACAATTTCTATTGATTTTACAGTCCAATTCAATAAATTAAAATTTATTTATTCATTTTTTTCAGCTAATATATTTTTATCACAGATTAGTCTACGGGGTTGATTTTAAACAAGGACAATCTGACTGTCATTATAATTTTCAATTAATTATATATTGATATGTATTAGTATTTATATAAATATGATTTGATATTATTATGTATAAATTTTAATTTATTTAATTGGTCTGTAAGATCTATAGAAATATTTATTAATTTCTCTAAATATAGTCGACATAAGTACAATTAAAGTAATTTATTTTATGTTTAGTTTAAAAAGAATATTTTTTGAGAATCATCTTTATCATATTCGACAATTTTTTTAATCAAACAATCAAACAATCTCTTCGATATTCGACAATGAGATTTATTGACGATTAGTGTTTTAGGTCCTATTGTTGAGTCCTTGTGCGCTGAAGTTATAAAATAAAATATATAGATAAACATATTTGAAATCATTTATTAATTTTGAATACCAAAATCCGATATACTATACAACTATCTAAACAACTATGCATAAAAATATGTAAGGAAATTAAAAATGTACCCAAAATCAAATATATATATATATATATATATATATATATATATATATATATAAATAAAATATTATGCTCGCGTAGAAATTTAGCTTAGAATACTTCACGAATCGAGTTAGAAATTCCTATTTATAATTGCGATCTCGCAAGTCTTAATATATTTTATTATGTGTATGTTCCATATTATTTCGGATATTAGTAGGAATATCGGTCTAAATTCTAGCATGTAAAACTAATGAATACCTAAAGATATCTACATAAAATCTATTCATAACGTTTTTATTTCAACTCGAAATTTTATGCCGTTCTGTCTTATAAATATCCGGGATATGAAGTCCAAGCAAAAATGAATCCAAGCAAAAATTAATTTAAATTAATTTCTTCCACATTCCTTTATTTTCAATAAATAATTTTATTTTATTTTTTGAAATATACGTGTAAATTAAAATTTTTAATGATATATGTTTTTGTTTTATATTATTTTATCTATTATGTTGTACTAATTTTCAACTATTCAAATCAAATTAAAATTTCAATTATTCAAATTTGAAGTTTTTATTTTTTTTACAACGAACTGAAAAATGGGTGGTATTTGTTGAAATTTCCAATGATTAATATAAAAGTTTTATAAAGTATTTTCATTTGGATATGCTGTAAGAGCAAAATACGCAGTATTTAAGTACTTTTTTCAACGAAATTATTTAAAATTATTTAATAACTTTTGTAATAATAGTAGTGTCTACATCGCTTGGCAGGCTGGCCATGCCTCACCTTCCCCATAGATTTCAATTGAAAAATGAAACCGTAGCGCGCGCGTCCTCGCGTACGTACTGCGCGGCGCGGCGGTGCCATCTGCGAGATTCGAACTGGATATGGTCGCCTCACGTCGATGCATTGTTTTAATTAATATACGCCACGTGCTCTCCGGGTCGCGGGGTCCGCGCCGGAACAAAGCTTCGGAATTGGTGGGACGCATCTGTTGCAACGCTATACAATATATTCACCGCGTACTTTATACATGCGTGATCGCCGACAATGGAGGCGACACTTCTAATTAAGATAACGGACTATGTACATATATGTATATTATTATTTTTTTTGTTTCGAGGTACTGGACCATAATATAATGGCTAAGTTCTTTAAGATTAAAATGGTCGCGATGGTGTTTCTCTTGTAATATAAGCGTATAAAACCTCTGCAACCTCCCCCCCCCCTCTCTCTCTCTCTCTCTCTCTCTCTTTTGCTCTTCGCCAATCGAGTAGCAGAATTTTATATCATTTTCCTTGGGAATAAAGTAGAAGGAATAAAAAGGATACGGTTTAGAAACTTGTGGGCTTCTCCGAGGTCTTCTCGGTCTAAGGAGTTTTTAATATTTTTATTTTTTATGTTTTTTACACGTCGAGTTAGGTTATATATATATATATATATATATATATATATATATATATATATATATATATATAAGCATAAAATTGATTTTAATTCTTCTCTCAAAATTCATAAATATTTACTAAGTTTTCACTACAATGTTTGAAGCTACATATATATTTTGCATTAATTGAAACGCAAAATTACTAATTCAATCTGATTATTCGGATACCGTTGTGTAAAACACAACCCGATACTCGTGTGCAAGTTGATTCTTATTCCGTGTAACTGAAAGGGTAAGCTTCCATGCACGCGATGCAATGTCCTAATTAGTACATGTATAATAGTTAGTCAAATTTCGGCGCGCCTTGTTCAGTTCATTATTTAGTACGGGGGACATTTACTCCAATGTAGCTGCTGTAAAATAAGTTCCGAGATACGGGCGTTCGAGCTTACGGTGAAATTTCCTGTACTATAATATGCTCCACCATACATAACATTTTATATATATATATATAAAATGTATATATATATATATATATATATATATATATACATATATATACATATATATATATACATATATATATATATATATATATATATCAATTGGTTAAATCTTTGCGCAATTTAACAAATACATTTTCTTACTTGCGTTAAAGTACAATATTAAATTCACTACAAAATTTACGTGGCTATATTCTAACTAGTAATGAATTCTATGATTGAGAAATAATGCGAAAATGCACAAAGGACATTAAAAATGTACAGTGGCAAAATATTTCTTAAGAAGCGTTTTATTGGCCCTTAACAGCGTGAATACTGGCTAACTTGATCGGAAATTATTACTATCCGAATGATATATACTTTGATGCATTTTAACGAGGATAGATACAATAAGCTTTTGTCTTGATTTCGAAATGCAGTGCAATTCCGCCAGCGTTTCGGTTATATAGCTTAAACACCGTTTTTCACAATAATCGATAAAGCCTCTCCTATTACTTCCGACAGTTCATTATTTCGCATAATATATATTGCATTCTATAGAAAAATAGTAAGGATATATTCATAGTAGACTGGCAACAAAAACTCTTCTATAATCAATGAATAATAATATTTATAATAAAAAGATAATTGAATTAATATAGTTATTTGTATACTGGTCGGCATTTATTAGTTTCCTAGAAATTATTATTATTACTATTATTAGTATTATTATTGTTGTTGTTGTTGTTGTTGTTGTTGTTGTTTTTGCGGCTACTGCTGCTGCTGCTGCTGTTTTTGTTGTTGTTGTTATTGTTGTTGTTGTTGTTTTAGACAAACCGGGTGTCCGAAATATGATTGTTTACACTACCCAAGTTCGGTAATAAGACGGGGAAGTTGTGTAGAAAGGTTGTATGCATTTTAGAAAGTTGCATTTTGCAATTCGTCGACCAATGAGCGGGCGCTAATTCGGTTCTCAATCGTGGGGCATAGAGATGTAGAAACGGGTCGTTAGCTCTGACCGAAATTTCTAAAGTATAAAAAGTTTACGTATGTTGCCTTCTGTATACTATTCCCCATCTTGACGACCGCGCTCGTAAAATTAACTTCAAACAAACAACTAAATCTTTTCGAGCCACGATCGACAAACATCTCCCATTATTTTTCAGATTACATTCAAAGTCTCCGCCCATCTTCTCAACTTCTTTACCTCTCGAACGAGAGAAGAATTAGCCTTCGTTCGTGGACTCACGAAGATTAGTACGTAGAGCAACGACTATTTGCAAGGTTACAAAATGCATACAACCATTGTATTCGACTTCTCCTACTTATTACTTATTCACTAATGTGAACAATCATATGTGAGATACCCTATATACATTATTTAACGTTGCTGTGTTTATGCTTCAATAATGGCCATAATGGTCGATGAAGGCCTACGGTGTATTTCTATAAGAGAAAGCACGCATAAATTTTGAAAGAGGTGCTCGTGTCAATCGGTCGACACCAAGACTTATACCGAAACACTAGTTCGTTACTCCAACGATCGAGTCATCAAAATTATGGTATTTTAACTGATTTTGTATATAATATAATACATGTACAGTCATATGTAACGTGTAAATATCAAGAAAACTTAAATGCAGTAAAAGTTTATAAATTATTTATTAAGGAAACTAGAAAATTTGAATAAAAATAAAAAGATAAGTAAGAATTCACTTGAATCAATCGATAAATATAAATATTAATTTTACGATAGAGGCCTACGATGGCTCGATCGCTAGAGCGAAGAACTAGTAATTCGGTGATTTGAGTTCAAATCCCGGTCGCGGCTGATTGACACAGGCACCGCTGTAATAATTTACATGTGCTTTCTTTACAAACACATCGTAGACCTCCGTCGCTGATTAGCACCGATATATGGAAGCATAAATAGAGCAATGTTAAATAACAGAAAAAAAAAATTTTACGATATGGCAATAAGGGACAATAAAATTAACTATATCACATAACAAAAATCTTTAAAATATATGGTTTCAATACTAAATAGATATCTTTCAGTTCCGAGCATCACTTCTAAAATCCACTTAATCCTGAGTTTAAATCTTTACACTATTCGTTCCTTACTGAAATTATATAGGATTTACGTGAAATAGTTTTATCTCTGTAGAACATATAGCTTCTATCGTACATAGGTTTTTTTTATTACTGTATTACTATTAACACGCCGAACATACGAGAGAAATCACGAAAAATTAATCTTTTTTTTGTCTGCAAAGATAGAGCCCATAAATAATTTTTTATGAATTATTAATGAGGATCTATATTGAGTCTAATTTCTTCTTCTCTTTCTTACAAATTTTCAAATTTTGTAATATAATTTCTATTCCTGAAGTTTTAGAAAACTCGTTACCGCTCGAGTGCTTTAGTATACAAATAAATATGAATCTCGTTAACGTTAAGAGTCATACACAGCGAAGTACGCATTACAATGGCTTTTAAGAATGATTTCTATGCATTTTCTTTCTCGACGAACTTGTTTTGTTTAGCAAAAAATCTGCACCAGTGCGCAACGAATATAATTGACGTTGTGTTTGAAAACAAAATCCGAGGACCTTTCGAAGCGGCGGAAAAACTGTGCAGAAGCACCTCTTCCCTATCTTCCTCTCTCTCTCTCTCTCTCTCTCTCTCTCTCTCTCTCTCTCTCTCTCTCTCTTTCCCTTGCCCTTTCCCTTTATCTCAACATTATTTAAGCCAGAAGAGAACACGAACGTTGAATGCAAGAAGAAAGAAAACAGAATAAGAAAAGAAGCGGGACAAAAAAGCGCTCTTCGTTAATCACGACCTCGCGCGGCGCGAGCGAGCATAAAAAAAGAAATGTCTCTTTTTAAGACGAACGAATCGCGCTCTGGTACTTTAATCGCTTTTGCGTTCATTATTACCATGAATTTGAAACAAGCGCCATTGTCCCACTTTGTCTGCTTTTCATTTCTCACATACGCGCCGCGGGATGTCATCCAGCATCTTTTGTCCTATCCTGCGTTTACATATAGTGAGCGCGCGCGCGCGCGCGCCCGCGGACTCGCGCTTTCTTTTATACCCTTTCTCACTTCCCTTCTCCCTCCTTCTTTTTCAACTCGCATATAAACGAGAAACAGACTGCCTGTACCACTGCGTCGTCGGACTCGAAAAAAGGTATAACATATACTATGGGGGTCGGGCAAGAGAGAGAGAGAGAGAGAGGGAGAGAGAGAGAGAGAGAGGGGGGAGAGAGAGAGAGAGAGAGAGGGGGAGAGAGAGAGAGAGAGAGAGAGAGAGGAGAGAGAGAGAGAGAGAGAGAGAGAGGGAGAAAGAGAGAGAGCGAGAGAGCAAGCAGAGGAGGGGGAGGCTGAAAGTTAGAGCATACGCAGATTTGTTCGGCCATACCACCGAAAGAGGAAAGTAATACCCCCATCACTCTTTTCCTCGATCCTCTTGTACTCTTTGCTCTTCCGCTACCATCCTTTATGTATAGCTTTATTCTGCGCACATATTTCTATTCTTACTTTCATATCATTATATTTCATGTCTTTAGGAACCTCGTGATATTACTTTGACTTGACTTTTAGCTTTCCTATACACTATTACACGGCTCTATCTCTTTCATTCTTACTCTCACATATATAAACATATACATTATACATACACATACTTTATTCATTTGATATCTCAGATGCGATAAAATATCTTTCGAATGATATAAAATCCTTTCATTCATTGTTAAATAGAATAAAATTTGGACTGTGGGTATATAATTCATGTGAGAATTAATGTAAGAATATTGCTGGATAAATATATATTTACTGAACGAAATAATATACTATACATTTACTGATCATTCAAAATATCCTTATATTTAATCACTCACGATAATATTATTTAAAGACCAAAATATTAGAACTTCTTCTAATCACGGGCGCTGTTGAATTGTCTTTTTTCGTCTTCCTTAGATTAATGCTGAGCGTTTTTTCCTCTTGCTTGTCTTTCTAACCTCTGAAAGTTTAGATGAATCCTTCCAAAGTCTACCACGACTTTATCAACAAATACCTTCGGCTATCGTCTCCATCGTGGATCTCGTAGCTGTAATCATTAGCTTTGTCACATACTGTGGGTTGAAGTTTTCTTGCACGGGCAGATGTAACTCTACACTTGCTTCTACTTACATTATTATATGCTTTTCGGTTATTATATAGTAAAGTATTGACGTATTTTTTCAGTCTCTTGGCTTATATGAAACTGTCTTTATGGATCGACATATCAGTGATACCTCTTTATAATTTTATATATGTAAATTGAATGTGTAGTTGTGAACGTTAATTGTATTCACTAAAATTTATTACTTCGCTATGAACAATCAAACATAGCGTTTGCAAATTCTCTAAATTTTCTATCGAAATTGAAAAAGTTTTGTGGCGACTTAGCAAGCCTACCGTGCAACATAAATGATCGCCAATACACTGCCTCTGAGGTTACCATAAAATATATGTGAGAATGTGAATTTAATTCGGATAAGGAACCTCTAATAAATGTAGTTTTGAAAATTTTAGCGATGTACGGGTAAATGGAGGCGCTCAATGGTAAATTGTCGATTCCGCGCTGTTCACAAGAGTTCGACTAACCTGTGGTGACCATCTAGCGTATTGTACCCTATAATTTTGATTTTCATCCATTTACGTTGTTTTGAAGACCAAGCAATTGCCATTGTGTTTCATGTGAGTTCATAGACTTGGTTTTAAGAATGATGGAAACCGATCAAGCTTTACAGAAAAAAAAATCAGCTTCTTCGTCGAAATTCATTCCCGTACAATTGACTTGATTACTAAGCAGAATTATCATAGTTTATATGACATTCCAACTCTCAAGTTCTTCATCAACCACTTTTAAATCACGAAAAACTGTCTTTTTGGCGTGGAGTCTGATATCATTGTAAAAATGAACTTGTAAAAATCTTAATTGCCAATGCACAACCATACCGTACGATTTTGATTTTTTTTTCTTCACATTTTAATGCTGTTAAAGTGGGTAACAGGTATTTTTAACAGGATCAAATCTAAATAACCGGTTACACTGATATTATTTCAAGGAAAGTGACTGTAACACCTTGCTAACAAGATTTTCTGAATTTTTGAGATTTTGTTTGAATTTATCTGACGTTATATTAAATCTAAGCAATAAACCCACAATTATTGATAAATTGGACTCCAACATTCGTCCGTTATTGCTGTCACATCAGCCGAAATGTTCCATCGAGTTATCGAAAATAGGTTTGCTAAGATCACCCGTTACAAGATGGGCCAAGTTTTCATTTGAATATTGTTTAAATAAGAAATGGCGTAGATTAAACCATCAGGTACCATCAACACATACAGAGTGTGAGCAACATTTTCGTTTTTTCTTTAATTTGAAATCGTATCGGTCTTATTAATAACGCCTGTATATAAGCTTCTAGTGAAAAAAAAATAGTAGTGTGCACATGTGTTTTTGTCCCTTTTTTGCAAACATGAAAACTTTCAATTTTATTCATTTTATTATGTTCGAAATATTCATTATTGCTTGATAAGAAAATTGTTAAAACTTTTATGTATTTATTAAACGTGGAGCAATTTTATAAAAAAGTTACTAACAATAACGAATGCGAACATATGCAAAAATATAAGCTTAATACTCTTTCTGCACTAGTTACACAAGTTGCACACAATAATTTATGATGTATATCTCTTTATTTAAGTTAGATACAACTTGCCCAGGATCAGAACAGAGATTTCAAAATTTTAAGGTCTTAAAGAGACTAGGTTATCTCAAGCAAATTTAAATAATTTTGATTTAGTAGCGATTACCAATAATGTATAAAATTTATTTAGTAATATTCATCTATTTATTTCTACCAAATGTTATTATTTTTATTTATGAATGTATAAATCTTTTACTTTTCACCTTATCTGCATATGAATTTATTTAATTATTAAAATATAAAATTATACACAGGCAGCAATTTATATTTGTTGTATTATACAATTGTTTTTAATTGAAGAATTCAAAATAAAACCAATGTATCTTTTATGAAATTACTTGTAAGTAGTAATTAATTTAATATGCCATAGCACATTCATCATTAAAAATTATAAAACTTTTTCGAATGTCTTGTATGTTTATTAGTAAGTCAATCAATTGATTGGTTGACTTACTTTCAATCATTGAATTATTTTCATACTGAAAATTAATTTAAGTATTACTGGATAATAATAAAAATTCGATAAATTAATGGATCAGTAGTAAACAATTGTGTAATTATTTTGCAATTAATAGTGCTCGTATATTAATAGTACAGTTGGCATTATGATGCCAGTCATTAAAATTGTTATTATTTTTAATATGAATTATTATAGATTAAAATATTCATTTAAAAATTTATTAATGTTTATGTATCTGTACTTTTTTATTTTTACGATTTAATATCCTAATTATTAAATAAAACATTTCTATTAATTAAAATGAGATTGAATGCAAGAAATGTCTCCTTAACATTTAAATTTACCAGTCAGTTTAATACTTTAATTTGCACGAGTAATGACAATTACAGTTTTAATCGAGCTCTTATCGTGTGAAGACGTGTTAATCGAGTGCTTCCGTTTGTAAACAAAGCTTATAGTACGTGCTGGGGACCCCGACCCCAGCACTGAATCTTAGAAACCTAATAACGTGGTGTAACTGAATTAAATCTAACATACATCATAAGTACAGCCGTTTGCCTATCAACAATGGCCCTTCTTACCAAGGACCAGACTTCATTGATCGAAATAACCGAAGTGAATAAAGTGTAGAATGTAACTCTTCTAACAAAGAACAGATTCTCAAACAAGACACCGTCCAATCAATCTAAAAACGTGTACACTTGTACAGCAAATATATCACCTATACTAAGCTATGCAAACGCAACCGAATATCCCAAGTGAGATTAGGGTAGTACAATTGAATGTAAAAGGGATCTTACGCAATCCGACTACACCATTGCCATTGGAGATATAGTTTGTGCAAAAAATATAATAAGATACTACAAAATAACAAGGAATCAAATATGCATGTTTCTATCTACAAAAAAATTAGTAACCAACCTTATTGAACAAATAATAGAATTAAAATAGGTGACATTCAAATTACTGTAAATCCACTCGTGTCAAAAAATAAAAGAATTATCTTTTCGAATGTACCATCATCAATGCCCAACTACATACTGGAAAATATTTTAGAGGAACTACAGGTAAGACGCAAAGCTCCCATTATACAACTGAAAGCTTCGATTCATAAAGCTAGATACGAGCATTTACAAAGTGCGCGTAGACAAACTTTTATCGAAGACGAACTTTTATTTAATCTCAAAATTATATTTTGGAATACCAGAAGCATTGTTCATAAAAAAGCTGAACTGCTTAAAATATTGAACGAATTAGACATCTTTATTTGAGTCATGGCTAAATAAAGAAAGTACTCCAGAAGACTTCTTCCAATTCAGCGGCTTCAAAACCTACAGGAAAGTTCACAACCATTCAAGAGGTGGAGGAATCTACATATTAATAAGAAACAGTATTACGTTCACAGAAATCACAAATTTAGAGTCGTCCGATATTACTGTCGAACTAGCAGGTATAAAATTAACAAACACAGAACCGAAAATCGATCTAATTGCCTGTTATAGAGCTCCAAGTGTTCTTTTAAGCCAAATTAAATGGAACAAAATATTTGAAAATCTACAGGAAAATACTAACTCTATTTTTGTCGGAGACTTGAACGCTCATCATAGATCCTGGAATTATCCAAAAAACGATAAAAATGGCGAAAGACTTTTAGAAACCTAATGTAACTCAAATGTTATATTACATAATTATAATACCATTACTTACATTCAAGCATATTCTAGGTCCAGCTCGAATCTAGAGCTTGTCTTTTCTTCACAGAATATCTCCGAAAAAATTAATGTAAAGGCTCAAAAGGACACCTGTGGCTCAGATCATTTTCCTCTCTAAATCGAAATAAATATAAAAAAATATGTACATATAAAAAAATCATTTTCTATTAAATCAATTAGAGCCGACTGGACCAAATTTTCTGGGTCCATGGATGACAAATATAATTTATTTCTATCTGAAGCGTTTGAAACAATGTCTCCAGCGTCTAAATATAATAATTTTGTAAGTATAGTGAAAGACGCAATCACATCGAGTACACCAGTTCGTAAAAAGGTTAATTGTAATGTGCATAGAAATCCGCTACCCTGGTGGGATTCGGAGTGCGATAAGTACAAAAGAATCAGAACGGCGTGAAAAAATGGCTGTTTTCAAAAGAAATTCCAGATTTCATAGAATATAAAAAAAACGCAGCTATGGCAAAAAAATATTTAGAAGAAAAAAAAAGAAAACTTCCAAAGCTTCTCAGAAAAAATCGATCTTCGTACTAACAGCAAATTTGCCTGGAAGATGCAAAGTTTTAAAAAATAAATGGATAAACACGACTTCTTATCGCACATCCGAAAGCCACCAGGATACCGACAAAATCGAAGAAGCCACAAATAAAATTTGCCCTCCATGGTGTGAAACCAATCCCGCCTGGTTCCCAATCTGTTTGAATAATCAATTTCTAGACTCGATGTTCGACTTTACAGAATTCAATATTGCGCTGGAAAGTAAAGATACTCACTCATCATGCGGTATTGACGGTGTCGACTACGAAATTATAAAAATACTACCGATTAAATGTAAATTAATATTATTAGATATATTGTTATTAGTATCATGCAGGCGATTATCCTTTAGACTAGAAAAAATCATTTGTCCACTTCATAAAAAAACAGACAGTTTAAGTGTACGTCCTATTAGCCTCACTTCATACATCTGTAAGATATTTGAAACTATGCTAAAAAATAAATTCCAATGGTAGCTTGAATTCTCTGGTATTATACCTAATAGTCAATCTAGATTTCGAAAAGGACAGTGTACAACAGATAACCTTACGAATCTAATTTTAAATATTGAGGAAGCTTTTTGTAAAAAAAAGACGTCTTAGCTACAGTCCTTGATGTCAAGGGCGCTATCGATAACGTAAACATTAATATACTTTTAGAAAAGTTAGCAAACATAGGCTGCTCAACAAATTTTACTAAATTTATCAAATGTATCACAACTAGCAAACAAATATATACGGAAAAGACTGGTCCAAACCCTAGATATGCACACAAAGGTCTACCTCAAGGAGCAGTATTAAGCCCCGTACTGTACTGTCTGTACGTACGAGAAATCTGCGAAAAAGTACCCAAAAGTGTCACTGTTTCTCAGTTTGCTGATGATATTACACTTTATTGCAAAAGATCACCCATAAGCTCCGCAAAAAGACTCCTTGAAAAAGCCATAGCGCTCACAGAAACAAACCTGTATAGTCTAGGCCTCGAACTTTGCCCCGAAAAGTCAACATTCGTTCACTTCAACAAAAAACGCACACTTCCAGGAAACATGGAAATTCTAATAAAAAACATTCCAATAAAATCGAGCGGCACCGCAAAATTCCTAGGTATAATATTAGACTATAAACTAACTTTCAACGAACACATAAACTACATTAAAAAGAAATGTCTAAAAAATTTAAATATGATAAAGTTTTTACGGCGAATTTGGTGGTGATCATCCCCCGAGACGTTAATTACAATATATAAAAGTTTCGTCTGCTCTGTTGTAGCCTATTGTAGTTTTTTATATTTCCCACGTCGAAAAACCAAAATTACGATTTTTGAAAAACTCCAATATCAGGCAATCAGACTTGCTCTTGGATATCGAATGAGCACGCCTACTAATATTCTCTTAGCAGAAGCTAAATTACCTTTATTGTACTATAGAAGCGAATTTTTATGTAACAAATACATGTATAAAATCTTTCCCAACACACAACTAGCAGTATACAACACAATAAAGCGTATCTCAGCTATCGTTCTTAAAAACGCAGACTTTTCGAAAAAATTTAACAGGTCCATTCTCAAAGAGGGTATACTTAACGCTAATGCATATAAAAACGAAATTATAAGTAATAAACACTATACAACCTTTTTGTACTACTTTGATATTTTAAAATATAATTTAACCGACGAGATCGACTTTGGAAAATCTTTAAAACAGGTGGCCCATCCCGATCAATTAATAAATCTCCAAACTCCGCATCTACAGGATGCGCTTGTTTCTGCAAAAATCTCAATACCTCTATAATTAAAAGCATTAACAAAAAAGCTTCCATCTTTACAGCAGAATGTACAGCTCTCAATGACGCTATAGATATTGCTTTATCAAATAACTATAAAAGTTTTATTATTTTCACAGACTCCCTGAGCGCATTACTCTCTCTCTCTCTCTCTCTCTCTCTCTCTGAAAAGCCCCTCACTTGATATACAAACAAACCCTCTAGTTCTTGAAATAAAAAGCAAAATTCATAGATACTCACAAAACCCATATAATGCGGATATTAAATTATGTTGGATTCCTGAACATGTAGGAATTATGGGAAATGAAGAGGCAGACAATCTTGCTAAATCTGCAGCATCCCGACCTCCCCCTATACTCACTAAGATTCCATTTTCCGATTTCAAAGACTCGCTCAAACAAATCGCCCAGAACAAAACATTCATTGAAATAAGCAGCCAAGGACAGTACAAAGGTAAAAAATACTTTAAACACTATTTTAATAATAGGTACAAACCCTGGTGCACGAAAAAAAACCTTGCTCGAGAAATAATAAGCACAGTTAATTGATGTCGCTCCGATCACTATAGCCTTGCGTATTCACTCTCGAAGATAAATGTTGTAAGAGACGCTTCCTGTCAATGTGAAAATGACATACAAGACCTGGATCATTTACTATGGCAGTGCGAACTATTCGATATACCAAGAAAATCGTTCATCCACAGACTAGCTAATATAAAACTGTTTCTCCCCATGTGTAGTCAAATACTATGTTATAAAGTTAACTATGTTATAAAGTGAAAAAAATGATATTATTCTTTTTGTTAATTCTTCTTTCTCATTTCTTTCCACAAGGTAAAATAGTCATCAAATTATCATTTAATAAGTGTTAGAATATTTAATCTTTTTCACCGTACGTTTGTACGATTATACAAAACGTGCCCTGAATTCAAATATATTTTTAAACAAATTATTGACTGGTTATAGGTATGGATACTTTCATTTTCCTAGAAATTTTTATTAAAGTCGAATCGCTAAAATGTATTTCCATACTGTGTTTAATTTTTCTGCTAAATGAGGCATAGGAAGTTTACAGTTTCGAATTTCAAAGCTGAGCAGATGCATTATTATTCTTTCTTTTTTTTCAGAGCGACGATTTTGGCAATATTGCCGGTATGCTGCGTCAGTACTTGCCGGAAAAGGACATGCCTTACGTCCTGGACATTGATCTTGATTTTTTCAGCACGAAAAATCCGTTCCGCAGCCTGTACGAGCGGGCTAACGTCTACGAGAAACTCGCGAAACTCTATGAGTTCGGGCGGCCATCGACCACAGATCCCGAGGTGAGTCATACTTTAGTTTGCTATAGTTTTATTTTATCTTTTTACGGGATTGCGATACATAATATATATATATGGCAATGGCAGCGATGGCAATGGTAGCGCTAATGGATGCCATTCTCTTCATCCACTAGATTGCGTGTCATTAATAATTACTTAATAAGAATACAAGGGGACAACCGGACTGCGAATGAGAATGACAGAGAGAGAGAGAGAGAGAGAGAGAGAGAGAGGTGAAATGAATGAGCCACAGGGGGTAGGAGGGAGTGAGAAGAGGCTCTCACTTTCGATCAGCGTGACGGTGTTAATTACCTAGCGGCATTCTATTAAGAAATCAAACAGTGGCAGCCTCTTTGTCTTGCTGTCTCTCTCTCTCTCTCTCTCTCTCTCTCTCTCTCTCTCTCTTCCATATTCTTTTCTTCCACCGAACCACAACACACTCAAAAGAGCGTAAGCCGCGTTTTAGGGTCATTATTTATATACCCGGGACCCGGCCATACAGAAATAGAGCGCTTAATTTGCATATCTTTGCGAGAGAGCTTAATCATCTTCCGAGTGACATCAAGTGCCGGCACGTGCCTTTCTCGCTTTATTACCCAATCGGGTTCGCTCTTTTTCGCTTACACACACGCGCGAGCGCGCACACACACAGATTATGTCTTTGTTTCTCTCACCTTCTCAGTGTTTCTTTACCGTATAACTAAGCAGGGAGTCCAGTTAGAGTCGTCGTGCTCTATACTCATTCGCGACATTCGCCATCATCCAAATTGGTGCGCGCCTTTGCCGAGCGTTGCGGAAAGCGAAAACTCGGACGGATACAGCGAATGACAGGGAATTGAAGGATAATTAAAAAAATTCAACTAATAAGGCTGGTGCTCGCGCGCAATTTTCGCGCGTTCGCATCCGCGCGCTTTTTTTGGTTTTGGATCGGGGCTCTTCCTGCCCCGCCCTCAGACCTCGTCGCGCACGTTGACGTCTTTCTTAACGCAGATATTCTTCCTCGGGCGAACGAGAGAAAAGAGAGGGCGAAGACGGATGACGGGTATATCGCTTCCACGCGGTAGATTAGCGAATAATTAGGTGTCCCGACAATGGCGCCCGTCCTATATGTATCCTATATCTTTCCTTTGGCTCGTCGTACCTACCGCCCGTATAATATAATGGCTCGGCTCTCCCGTTTCTGGGGGATATATTCCGCCGTCGCGTCGTGCTCGCGCCGTGCGGCGGGCCGGATACACACAATGCGGCCCGCTATGCCATAATAGACAGGGCCGAGAGAGAGGGAGAGAGAGACGGCATGCGACGAGGAACGACCGAAAGAGAATGGTTGGGGTGCGGAGAGGGAGGGGGAGGGAGTGAGGGAGCGGGTCCGCATATACGGGGTTCTGGATTCGACGGACATAATGGCACGGTCCATTGTTTCCCGTACCGCTAACTGCAGCCCGCTAACATCCGCTACGGGGATTCTCTCCCTCTCTCTCTCTCTCTCGCTCATCTGCATATTACGCGATATAGGACCCCTTTGCTTTCGCTGCCCCTCGCTCCCTATATACATTATAGCACGAGCAGTACGAGCTGATCCGTGGCGCATCGCGGATGCAAGTAGCCGCGGCATATATCATAATCACGATGTATCGATTGCTACCGTACGTGCGGCTTATCCGCCGCTTCGATGCGCGCCTCCCAATGTCTGACAATCGCTGTTACACACACACACACACACACACACACGCGCGCGCGCGCGCACAAAAATACCGTGCATATACATATATACACCCATATATATATATATATATATATATATATATATATATATATATATATATATATCCACTCGCATCGCTGGCGACCGGGCGGGCTTAGAGATCGGAAGATGAACGGTACGCAAATCTGAGTTTCGTATATTTGCAACTCGTTCGTATTCGCCTTCTCGTTTATTTATTCTTGTTTTTTTTTTCATTCCAATACTAGAGTCGATCCTTTATGCCGGGCGGCACTCGGAGTGCGATTCGAAAAGCGAACCGGGTTATAGAACCGCGAAGCGCATAATGGACCGGCGAGATTTCCGTTCCCACATCTAGGAAGGCGCTCTCGAGCGAGCCGCTTTCACAGCCGCCAACATATGTTGCGCGCAATTTGGCGTGTCTGCGGATAAGAATGATTTGAATTCCCCGTCGTTTCGCCTTTATATAGATAGGCCGCGGCAGCCTCGCCCTGTCCCTTTTATGCAAACGCCTTATTCCTTTCTGTGTGCGCGCGCGCGCACATTTGCATGGAACGCGCGCGGGACGCATTCTATACTTCAGAAAAGGGAGACGCCTGAGAGAGAGAGAGAGAGAGAGAGAGAGAGAGAGAGAGAGAGTGAGAGAGTTTGGCTTTTCCCATGTTGTCGCGCGACTAACCGCCGCGCCGTCTTTTATGGTAATTCCACGAGGATCGCTCAAATATATACGTATCTATACGTATCGAAACGCAAAAATGACGAGGACGCTAGGGATCCCAAGTTATTTTATGCATTGGGTA
Organism: Sycobia sp. Sy_11; assembly: GCA_018907035.1. Taxonomy (NCBI): domain Eukaryota; kingdom Metazoa; phylum Arthropoda; class Insecta; order Hymenoptera; family Epichrysomallidae; genus Sycobia; species Sycobia sp. Sy_11. The sequence goes on from JACCIC010000076.1 coordinate 1,568,526, forward strand.
CACAGGCCGAGAAGGGCGAACGTGAGAATGTTCGTGGGTTCAGGCGCTTTTTCTTCGGCTACGATCGGCTGGTCGATGTTCTTGACGGGATTTTTACCCTTTACACAGCTGTTCTTCTATTTTTCCTATTCCAATTGTTCATGATTGCTAATATATAGACATTCTGATACACAGATTTTATTTTAATATATATATATATATATATATATATATATATATATATATATATATAAATATATATATGCATATATTACAATTTAGATTGTACAATTTTTACAAGTTTTCAAAAAATCGTTTGTCAACCATTGAATACATATTTGAAAATATGGAGGTTAAAATGCACTTTTTACTTTACCGAAAGAAAATATTTAGATGTAAATTATTGCCGAAATTTTTCTTTCAGAAAGGATTAAAACTTTCATTTCGAACGAATAAAACTTTTCATTAATACGTAATTTATTACCCTATGAATATAAAACTAATACATATGTAGTAATTACTAACAAAACATCGTAAAAAGTAATTCTATTCGTAAAACCGTTGATATATTTTATTACCTGCTTTCTTTTTGTACATTACCGCAAATTCTGTTTGCATAGTGAGAAAACTTTCTCATAGTCAAGCTTGGTAAAGCTTGCATTGCATTTAATATAGACATATTTTAATTATTTGGCAAACGATCGTCAACTGCCGAATATTTACGAAAATTCTTGCCATTGCCCAATCGTGGCACCAAAATGAGCACCGGCCCCATTATTATTCGAAGCTCGATCCTTGGAAAACAATGAGAGCCTAATTAAGATTTTTCTCCGGTCCAACGTTTCTCTGAATCGGGAGGGCGCGCGCGATCGAACGAACCGATCTAAAAGATTTTATTCCCGTCGCTGCCTCTTCGCTGACGCTTTTAATGTGCCTTCGAGTTTGCGTGACCTGTCTTATTAGCTCGCATTTAAGTAGCCCGATAATGCGAAGTGAGATCATCATCGTCAATGGCTAACTTGGCCAGCATCGGTTGGCGGCGGGGGGGGGGCAGGGAGCAGGAGGTATAGGTAAACAAGTGGTATTTTTTTTTGACGCCAAGTTCTCTCACTTCTTGCAGGCTTGCGATACGGCTCCGGCTCTATAGTGCATATACAGCTAGTACGCTGACTTATTGCGCCGCGCTGCCGCTCTTTGATCTCCCCCCCCCCGCCCCCAGCCAGCGCGGGAACTTTATCGCGGGCACTCGCGCATTATACGTAAGCAGTATATGTGTACGAAACTCGAATTCTCCCTATTTATACCCTCTTTCGCGATTCGGTATCTCCGAGTGCGCGCTCGCTCACTCTCCCTCTTCTTTTCCCTCGCTCCTCCGGTGCGCGCGATCGTTAGCGCGCCGCGCGTACGTATAATCGACAGCTGTGTGCCGGGCGCTGTTTCTCAATGCGCGCCGATATATCGATGCTATCTGGAAAAACATTATTTCTCCCCGCGGCTCCCCGCGGCATTCGCTCACGCCGCGGGCGCCGAAGTGAAAAGTCTATTTGCGCGGCCGCGAAGTATACAAATTTACGACCGCATTATCGCGCCCCTCGGGCTCTCTGCTTAATTATATATAAAGCGATACAAAATAATTAAGACTCCTCGACTGATGGAGAATCTACAGATGTTTACTCGGCATCGAAAATCAAGCTTCAACGCGTATTAAGGCACTAATAGGAAAATTTCTATCGTTAAATATATTTAACGATAGAAATAGATTCTTAGACTGTTCAAATTCTGTACAAAGTTTCTGTTTTATCAAGATGTGTTCATATATCTTTCTTGTAAATATTCTTTTCTTTTAACGACATAGCAATTTTTCTATCTCTTCAGATCGTATTAGAATTGCGCAAATGTAGTACTGATATTCGAAAAATACGACGATGTAGCAGCAAAAACAATATTTCAACTGATGAGATGAACTGCCGACACATATAAGTAGCTGCTCACCATTTAAATAATTAAATTTAAATGATCCATCATTTTATATTTTTAAATGGTAACATGGCGATCAGGATTGAAATTTATAAAATATGATATTAGATCTTCAGCCCGCATTGGCGGAAAAGTTGTTTCGCGAGGCGTCTTAATTTCTCAGGTATTTGAAATACATTTGTAACAGATGCTGAAAATGTAAAACGTTCTTATCCTGTTATAAGAGAAGAATAAGAAGAATCTGTTTTTCAAGCTATTAGATTATATTAGTTTAAATATAAATGAAACATAAGTAATGGTGTTATTATTATTTTAGTGTAGCAAAGTCATTAAAACTATTTGTCATGTTAATCTGCTAAAAAGAAAGTTTTGGTTTGCCTATCAAAAGTTACTAGATGATTTGGCCCATTTTGCATATAAAAGAAAAGAAACATTTAAAGGGTCTTGTAGTTTCGCGTGCAACTCGACTCTACATTGTGGTCGAAAGCTTTAAGTCTTTCTTTTGGCAAACTTTATAATTCGACACTGTGCGCCTATTACTATTTTAGAAGGAGTTTCAGTCTTTTCACTTAGAATTTCTATTTTGATACTATGCTATATTGTTCCTGACTTAATGGATTACTAGTTCAATGGTTTTTCATGAGTTTTCATCTCAAGCCTTGGGTTTCCCCACTCGTTTTATTTACATTTGTGATCTATAATAAAGTTATAATCTATAATAAAGATTATAATAAAAATTGTGATCTAAAATAAATGAAATGTACAAAGGATAGTATTATTAACCCATAACGTACCGGGATTTTAGATATTTTCGAGGCGTATTGTTTGTATGAAAAACTGATGATAGGTGAACAATTTTAACCCAAACTGAGACTAAATGTTCGCGAGTCGAAGCATGACGCATATGTAACACCTATCCATCAGTCTTAATGTTTTTTTCATTTATTTATTGACAGTCGCATTTTCATGTAGGTATTAACGACTTTCTTAATCATTATTCGATACAAAATAGATGTTTTACACTGCTTTACTTTCCGACGTATATATGCGTCATACCGGTACTCTAGGGGTTAATAGACTGTCATATACTTACAAGTAGAGGCCATGACATTTGGGTCATGGATTTGACTGAAATTAGTTGAAGTATTTCTGATTATCTCATTGGTGACCCCTGCATAATTTTAGGATATCAATTTTAAGATATTAATAGTCCAGATTCGAAAATAATTGTATATTAATGTTGCAGTGATATGATCTACCTTTACATGCTGGAGTTACTTAAATATTGTCCTCATGCTTCTTAGGCCTCCCTGAAATAAACTTAAATTTTTCACACACACACACACACACACACACACACACGCGCGCGCGCGCACGCGCGCGAGCGCGCGCATATATTTCTTTATTTGTACTTCTAATATAAAATATAATATTATATAAATTTTCCGCAAACGCAGCCATCAATAAAAAATATACAAATTATATATTTTTTAATATATGTACAAACACTGCCATACGCACTAGAGCCAAACCGTGATGAGCAGACGCTGCTATCTGGGTTACCACTGAAATCCTCCGTAATTCGTTTTGTGTTTTCTCTATTTATTGCTGGTATTTTTTGCGTTCCCTTATTAGGGAGCTTCGATCCTTTTTACAGTTTAAATACGACTTCAACCCTTATTTACTGGGTATGAATATTTTGCATTCTTATAATTAGTTAATTAAAAAATGTTTTTTCAATTATGCTAAATTTTATATGTAATTTTTCGGTTAGGTGCGTCTTTCCCTGTAAAGAGTGTTATATACTTGCATTTCTGTTGTTTTTGCAAAATATAGTATGCATGCAATAAATATATTATCTAATCTTCTTTTTCGCTCTTCCACCTCGTTCTCCCTCTCTTTCTCTCTCTCTCTCTCTCTCTCTCTCTCTCTCTCTCTCGCTCTCCCTCCGTCTCTCCCTCTCTGTCAAGTGCAGGCTCGAAAATTGCTTAATCGAAATCCCCTTGTTTACCGCTTCGTGTGTGACCACCCGTTGTTTTCGGCTATCTGCCCGTCCCTTATATGCGAGATGCACTCAGATATACGCATATACACCAGTGCTCGAATTCTCACGTACATGGGGAGAGAGCTAGAGAGAGAAGGAGAGAGAGAGAGAGAGAGAGAGAGAGGTCGCGGCGGCGAAGATGCAAGCACACCGGACGGCGGAGTGCACAGTAGAGATGGGGAACGAAAGACGAAAAGGGAGAGAAGAAAGCGATGGCAATAATGTATGCGGGTCGCTCTTCGTAGTAGGTTACGTACATTTGTACTTGCGCAGCTACCTGTTTTACCCCCCCCCCTCCTCCTCCTTCCTTTCCCTCCTCCCGGTAAAGGCCGACATTTTCCATTGTGATTGTAATCGCCGGCTGCTGGAGAGGCGCAAGTCACCCTGTGGCCTAACTGGGGTCAGGGTCATTCTTGGAATTATTTAAATTGCACGATTCGCCGCCGCTCGCGCATGCACTGGTAGAGACTGAGTTTGTATATATGAGCGGACATACACGGTATATAGAGCCGCAACTGCGTATAAATTGCATACGCGTATCACGGTTCTTTGATTCTTTGTATGGCCCCTTCGATGTTTTTTCAATGCTGCCTTCACCGCTACTGCTTCCTTTTCCCTGCGATGCAACTAAACCCGACAATGTATCCTTCTCTCTCTCTCTCTCTCTTATATTTTTTAATATAATATATAAAGAGTTACAATATTCTTGAACGTTGCTGCAAATTAAAAAGATACAAGTTCCAAATGTAAGGATACAGTAATACTTTCTGAAATAAGAAAAATGGATTTTTATAAAAAAGCGTGCATAAAATTTATAATATTTTCTTCATGATGTAACAGTTATTATAGTGATTGATAAAATAAAGAAAAACGTATGTTATCTTTTCATTTCTTTATTTACACACGAATTAATTAAAATATTTACTATTTTACTTAAAAAGTTTTTATCTAAAACGACCACTTCTTCCTTCCTTAGGTGAAAAATGAACAGGAAAAAAGTGAACGTACGTCTAAACAATCTTAACCTCTGCATTAATCGAGTTCTTGATCTAGCCAACTGGCCGCGGAGAAAAGTAGAAATATCACGAAATGAACCGTGAGCTCTGCGACTGCCTTTTTTCTTGCAAGCCTGTACTGTGCTAATACAAGGTGAAAAGGAAAAAATCGCAGAGGCTACGCTAAAATCAAGAAGGCGTATGTCACTCGTGTTGCGGCTCCTCTAGCGAGACAGAGAGAGAGAGAGAGAGAGAGAGAGGGGGGGCAGACAGAGAGAGAATCGAGAGTAGAGGACGGTATGCACGTATACGTTCGCGGCATGTATAGAGGCGCCCCACTGTGCAAGCTTGCATATACATAGAACGCAGAAACGACGTTTAACACGAGGGGGGTCCGGTGTACGTCGTATATGCAAAATACCCTCCGTGTCCCCGCACCGCCCCTCGCGCCCCCCTTCGCTTCGTCTCCAGCTCTCTGTCGTCTCTCCCCTGGCAAACGTTTTCCGGCCTCTCTCTGAATATTGATGTGTGCGCGCGGCCGCGCGTCTATGCAGATGAGCGTGAGAATGCTGCTCGTGCCGGATGGTGTCGTGCGAGAAAGAGAGAGAGAGAGAGGAGAGATTTAGCAGCATATATACATACGGCGTTTATAGACGAGCCGGAAGTACGCGGCAGAACTCGCTGTGGCGTACCACCGCAGCCGATGCCAGTCACTGTCGCGCGTCGCTCTCCCGCGTTGACGTCGCGCACGCGCTCCGCGGACAGAAAAGAAAGAGAGAGAGAGAGAGAGAGAGAGAGAGAGAGAGAGAGAGAGAGAGAAAGATAAGTTGATGAACTCGAGAAGTACACCCTGCACGCCCTGTACAATGTGAAGACGAGAAAGGAAGAGAGAGAGAGAGAGAGCAAGGGAGAGGGTGGGAGATCTTTTAGGGGGGACTGTTTTTTCTAAGCACACGAGGTGGTTTATTATGGGGGGGGGGGGAATACATTGTCGAGTTGATGCGTTACATGTAGATAACGAGAAAAACGGCTTAGAGGCGAGTTTTTTTTTTCATCTGCGTATGATGCAGGCACTTTCGATTGCCCCGCGTGGTTTGTTCGAACGGCATAAATACTCTGTCATCGCCATTTAACCTCGTGGCGGGATTATAACAGCAGGGACAGACTAAAGGAACGCCCAGGGCCGGCGGTCCGTGCCCGGATCAAACTACTTTATCCTCTGTAATAAAAATAAATGTAAATAAAAGCCTACTGGTATATTATTAATTCTATTATACTGCTACTGCGGTCAGTGAGCTGCGCGCTGCAACTTTTATTGTCCCCGAGCGTTATGGCCAACACAGTCGAGTCGTATTCGTGCTCTGTCTAGCAACTGAAAACATCGTGCCGGCGATTTCATCGAATTTGTCCGTTATATCTATGACTTTATAGATTTTTCAACGGTTCCCTTTCAATTTATCTGATTTTTGCATAATCGGTACGCTCGTGAAGTCGATGTAACTGCGATTCTATGCAGAGGGAGACAAGGGAGAATTAAACCAAACATTCGAACCAAGTTTATATTAGTTTTATAATAGTTTTATATTACTAAATTTCTTTTTTTCTTCACATTTTTGCGTTCGTTTTAATTCATTTTAATGTCAATGAGTATCTATAATGAATCAACGATTCATTTCTCAATATCATTTTCTAAACCAAAGGCCTTGAATGTATATATAGAGTAAATGCTCGGTTTAGACGTTCCAAAAAGGTTTCATAAAGCTCTATCTATAAAGAATTAGTACTCAAGCGACACACTTAGCAATACAAATTAATTTTAGTTGATTGTGTGCCGTATAATTTGAAGCTATTCATAGTCTCCTCAAAAGCTGTAAACAACCAAGAAAAGGCATTATTTAATTTACTGGCTAATTATCCATAAGGTTCGAATTGACTCGAAAAGTTTTCAAAAGGCGGTGCGAAAGAGCGTTACAAGTTTGAACGTGATAAGTTGAAAATGTCTTTCATAAATATCAATTGCACAATATGATAGAAATTTTCATGATCTAATATGTTACTTTTCTATAAAGCTTGCTTCAGTCAGTTTTATATGCTCCAAGAAAATTTCTAATAAGGTTCATTTCTGAGGAATATAACGAAATTTTTCATTAACATATTCACAATTAATTTTTATTGGATCTTTCTAACTTTTTTCCGCGGACTTATTTAATATTTTCAAAATTTACATATATATTTCATAATATTTTGAAATCTGAAGGAATAACATTCAATAATTTTAATTTGAAAAATGGAAAATATTTTTTTAATAAAATATTATAATAAAGTATAATCCTCTTTATGACACGTTTTCCCATTAAATTGAAAATTTTTTGTGAAATTATTAGTTTCTTATATAATATTGGCTATTCGTATTATATAATATTGCAATTTACAATATTTTAATTAAACTAATAAATAAGTAAATTTTAACTGTTCCTCTATAAAATTACATTTCGCTTCATTTAATAATATAATCTATATATTTAGTCATAAAATCACTATAAAAAAGGATGTCTAGTGACTTGGAGAATTACTGGAAATTACCAGAAACGGGAAAAAAGAAAACCGAATTATAACTGATGCCATCTATCGATCGGACCAAGAAGAAGGGATGAAAGCTCTATACTTGGCTTTCCAATATAAGTAGGGGAGGTCTTGCCATACCGCTTATACGTTTATACGCGCACGCGTCGCGACGCCGCCGCTGCCACCGTACATCCCCAAACATGGCCGCCAAATCATTATATAAAAGCGTCGGCGGGTGGGACAACCCACCCTCCCTGCATCTCTCTGTCGTTCTCTTACTTTCGCGTACACACGTATACACATATGCACTCCCCATCAACTCTGCTCACGTCCTATCTCTCTTCGTGCGGGCGTCGGTGAAGAGGGGCGGACGTTTAGGGGCTGCGCGCGCGTGCGTTCTTTCCCCGCCCGCTGAGAAACTTCCACGCGCGCAACCCCTTTTTCGCGATCTCGGATAAGGGTGCGAGCGCTGCAAACCGGCCCGACATATAAGCGTTTGCTCTCGCGTCTGTTCGCGCACCCTCCTCTGCTCTTCTATACGTTAACCCGGGTTGTCGGAATTCCGGAAATTGTACTTGCTTTTTAGTCTTATGAATTTTTCTACCGTAATTCTGTTGGAAGTAAAAAATTATTGACTCAGTTTTCCCAAAAATACCGCAAAATACGTTTTTTTAATTATTATTATTTTTTTGATCATCCATTTTCTTTTATCGAATGTGATTTTAAAACTGCATGTAACAATTTTGGTAGTAAATTAGACATATATAACTATGTAGAATTGAAAGCAAAAAATATATACATTTTCAACTGTAAAAGTGCAATTATAAATTATACAGCACTCTCTTATACTAAAAATTAAAATTAAATATTAAGATTATTATATTCTGTAAAATCTCTTATACTAAACAATCACTTATATTAAAAATTAGTGTACTCGCTGTTTAATAGCTCATAACTCATCATAATATTCTAGGATTCTCTCCATCAAACTGTTCTAATTGAGACAGTTACCTCAGTTTAACGGTAGTTGACTTTTGAACCAATTCTCTGATGATGAAAATATCATCGAGGTAGACTATTACCGGGGTTCCATTTGTAGTCAATCTTATAAAAAGTTCGATTACCACTACTTCGATTCACTCAAATAAACAGCCACATCGACTTCACCTCTAAAGTTGGTTACTCCTCCTGTTTTCGCTAACCGGCTATTGGTAACGAGCATGTGGTTTGTTCACAGCATTACAGAGTAGCCTAGTTAGTTGCAACGTTAGTCATCGATCTACTTCTTTCGTTCTGTTATTGGAAGCTTCTTTTATATCCAATAATATATCCAGCACGTATCTTTCGAATTTCCACTTACTCCTGAATGCACGAGGAGGCTCTAAACAGAGCTGTTTCCATTAAAATTTTCCAATTCGTGAGTTGTGCTGATCTTTAGAAAAAACGTGATGACGCAAGACAATGTTTCAGCTATATATTGCTACTATTTTTCCATATGTTTTTTTGAGCTGAACCTTGCAAGTTCGATCAAAGATCAATAGATTATGCTCTCAGCCCTCGGAAGTATTTCAAAATAGAGGCCGTCTAACTCTGGTGATTCATAAAGTTTGTAAGAATCTATGGCCCGTATGACTATGTTCCGTGTAACAATACGACGACTTTCCAGTTAATGGTTAATTCGTCCACGGTTGAACCTAGTGGATATGAGAACGCTCTTCTCTTTGCAACTCAGAAAATGTGCTTCCATTCGATGGAATAGCGCCTCCTCGTCGCAATGTGGCATAATTCACACGTGACATAGTGAAAATAAAAGTTATATTTTCTGTATTATAATGTATGCAAAATAAATAAACGAATATTAATTTAATTCCATACACTATTTGTAATTTTTAAATATAATAATATATAATTTAATAATCATAATATATAATATATATTTTTTAATATTATTTCATAATAATGCTATGCATATGGAAATAATGCTACAATATTTATTAGGTTTTGACTGCAAAGTCAATAGAATAATTAACATATTGCAAATCATCTCATTTAATTTATATTATTTTTATGCACTCATTAGTACTATAAATGCATAACCTGGATTGTACGGACTTTTAATTTTTAATGAATTTTGAGTTAAAATAGAGTTAAATTAGATTATATAATTTATACCAAATCTATTATGTAATAAATATATATAATTTTTCTAGTGGTATAAAATCCTGTATGAATTAAACGTTTTGTTGACCAAATTAAATTTATTTATTGAAGTAGATATTCGCCCAGATCATTAATTCTAGAAATCTTTGGATCAGGGAGGCTTTAGCAAGAATTATTACAAAGATGTTCTATTTGGATATTTCAGAAAAGCTTTTATGAATTGCGGCGAAATCCAGAAGGCAAACACGTGAGTCTCTGCATATTCGTAGAATGTAAAAAATGACCCAATAAATCTAGAAATTTTGAATTCATTCAAGTACCAATTGCGACAAGTGCTGCTTTTAGCTTTATCCGGCCAAATGTCAGTTCATACGGAGCCTTTGTATATACGTACGTAAAATGCTCTTCTATCGATGTAAATCATTGACAAATGTATGCCCGATTTATTCGAGTATACGTGTAATAATACACTATTGTAGAATTTATTTCTGGTTCCCCCAAATAAATAACTTGGCCCTTTGTTATATTTTCGATCGTAAATTTCTAAACAGTATAATATTCAATCGTTCTCTTGCACTCGATACCAGTAATTATTCCGACCAAAGTCAGAAATGACTCAATCACTGATAGCATGTGTGTGTGTGCGTGCGCGCGTGTGTGTGTGTGTGTGTGCGTGCGTGCGTGCGTGCGTGCGTGCGTGCGTGCGCGCGCGTGTGTGTGTGTAGAGAGCAATAAGTATATGGGGAAAGGCTTGGGAGCTTCGACAATGCAAACTCGCGCGTACTCGTATTAATATATTATACCACATCGGACCCGCAACGCTGGCGCTCGCGAGCGCGGGAGCATCAACCGCGAGCCCCCATCAGGATTCCAAGGCCAAAAGTAGCGAATTTAGCCCCTGGGTCAGGAGGGGGGGGAGAGGGTGGATACCCGAAAAAATTGCAGGTCCGCGGGAGTTCAGCGCCCGCGGGCGCACGTGTCGTATACGTTGCGCTAATATACGAGCGCGCTGCGGCGACGTCGCCGTCGTCGCCCCGGCGCGCGCTTTTCGTAGAGGTGCAAGGCGGCCCGGCCCGGGGTTCGTCGACCCCGTTCACGGCTCACGGCCGAGCGATTCGCGGTCGCCCGGGGCCGGCGCAAACTGCCTATTAATATATAAATGGGGGTAAACGGTCGAGGGAAAGCAAGGGAGAGCAAGGCGGTGGGGCGAACAAGAGCGACCCGCGCAGACGGCGGGAGCGGGCCCGTCTCCTTCGCACGCCGAGGGGTTCGCTATAACTCTCTCCTGATAACGCGAGTCCACGGGGACGCGCAGCGGCCCTCATAATGACGGTCGATTTCGCCCACATGTTGTGATAGAGGACGGGCGCGGAGTCTTCGAAATAAATAAAACCGTCCGTCGAGGCGCGCAATTAAAAGGCCAATTTGTAACGGAACGCTTAGTGCGGGGCCGATGGGGCTTAGCGGCCGCCCTCGCCCCTCGCCACCTACGCGTCCGCCGCTCCCGACCGCTTCCTCCTTGATTTAATCGACCGGCAGGCTCTCTTGTACTTTTCGGCTATAACGAGTTCGCGCCTTATTATTTTGCGGAAACTTTTTTTTATGCGCGCGAAAAAAAGAGGCGGATGAGCGAGCACGCCCGTTGATCTGATAAGGAAATTCGGGGGCTCCTTTCCTTTTTACCATTAATTTGCCCGCTCGTCCGTATCCGAGTTGACGCTCCCCGATTAACCTTTCACTGAGCGGGAAAATTGCTCAAAGTAGGATTTTTATTGGTTGCTTCGCGTTTGATTCGCTTGTAGACGGAAGTAATTACGAAGATACCGCAAGTATAAGGATCGACAGCAGTAAGTAACTAGAGTTAATAAATTTTCAATTTTCCAAAAAATTTAGATAACTTTTAACAGCTTTCGAATGATAATTCAACATAATAACCTAAAAGTATAATTTTTTGTACTTGCATAGTTGTTAGAATATAATTTTTAGAACTATATAGGAAAAGATGGAGGTCTTATTTTTAATCACCGTTCATTTGACGCGTGCCTATACTAGTGCAATCGAGAATTTACTTGCAATCTCCATTTCGACTACGTCGGTGCTTTCATTATTCACCCGTTAAATACGAGCATAAACTTGAATCGAATAAAGAAACGAAAGCCGCTCCGCGCAATCGAAATTTATCCGCATAAATTACCGGGATACCCGGCATTAATTTCCTTTTTAATCCAGATCGCCATCGAAACCGCTCCGCGCCGGCAATCATTGCATCAATAAATTAGTATGTTTAATTTCCCTCGTACTCCCGCGCGTTCGAAATAAAAATATCATGCCCGGGTGCGCGAGATGCAAGAGGAGGAGGAGGACGAGAAGGAGGCAAAGTAAGGGGGGAGGCAACAGAGAGTGGGATGGAGGGGTATGGGCAAAAATAAAACCTGGTCAGCCCGGTATACAGTCGACACGTTAGGAACACGCGTACGCTAGGGAACACACTTTTTACATATGTATCTCTCTCTCTCTCCCTCTCTCTCTCTCTCTCTCTCTCTCTCTCTCTCTCTCTCTCTCTCTCTCTCTCTCTCTCTCTCTCTAAATATGTCTATATATATATATATATATATATATATATATATATATATATATATACAAATATATATATATATATATATATATATATATATATATATATACACATATATATGTTTGTATCCATTTATGTATGTATGCGTGCAGCAGATGCGCGTGCAAACTGCAAACACGCGGCCGAGATAAATGCTCGCGAATTAATCGCGCGCAAATACGGCCCTCCGTCGCCGGGCACCCACCGACCGGAAAAGTACTTTAACCCCAAAGAGGGGGTGGCCCTGGCACGCGCGTGGAGGTTTTCACGGGCGAGCGGCCGGGTCGTTGAACGCCGAAATAATATTTTTTCTCCGCGGTCTCGCGTCTGCCCTCTGCACCTCTGGTACACATGCGTACATATATATATATATGCGCGCGCGCGCGCGCGTGTGTGTGTGTGTGTGTGTGTATATATATACACCGTTGAGGATCACGCTCGACAGAGCAGAGAAATAAGAGCCGAGAGAAAAGAAGCGAGAGGGGCCTTCGAGCATATTAAACGGTACGCCGCGCCGCGTGCATTGTGCAGAGCGCGCGGGTGCGCGAAAAACGGACATGTATATACGTGTAGGCCCCTCGGCTCGGAGAGAGAAAAAAGGGAACTTGAGAGAAGAGATAGAAAGAGAGAGAGAGAGAGGGAGACGGAGAATCGGCGAGTATAATTGAGGGGTGGTGCGTGGGTGAACAGGCGACCGCAACAGTCAATTCCGTTTCCGAAAAACACATGGCTCTCTATCTCTCTCTCTCTCTCTCTCTCTCCTGAAGGCGCGGAGAGCGCACGAGCGCATGACCTCCCGCCTCCCTACAGGTGGCACTGCTGGGGTCGACGAACCCGCCTCCGCCTAGGAGCCGGGAACGGGCTCGACTCTGTCCCGCTATGTGTATATACTATATTACATTGAAAGCGTGGCGAAGCTCGGGCTACGAAGGAGCTTTTAGCCGGCGACGCGCACTTCGTCCATAGCCGCGCATACGTGCATTCTTGTGCGTGAGCGCGGGATAGGTTGCAGCTTCATCTAGATTTTCATTGTTGCAGAGTGACATTTTTTGATTGTCGGCGAAGAGCCGCCGAGGCTCGAATAGCAACGAGATAACATAGGCCGTAAGGAATTTGTCGCTTTTAGTTAATGAAATATATGGTTAGCGTCGTATGAGCTCTAAGTCGTATTTTCCGTTGAGACGCACGTCTTTCATTTTGGTGGATAACAATTTTCGGTATAATAAAAAATGGTCGGTTCGTTGAAACACACGCATACTGTACAGTGAGAATAAAATTACAATGAAATCTATCTTCTACCGTTAACAGCTATTTTATCATGCCATTTCCAATGTTATTTATTTCAGTAGTTATATTTATAGACTCGGTAATATTTTTGCATGTGAAACTACGTTGCAATTTATTTAGTTGGCATAAATATGCAGTGTTAAACGCATAGACTAATTATATAACCAACTTAGTCTCATCAGAATCAATTTTCTGCATTAGACGAGCATTTTGCGTTCTACAGGACAAAGTGAGGATCTAATGAATATCAATGCCGATTATCACGAAAATAATTCCAGGCTTTTGTTCACATTTATAACTTTAAAACTGTGTACGTATATATAGTTTCAATTCAATGGTAGAAAATTGACAGTAATAACCGTCTTTATACATATATATATATATATATATATACTGATAAATAAAAATCTTTTTAAAAATTTATATAATATAATTTTGCAAAAGAAAGTTATAAGATGTGTTTGTATAATTCCTGATCAAACCATGGAACAAGATAGACGGTAAAAATTCTGGTTATATGTTTTTGACCTAATTAATTATTATTGAATTTTTAAAACTGTGATAAAACCCGTATTTGTACAAAAAAAGGATCATCGTTATGATAAATCTACTATCGTTATGAATAAGTACTCCTGAGTACAGAAGCACTTATTAATTTTGTACGTAAAAATGATGCTTCCATCGTCCAGCAACCCAAATCCACAGACTGTGAAAAGCATTAATTATCCTATGTATAAATAATTAAACAAGTACACGTGTATTAATTAAAGCTATTGCCATTAATGCAATCGAAGGCGTCTTCATTCAAGAATAGATCCGGTAACTTGCAAAACTTATTCCTCTGTATTTCATCTAGTAGCATTTGTATAATAATATCATACTTCACTGATAAAAATGGAGATACGGACTGCTCTATTTAAGAATAGTCGAACCCATTATTATACCGCTAGAAACGATTACCAAGAAACTTAAGCAGATAATCGTTAATCGTTTCTCTATAAAACAAATTATGTTGGAGTAAGCATCAATGAAAACCGCATCACACATTTACTCGGCTTCAAAAAATATATGTATGTGAAACCTTAAAATGGTTCATCTTTGGCTTTAGGGTGACCCTCGTAAATTTACACCAACACACGAACTTGTATAAAATAAACTAATTATAAAATAAATAATAAAAACTCTATTCACAAAAAGTCATAAGCTTTAGATTCAAAAAAGGACGATATCTATCTAAATATTGCAAAAAACTCTACATCGATTTAAAATAATTCAATTTTTTATATATAAAATTAATGGCAGTTTATATGTCTTTGAAGTTGAAAAGTATCTTATTTTGCATGATACACTTAATTTCAAAAGGTTACGACTCTAATCCTATATATTTTTCTCTAGTCGCCCGCTTCTCCAAACTAATATAGACAAAATTGTCCAAAAAAAATAAACTACACTGATGGTTGAAATATCGTAATTAAATTTCTCATCCAATACGATTTTAGGGGTAAAAGATAAATTATAGATCATTTAGAAGTTTACTCTTGAAGTAACAGAATCATTCAAAACTATTTAAAATAACTGTACGGTCGAAGTTCAGCCTTCGAAGTGACAACACGTGTGTTTACTATCGCTTCGTGTTATTATATTCCGGGCGAGTTTAGCCCGCAAAATTCGGCATTCTCGCGAGTGCAAAATCACACTGTGATTTAAATATGTCTCTTACAGAATTTAGGCAGACGCCAGTGAGTGAGTCAAAAGTTTTCTCTTATGAAGTTAAATCTAGTTATGCATCAAAAGCACAAAAAGAATTTCCTAAACGTGACCAAGGGCTGATAATTGATTGTGTAGGAGGTTTAACTCTCACGGACTATACAAGTGCAGTTGCTAAAATTGTGGAAAAAAAAAATATACTCTATGCTACAAGGATATCAAATAATAGAATATGTTTGTATCTTGCGAGCAAAGATATTGTAGAAAACCTGACTAAAAGTCACAAAACTATAAAAATTGGTGAGGCTGAGACTACGCTGAGACCATTAGTTAATAAACATCAAAGAGTTATATTCTCAAATGTTTCTCCTGTAATTCCTCACTCTGCACTCGAGGACGCAATAGATTGTTTAGAAATAAAGCGCATTGCGCCTATAGTTACCTTAAAGGCATCTCTCGCAGAAGAAGGATTTTCGCATGTCTTAAGTTCCAGAAGGCAAACCTATATTGAACCGAAAGATGTTGAAAAACTACCTGAGCTACTAAAAATTAGATACGAGGAAGTTACTTATTACATATATCCTAGCACAGCGCAATTAAAATGCTTTATATGTAAAATGGAGGGCCACATTGCTAAGCACTGTTCGAATACTTTAGAAGAGAATACACCGAATGATTATCCGCTAATAATAGATGGCACTCCTAATATTAGCACCTGTGAAGACACAACAACAACAATGGAGACGAAGGAGAATTCCACGAATATTTCGAATCCTACAAGCTCAATCATTAGGAATATAGAAACAGTTGATTTAACTCATCCAGCAGAGGCTATAAAATCACAAACAGAATCTCAAGCCTCGAAGTACTTACTGTCTGGTCCCTTTAAAAGACCTCCTGCTCCATCCACCTCATCGAGCTCAGAACATGCAAAACCTAAATCTAAAAAAAGTAAAGCTACTCAAAAAATAGGAATGACAGAAATAATGGCCGAATTACTAGCAGTTGAAAGTCTGTATAATACTAATATGGAAAAATATCCTTTAAATATAGAAAATACCGCACAGTTCCTCCTTCAATGTTATGGCAACAAACAAGTAAGAAATCTCGTAGCAAATTATACTACGGACATTCAAGCACTTATTGCTATGCTTGCAGATATTCATGATACTACTATAAATAAAAACTTAAAGGGCCGTATCACTAGAATCTTAAAACGCTTAAATAAGAAAAAAGAAAACGGTAACAGTAGTGACGACACGATCAGTTCACAAGAAGACTTCTCAAAACCAAGCTTGCAAAGTAAAAATCTCAATTAAAAAATTAAATATCTCAATTAAAATGGCGGACGCAAATATAAAAACATTTGGCTCTCTAAAACTTCTATTTTGGAATGCGAGAAGTCTTAATAGGCGTATACAAGAACTCCCGTTATTACTTGCCAATATAGATCTTTTTATATGTGTGGAAACCTGGCTCACAGAAGACCAAGAAAGAGGAAAAAACATTAGCTTCCCTGGCTTCATCACTTTTCGTAAGGATCGACTTCATTCTCGAGGTGGAGGTATATTAATATTAATTCGAAAAAACATAGCGTATATTGAAATTTTAGATTTAAAGTCTCCTGATATCTCTGTAGAAATATGCGGCGTTAAAATTACAAATACAAACCCGACGATTGAAATTATCTGTTGTTATAGAACACCGGGTTCCTTACTCTCCCAAATGCAATGGGACATGCTTGTAAACAATGTAAATGAAAATAATCATACGATATTAGTCGGAGATTTTAACGCACACAATCAAGTGTGGAATTGCGCTCACACAGACACAAATGGTAGTAGATTTTTAAATAGTATTAATAAACATGACTTATTTGTACACAATAACAATACAAACACGTATATAAATGTAAACAGCCGTACAAAATCTAATTTGGATTTAATTATTTCAAATATGAATATTTCCGACAGAATAAATTTTTCAGTTCTTGAAGAAACGCACGGCTCTGACCATTTCCCAATAATATTCGAAGTACAAATTGAAAAATATATATATACAAGAAAAACCTTCAAACTTAAAACTACTCGAACAAACTGTAGTAAATTTAAAATAAAACTAGATAATTTATATGGTGAATTTTTAGGAAATACTTACAATGAACTTACAGCTAGCAAAAAATACGAATTCTTTGTGCAGACTATAACTAAAGCGCTTATAAACAGTAACCCGATCACACAAAAGAATAAGAAAATAAATATCACAAATCCAGCTCCATGGTGGAATGAACTATGTAATGAAGTTAAAAGAAAACGAAAGGAAGCATATCGCAAGTGGGTGAATAGTAAGGTAATGTCTGATTTAATTGCATTCAAAAAAGCCCATGCGATAGCCACGAAAACTTTTAAAACGGAAAAGAAAGAACATTTTAAGCGTTTTTGCGAAACTATAGATTTAAGGTGCGATTCTAATTATGTATGGCAAAAATGTAAAATATTAAAAAATAAATGGATTAAAGCGCGTCTCACGCACACGCCAGAAAATCTGCAAAGAAACGACAAAATAAATTGTATGTTAGAAAAAATAAGTCCCCCGTGGGCTAATACTGATCCCCTACTAATTCCCCTTTGCAACGAGAATGAATTTTTCGATACTTGTTATGATTTTTATGAGTTTAATACTGCACTCCATTCTAAGAAGAACAATTCAAGCCCGGGTTTAGATGGAATAGATTTCGAGGTTATAAAAAACTTACCAATAAAATATCACCTTATCTTACTCGATATTTACAACGAAATGTTCTTAAACGATGATTACCCAAGCGCTTGGAAAAATTCTTTTGTGCATTTTATTGATAAACCAGATGGTAAAGGCGTACGCCCTATAGCTTTAACTTCTTGTCTCTGCAAATTATACGAAACTCTAATCAAAAATCGACTACAATGGTGGTGCGAGTTCAATGATATTCTTCCAGAAAGCCAGTCGGGTTTTCGAAAGGGTAAATCGTGCATCGATAATTTGGCTAATCTCTCTTTAAATATAAATGAAACATTTATGAAAAAAAAGTCACTCTTAGCAGCTTTTCTGGACGTGCGCGGAGCTTTTGACAATGTAAATTGCAATATTCTTCTAGAAAAACTAGCAGAAATCAACTGCTCAAAAAAAATCTTAACATTTGTACAATTCGTTACGCGTGAAAGATGTGTATATACCGAATCTGCAGGACACAATTACCGACTAGTTAGTAAGGGAGTACCCCAAGGAGGCGTATTAAGCCCGCTCTTATATATAATATATGTAAAAGACATTCTAAAAAATATTCCTAAATGTATAAAAACTTCACAATTTGCTGACGATATAGCTATCTACTCAAGCTTTTCTCCATTTACAAAATGTCGAAATGGAATCGAAAAAGCAGTTAATATTATAAATCACTAACCTAGGCATGATCGGTCTCGACTTAGCTCCTGAAAAAACAGTGCTAATTCAATTCAATAATAAACACATTTATCCAGGCCAAACCTCTATTACAGTAAATAATATCGAAATTAAATCTAGTGAAACTATCCGATTTTTAGGCATTATACTCGACTACAAGTTTTCTTTTATACCCCACCTCAATTATATTTATAAAAAATGTTCAAGATCAATTAACATTATAAAATTTTTGTGCGGTACTTGGTGGGGATCCAACCCGGAAACCCTCATCACTCTCTATAAGAGTTTTGTTCGTTCAGTAATAGACTACGGGAGTTTTATGTATTTTCCGACTCAAAAAATACATCAGCAAAAACTGGAAAAAATTCAGTTCGCAGCTATAAGAGCAGCCTTGGGGTATCGAATCTCAACTCCGACAAATGTTATGGTCGCAGAATCTCGACTGCCACTGATTATGCATAGAGCGGAATTCTTAGGCAAATGTTTCATTACCAAGGTAGTGTCAAATCAAAAATCGCTAACACATATGAATATAAAAAGATACAACACGATACTTAACCAAAAAAGGTATAAGAAAAGAAAACCTAAGCTTTTAGATCAATGTATACAAAAAACGCTTATATCCTCCAATGATTTATGTACTTCCTACGATTTTTACTCATACGATTATAAAATACTTACAACATGTGTACCTGTGAACACAGATTTCGGAGCAACGTTGAAAAATTCAGAAAATCCAAATTTGAATATAGACAATTTCTTAAAATCGATAAGTGCAATCGCGATATATACTGACGGAAGTAAGTCGGAACAGTCTATATCTACTGGAGCTGCTTGTTTATGCCCCGAACTAAATATAAGCATATTATTGCCTATTAACAAAACAGCCTCAGTGTATACGGCAGAATGCGCTGCCATTTCTAAATCACTAGATATTGCTTTAGATAATCCATTCTATAACTATGTAATATTTTCCGATTCACTAAGTGCTCTAGAAAAACTTCAAACAAGAAATATGAGGAAGTTAGAAAATCCCAATACACTAGAAATTAAAAAAAAATACAATGAATTTTCGTCTCTATATCCTGAATACTTTATTAATTTTGTCTGGGTCCCCTCTCACATAGGCATAAATGGTAATGAACGTGTGGATAGCCTTGCAAAAATAGCTGCCTCTCAAAAGCAAGTACAAAATGTAATTCTACCATATACTGATTTTTACGAGGAATATAATAAATGTCTAAAAAAGCAAACAAGGTCTATAGTAATTGAAAAGGGTTTAAAGATTGGTAAAAAATACTTTGCCAATTTTTATACAAACAGCAATGAACCCTGGTACAAAAGATCTAACCTCGCGCGACAAAAAATTGTAACAATCAACAGATGTAGGGCAAACCATTACAACCTGTCAGCATCTCTAGCTAGAGTAGGTATAATAGATAACGCGAGATGCACATGCAATAATGAAATTCAAGATCTTAATCATATCCTCTGGCAGTGCAGCCTATATGATGCTGAAAGGCTGGAAATGGTTAAAAATTTGAGCAAACTTAAACTTTATCTTCCCCTTAACATTGAAAGTCTTTTAATGAAACCTAATAGCGCAGCGTGTCAATGTATCTGCGCATTCTTCGAAAAATGTAAATTATTAATTTAAAAAATGTAAAACACCATATTTTGTATATCGGAAAATGTATGACGTATGTATGTAGCTAGTTATCAGCTGTATAAGTCTTTTATATAAAGACTTGATTGCTTAAATAATAAAAAAAAAAAAAAAAAAAAAAAAAAAAAAAAAAAAAAAAAAAAACTGTACAGATCTCGACCTCAATGTCTCATCCATCCAAACAGTATTTGCTCATTTTCATAAAAAGGCTATCTAAGGGTTGAAAGGTTATCTAGGCAAAATTGGAATAGAACCATAAAAACCTCACTTTTCAAGCGTAATATTATTTTCAACGGAGCAATTTTCTATACCAAGCTCTCGTTCGTCCCTCCTCTCTTATTTATTCGTAAATAAAAATGTATCAAATGAATTAGTGTTCTGAAATATTTCTGTCAGGTATACCGTGCGATTGAAAATGCGATTTCAATATTCTACTTTCTTCGTATGTAAGGGATACTTTTCATCAATCCTCGAACACGATTCTGTCCTTTATTATTCTATGCACTCTTACGTTGATAATAAAATAGGAAAAAATTTAGAGCGTAGCTGTAAAAACTTCTTTTGCATATCGCATCTTGACTGTGACCGATATATTAATGAAGACATCAATATCGAAAACTAATTTCCTTCA
Source organism: Sycobia sp. Sy_11 (assembly GCA_018907035.1). Lineage (NCBI taxonomy): Eukaryota > Metazoa > Arthropoda > Insecta > Hymenoptera > Epichrysomallidae > Sycobia > Sycobia sp. Sy_11. Next base: position 1,589,589 of record JACCIC010000076.1, read on the forward strand.
TCAAAAAAAGAAACAATTGCAATGTCTAAAAGGGTGCTTTATAAACAAAGCTACACGACAAGCATATTATTATACAAATAAGAAACATTATAAACAAGATCAAATAAAATTTCGTTAACATATAAAAGTATTTTAAAATACTGAAATTAAAAAGTGAATAAAGATCTTGTTCTCGAATAAGCACTGTACTTCTGGGTGAATTATATAATGAATTATTCAAAGAGCTTATACTGTCGGAGTAGCTTCGCTTGCTATATTTACGATGAAAAAACCGTTGTGACTTATATTCCGCTCAAGAATAAGCTCCCGGTCTACAAATACAAAGGTCTACTCACACAAATCACAGTCCTGAGAAATTCTTGAGAAATCATTACGTACGTGTCATATTCGCTGATAGCAAAATCACAGCTGCTGAATTTGTCAACTCTACTTCTCGCGTGCCCTCAATTAAATATTTTATTAAAAGCAGCTCCGCTGATGTCACTTCCATCTTCAAGGCCGAGCGATAAGAATTGAAGCACTCAGCTATGTATGCGATAGCAAATGTATAATTAAATAACACCTTTTTCGTGTTTCTATATTTTTTAAGAACATTATAGAATCGAAGTTATAGCTCTAAAAACTAAGCTCCTATAAGGCCAACGGTGAAAATAGCCTTCGTTTTTCAAATTAACTATCTGTAGTGTAAATTTCCGCGAAAATCTACGAACGGTATTGTAATCAAATCCTTTTGGATTCTTCATCGTGCAACATTACATTAAAGTATTTACGAGAATCATTTCACTTTTCTTATCTCATTTAATATTATCATAGCTTTCAACGTATCGCTGCCTGCTGAAGTATTTTCTCAAATTAGCTTTTTGTTTATAGAGCTGCTGTTACGTCAATCAATTTCAATTTTTCAAAAAGGAAAGATAAGGTCCGTTGAACATTAATTGCAGCGCTTATACCAAGGTTTAACAAATTTACGCGCGAGCTCGATATGGGTCTTCCAATGAACACGTAATATTATTTTTCTGCGTTATTTCTGCACTTTATCGCGAGAACTGTAGAAGGGTGAGAAATGACGAAGGCTCATAATGTTTTACATGCTTGGCGAATCATCGCGAATTATAGAAATTGAAACCGAATTTGTATTCAATCTGACGAAGAAAAAAGTGTTTAACTAACCGATACATTAATAGATATAATCGAAAGATTTCAAAAGATCTTTATTTTTGTTTTGATAAATATGTATCAGAGACAGTAAGTAGAAGGCTCGTTGAGCTGTTACTTTTTTCATGATTTGTGCTTCTATTCAGATATTCGACGCATAATATATCGCAAGACATTAGGACTAGGCTGTAAATTAACAGAAAACCTAGGCTGAGATATGCAAAGATTCTCGGCTGATACAAGTGTGCAGCGCTCCGTGGATTCTCTCTGGTTCGATTACTAACTGTTTAAGGAGACCACGTTACAGAATTTTTTTTCTATATACCAGATATTTTAGTTTCTGCAGATATTTTACTTTCTCTAATTCATCGATATATATATATATATATATATATATATATATACACATATATATATATATATATATATATATATATATATCAGGCAACAATTTAGAATTAGGGATTAGGGAAGCTTCTTGCCAATGATTAAGCTTTATACTAATTGGCCGATTATAAATTTCATGATAAATAATTATAATTATTCATTGTAGGCCTAGATAGCAGTTTGAAGACTCTATTGACTTGAGTCTAATTTTTCATTTTGTCATTCAGTTTTTACACGATTGTAAAGAGTATTGTACTTATTAACCACGTGTCCATATGATTGTATATATATATACATATATATATATATATATATACATATATATGTATATCTATATATATATATATATATATATATATATATATAGATATGTGTATATATAGATATGTGTGTATATATATATATGTGTATGTATATATATATATATATATATATATATATATATATATATATATATATACATATATAGAAGCCTTCGACAGCTCGATCGCTGGAGCGGACCAGTAATTCAGTGATATAAGCACCGTTGTAATAATTTACATATGCTTTGTTTATAAACACATCGTAGACCACCGTCGCTAAATAACACCAGAACTAGAAAGCATAAAGAGAGCGATGTTAAATAATAGAAGACAAAAAAATCGTATTATATTACTATCTTATTGCGTAAATATCTTAATACGTGATAAGTTAGTTTGTATCTATTTAATGCGATTAAAAATAGCTGCTACTTTTCATCGTATACTACTTAAAAAACTACTATTAAAATGTCCCTTTGGCGGAACTGGATTTTCTCAATAGGTTCTTTTTCGTTGTAGCTAAAATATTATTCGTCGTTTGACCGCACCGGCTCTCTTTCTGTACATTTCCCGACCATTCTTTTGTCGTCAAAAAAAAGGTCATGAAAGAATTGATCGCCATCGCTTAATGTATCAAACGTTACAAAATGAAAAAAGAAGAGAGAGACGGCTGTCGTGACTTATGCGAGGTCCGTACGGCAAGCCGCATTCGGGCCCAGTTCCCTCTTCCCTGCCCGCAAATGCACACCGCGTGATAATTTTCCATGCTAATTTGCCCAGTAATCGCCGCGCGTCTTCTCCATTCGGCCGCGCGCTCGCGCATATCGGTGGCATATTCATCGAGTCGTATGACTCCGATGACGAGCCCGCAGCGCACGCGGGGAACGTCGAGGCGCGAGCGAGGCGATTATTATCGGTTGCTCCGTGTGTGTGTGTGTGTGTGTGTGTGTGTGTGTGTGTGTGTATACGGGCAAAAGTGCGCGGGACGGAGAGGGGGTACATAGCGCAAGCTGCATTTTTGCATAATTTATCACAGCGTGCGTTTGGGACGGGTGAGGGAGAGAAAGAGACAGAGAGACAGAGAGACAGAGAGACAGAGAGAGAGAGAGAGAGAGAGAGAGAGAGAGAGAGAGGCTCAATTAGCCAGTGTAACATGTTTTCGCGAAACTCGCGCCCGAGCGCGCCGCAGGAGCGATCGAACTTCCTCTCGACTTGGTCTTACATTATACAGCTATAAGCTCTTAATATGTTCTCCAGCTACAGATATTCTACACAGTATATTTGTTATACGCTTGGAAAGATACCTAAAATAATGTATACGTGTGGCGCGCTGATATTCACGCACGGGGTGATCGACGTATCGTTCGGTAATCGAGTTTTCGCGCAGCGCGAGCAGGTACTGTATTTTTTTTATTAATACCACACACCTCAAGACTGACGCTCATATCTTTTTCCATGTATTTATAGAGCCAGCCTATATATTTTTTTTATATCCGCAATACGTATATACATATATATGGATCATAACACAAGAGCAGCGCGCTCGACTTCGCTACGTGTCATTTTTGCACCAGTATTTTTACCACACATATATATATATATATATAAATCTGATCTCGATCAAAAATTTTATATAGCAACTATATGCGTTACAGTTACACACACACACACACACACACACACACACACACACACACACACACACACACACACACACACATGCGCGCGCACCAAATAAGTAATGCACATATAAGTATGTAGTATTGTGTTACGTAATTGACGATGGATTTTCCCACGCACCTTCGTAAAATGCTGAATTAAGATATATATATATATATATATATATATATATATATATATATACGCACACACGAGTATATATGCAGCGCGCGTATAATAACGAGCGCTCTCGGCTAAGTATACAGGTCATTAGATGCAATTAATCGGGTCTCCGTTACCAACCGTACTCGCGTACATATAAAACGCCCTCACCGGGCGTTCATGTCTTAACTCCCTCCTCCCTCAGTTCACGGAATTTTCACGGTTCGGAAGCTAATTTCTTGAATACTCTGCTATGTATATTTATGCGGTCGAATCTGACGCGACTTCTATTGCTAGTTATCGCGTACGCGCGTGTTAATTGTATAATTATCTTATGCGCGCACACATATACGCATGTGTGTGCGTGTGCGTCTGCGAATGTGTGCGCGACTCGAGACGATGCGAAATCATGGTGTTGTCCCTATATCTATAGTAGGCAGTTGCACGCGCGCGTTGCGTACATAAGGCGAACGGACGAGAAATAGTTGGGACGGTGACGAGGGATATGGGGGAGGGCAGTCAGCGTTCTTGTATTCTATACATGCACGTGTGTGTGTGTGCGCGCGCGCGCGCGTGTGTGTATGTGTGCGTGTGTGTGTGCGTGTGTGTGTGTGTGTGTGTGCGCGCGCGTGTGTGTGTGTGTGTGTGTGTGTATACCCGAGAGTAATCGATACCTGTTACACGTAGACGCGAGGCGAAACCTCCGCGACCGCGTTTCCTTTCAGCCCTGCTCTTGTATTTCCACAATAGTCATTGTAATTTAAGTCCAGTATACCGTGTAACATTGGATTAAAGTCTGAATAAACGTACCGCCCTTTCCTATATATTAAAATGCGCATACAAATATTATATATTACACACACAAACGCGTCCGCACACGCACACTTATTTCTCTCTCTCTCTCTCTCTCCCTCTTTGTGTGTGTGTGTGTGTTTGTTTTGTGTTTGTAATGCGTTTAAATTTCTACGCCCGTATATATGTGGAGTAGATAAAAATAGAGTAGATAAAACCAAAGAATAATTTGTGCACAAATTATAGCTGTGTGGAACTAATATATATATATATATATATATATATATATATATATATATATATAAATAATAGCACGACTGCGAGCATACACGCGAGCAAAATTTTTCCGATAAAATAAAGAATAGTTGATTTGTTTGTCAAGTTTGTTTACTATATATAGACAACCTCGGCATTTATCCAATTATTTCTCGTATGCATATTCAACTAATTGCTCTGTTAATTATCATTAAAATTCCAATGGACATTCTTTTTTACTAGGTTAGTAACTCTCTGGGTATCTATACATAATATTTAGTTCGTTCATTTATAGTCTGTGGATTCATATGCAGTGACTTATACATTTTGGACGGATTGAATTTTAACAAAGGAAAGTGTTTCGCGATGAAAACTTAATTCTAGAAATGTATGTATGAAAGTTCTCAAACTCTTATTTGATTATATATGTATATATATATATATATATATATATATATATATATATATATATATATATATATATATATTTAAACATCAAGCGACTTCAAATCAATTAGTGCTTGATTAACGACAATTTGATAACGAATTTTGCACAGCGATGAGTTTGCGTAACTGGTGTCCGCTTTTTCAATCAATTAAAACTTAATTTACTTTAATAGCGTGTTAAGAATATTACTTAGAGCTTTCACTAAGTGCTATTATTGATGGATTTTTAAGGGACAAATTGCTTTATTTTAAATAAAAAATTGAAACGATTTTTTTTGTTGAAATATTATACTGGTCTACTCTACACACACACGCGCGCACGCGTACTTACGCACACATTCATATATAATAAATATATATTTTATGTATGATGAGAAAAAAAATTACTTAAATGTAATTACGGCAGTATGAGCAGCTAGAATAGTTTATACTATTAATAGATCCATATATATATATATATATATATATATATATATATATGTGTGTGTGTGTGTGTGTGTGTATATATATATGTGTATATAATATATGTATATATATATATATATATATATATATATATATATATATATATATATATATATTCTCATCGACAACTCACACGCGCGCACGATTGGTCGTATTTTCTCTTCATATTATATGTTTAGAAAAAGCAAAATTTCCTCTCCTTGCATAATCCAATCTCACAAGTTCTATCCTCCCTGTTTCATCCCTATTCTCCCTCCCCGAATCTGATGCATCGATCTTGGCGATAGGTCGGGGACATTAAGCTCGGTCATTGACGCTGTGACACGTCTGTCTCCCCCCTGTCTTTCTGACGATAATATATATAGATAGGTATATACAAATATGCAAGTGGGTATATAATATGCAGTCGCCATCTCTCGTGGATATAATGCACGATCGTATAAAAATTCTTGATATTATGATGCTCGAGACTTGACGAAAGGGAGGCATAGATGTCTAAATTAAAAGAGTGCGTTGTCCGCTCGATTATTTTGTATATGTATGCACGTTGCCGCACAGGTAATCGATCAATGGTGCGATTAAATAAGATCGGTACAATTTGCGAATATCTATTTATTCTATCTCGAGGACCAAGATTTTATAACCCAACGGATCCTGGACATTTCAAAAAGGGTGGAAAAATTCCCATCAGCCTCAACTCGCTTATAGATAATTAACGCTATTTTCTTGCTTGTCTTTCCGAGGACCGAGTTTGTCGAATACACGTTCGTGATACATAGTCGCCTCTGAAAATCTCTATCAATATATCGTCTAGCAAGATCCAAAATATCCAAATTATAGGGGTTCGCTTTTTGCTACGACTATTAAGATTACTTAACTAATAAAAATAACTTGATTTGCAGCTGATCTAAAAGCATATTCGTTTTTATATAAAAATGATTTTTCCTTACCGATTCCAATATAAAAAATGTTGATCGATTTCCCGTTATACACCGATAACGTATACATTTGTAAGCAACATGTTTATACGGTTCTATAATTATAGATGTATATTGAAATAATCATGCATAGATACACGTATGCACATAAATTGCATATGCATATACACACTCTTATTCCATTTTCTCGTCTACCAGCTGCATACCTGTGCAGTTTAAAGCGTTGTTTCGCACACGCATTATCACCGAGAGCGTAGTCGACGAGAGAGCGTGTTACATACGCAAACACATGCCTACGCGCGCGCGCGGCCGCGCTCGTGCACGCGTACACATTTACACATATGTGAGTGGACGAAGCGCTCAATATCCATATATGTTAGCTGTACTTTTCTATGATCCCCTCCCCTAGCTATATCAAATTTCTGGCTTACGCTTACTTTAATTCTATAATGTGCCTGTATATGTGTGCTTACAGGTATAGGCCTGTCAGACTAAGCGACGAACCCACTTTTATGCCGCTCTAGTTTTGCTATTCCCTCTCTCTCTCTCTCTCTCTCCTCCCCTCTCTCCCTCCTCTCTCTCTCCTCTCTCTCTCTCTCTCTCCTCTCTCTCTCTCTCTCTCTCTCTCTCTCTCTTTCTCTCCCTGTCTACCTTTCTATATATATACATACAGAAGGATATATTATACTTACGCATCGTCAATTTCACCATTCGAAATATTTCTGTATATATCTACATATTTGTATAATACGCGTGCACTGCATCAACATTCTTCGAATTTTTCCTTTATTCCAATCGCGCGAGCGCGCTAATGCTCGACTGTAAGGGGTTTACGATTCGATACGAGAAGGTGGTTTGCCTCTTTTCATCAATGGCGCGCACGTTGGCGACCGAGGCTGATTTATCGGCTCGCCCTGTGCGTCGACTCGTGTATAATACGATGTGGTTTTTGAGACGCATTGCCGTAATGCAACGAACGCCGAAGTTGATTTGCATTCACGCGATTAGAATAATAAAAATAATAAACAGTAGATGGCAGATTTTAGAATTGCATACCGGGAGGAGGATATCTTAAATATGCTATATTTCGTGCGAATTGCATTTCTTAGGCAATTTATTAAAAATATCATAACATAGATAAAAGCGTCAGGTTTTGGAAAAAAATAGGAAATGCTATATATATATATATATATATATATATATATATATATATATATATATGCGACATTTCAAACGGCGATATTTTTCCAAGCTAACTACTGGTAGTGAGTTCGATGTTAACCCTTACCTTCGCTTGAAAGGAAATTTCGATGTGAAGTTGATATTTTTTTAAACGAATATATACTCCTTATT